>JAFMSR010000025.1:684811-788072 GCA_022818135.1 Saxidomus purpurata | reverse complement strand
ATTTTGAGTAATGATATAAATCATCCCTGGACCAGTGATGCGGCCTAGGCGCAGAATCGCTCATCTTACATGATTCGTTAATTTGCCTTTGAGTCAGAGGATCAGTGGGGCATATATTCATGCAATTTGGTTAACTCTGCTTTTTTGCCAGAAATGGGCCTGGGGATGAACATGTTATTTTAGTATTATTAATCAAGTTGCCCTTGGGCCAATGATGGAGCCCAGGGACATGTATATCCTCTTAATTGGTTGATTATGCCCTTGGGTCAGAGAGAGAGAGAGAGAGAGAGAGAGAGAGAGAGAGAGAGGAGCCCAGGGACATATATACTCCTGTAGCCCAGTGAATAGGCTCTTTCGTTTAACATATGGCCCACGGACATGTTTGTTTATTTAATGTGTTAATTCTGTCCTTGAACTGTAGTTTAAGTACTAGGGACAGAGGCTTTGTTTTCATTAAATAATTGCTGTATTTCCTATACCTGGGGTATTGCACCCTTGATAACTATTGGCCTCGGCAGAAGTCTTGTCCAGTATAAGAAAACATTTGTGATTCTGGCTAATCGCTAGAGTGTATGCATGGCCCCCTGTTCTGCGGAGCCAGCTAGCCAGAATGCATTAGTTTTGTACTATGGGGTTGGAGTCACCCCCTTACAACTCGGGGTATCGCTGACCGGCACTATTAAAGTCCCTTTATACAAGGGATATTAATATCTACTTGGACCCTTTCCTCACCAACATACCTGGGGATGCATTATTTAGAAAAGGGACGAGTGTAGTAATTAAGTGGTCCCCGGCCGTAACATCCGGAGACCTGTGTAATTAACACTGTCATGCGGCGCGCTTCGACCACGAGATTCAACCTGACAGCATTGATTTCCAGTAACTTATTGATATTATTATAAGTATCGCCTGTTGCTATTGTATATTGTATTTAAAGATTGTGCCACGATAATAGATCCATGTCATCTGCTTTAACATCATCTTTTCTGATGGTCAATGCCACTCAGGTAAGCGATATATGGCCATTATGGCCCTCTTGTTTTAGTTTATTATATATCTGTATGATTTATTATTGAATATGTTTTATGTATAGGAATACAAGCAGTAAGTCCATATTTTAATTTCACAAGAAAAGCATATTTATGGCTTAGAATTTCAGAAATGTATTCAGGGAAGCATTTAATAACGTTTGATCTTAATTTTTGTATTACTCAGCTTGCTGGTAGAGATGGAACAGCTCCAATTAAAAGGCTGAAAATTTATTTCAGGCTTAAATACAGTGGCGCTCACGTTTTTGTTCCGTTTTTCGGCAGGAAAACGCGAGCAGCGCCCGTTTTTCGCCCGTTTACGATAGGGCCGTTTTTTGGCTCGCACCGTTTAAAAAAGACGCGTTTTTCTGCCCGCCCCGTGAAAAAAACGGCTGGTTGCACTGCACATGCGTGAACAGCGAGTTCCTGCGTTTTTCCCGCTTTTTATCCGTTTTTTTAACCGGGGTATCAAATGCGCATGCGTGAAAAGCGAGTTCCTCCGTTTTTTGGCCGTTTTTTCCGGGGTAGCAAATGCGCATGCGCCACATGTGTTTTCTTCACTGTTTGAATTTTTAGCAAAAACATGCCTATCCGTACAAACTATTAAAAATCGCGAGTATAATTATAGATGTTAAGTTTATAATGTGGTCAGATTAAGATTGTTTTTTTTTTGTTTCTTATTTTCAAAAACAAAGTATAACTACCACCAGCCTGTTACATCATTACTTCCGCGTTTTCATCATAACATAAAATAAGCGGGTACATATCCCACAAGATGGGAGAGCGAGGGGAAGGCCTTGTAATAGATAGAAACAATTAAGCACCTCCACTATCACTATCACGTTACTATGAACAATCTATAACCAGTAGATATACATTTAATTAAATTAAACCTGCTCGATCATATGATTTCAGTTATCAAAATAAAACTATAACATCGGCAGTTAAGACATTCATGGCCATGCTTCTGGTTCAATTAACATAGATTCTTTAATTTGTGCATGTACAAAATTTCCATATTCTTGATAACAACGTAATCGCTCTCGAGACTAACTACTATAGGAATCGCTCTTGCCAGACTTTTCATATCCTGATAAATTGCAAAACATATAGTAATATATTTAGGAAATAGATTTCACTTTTGAGTGATATACCAGTAAGTATATCACTGTGGGAAGTTTAAATGCGTAGTAATCTAATCACGAAGGCCTGAGTGATTAATTTCGAAGCATCTACCAACACACAGTGATATAATAACCGGTATATCACTCAAAAATAAAATATATTTGCATTCTAAACCGTTAATCTAAACAAAAACATGTTCGATGGGGTACTATTTGCTGCACTTTCATGAAGTCGCTGTCTTGAAAGTTGTAGTTTTCCGTGTATTCCTTGCATTTCGTGAAATGTTGGCTGTTCTTTTTTACTCCTCGAACAAAGCGCTATACGTCTTATTTTCGTTGTGTCTGATATTGCTAGCGATACCGAAAGTGTAGAAAATTTTACTACAATTTTTTTTACATCACGTGAATTCATTAACAGCAATACAAATCCAAGCGTATTAGCGCATGCACACTCGTAGATGTTGTGTGAAAATTACAAGGGAGGTAATTTCAGCAGTCAAAAATAATTCCGGACGACTAGCGTGATATACTTAATAGTTTTATCACGCTCAAATCCTTCTTTGTGTATATAGGAGAAATTTCCAATAGTGTTAGAATATGAGTTATACTAACACAAGTGGCCTGATGTTTCCTATATAAACATAATAAGGTTGTTTATTATTTTACGATAAAATACAGTACTTTTATCAAAGGGCAAGGTGCCGAAAAGGAAACATTTGCTAGACGTATGTAAACAAGCCGTCCAATTGCATTTTGTGTTTTCAAGTTACAACGATGTACTGCTACAAATTGAATATTGAAGTGTAAGAAAAAATTGTAATAATAAATATGTGCCAACATTTTATCGTTTATTCTAAAATGACTCACAGTTTTGTCTCTATATACAAAGAGTTGAAAAATTATGCTATATCAAACCATAAACAATGCACGAACCGATATGCTGTATATATGACGTCATATTGCACCGCATGACTTTAATGAGTGTTCGCATAGAAAACGCTTTGCATTTGTTCATCTTTTGTAATATCTGGTCATGTGAGAATCAAAATAACATCCTTCTCAGCGTTGTAATGATCTTATAAACAATTATCTGTCATACTGATGCGCTGTTAAAAACCAGTCAGGCTTTCTGCGTCCATAGCTAATTACTGTGAATTAGTACTCCAAATCATGGTTTTCTAAACGATGAACACCGCTGGAACGGATGTTATTTCATAAAGAAAATAGTTAGTCGTTCAAATGCAAAAAAATAGTCAAAACGGCAACTATAACAATGCCACACACCCCCACCTTCAGGTAGCATAATAAAATAGAACTATAACTGAAGGTGATGAATACCCCCAAAACCCCCCATCTCTGAACGCCATACTGACACAGTGTTCTTAATTTATATCACATTTGATGCTTATAATTAGACTATGCAGAACGACTGTAGGCATGTTACTTATCTCTCCCGTGTCGCATTATTTTGACCAGAGGGTTTGGATAATCAGAGTGCACAATATGTAATTATCTTAAACACCTGTGACCTTTACGTAGTGACCCAAAACATTGACCAAATCCAACTAGGCATGGTATTTATTACTTTGTGAAATATCATTAAAATGTGCTAAGGGGTTTTGGAGATAGAGTGCAAAATATTTAACTATCTAAAGCCCCTGTGAATGTGACCTTTGACCTAGTTACCAGAAACATGGACCATGCACACAAAGGCATGATATGTATCATTTCTGTGAATAACAATTTAATTCTAACCATGAGTTTTTCAGGGATTGCGTCCATAAGTCTACGGATAGACGGACGGACAGTCAAGCTGAATCCAGTAATTACCCCCTTACACTTTGTGCAACTGGCGTATAGAAACATTTCCGCAGGTCGAGATATTGGTAAATTGTTTTGAAGGCGACTGTATAAAGATTAACCACTACAATAAACAGTCCTGTTCTTTCAGTTTTTCCTTTTTCTTATTTTTGTTTTGCATAAACAAGAGGATTATGAGTGAAAGCTGCAATGGAGATTGCATTTAAGTTGCTCATCTGAGCAACCAATAACATTGTTATTAATGTCACTGTAGTACTCTAGTTCTGTAGTAACCAATACTGTATGTACTGCAGAACTTAATAGTATTCTATATTGCTAAAGCTCTGCATTTCTGTATTGTGCAAATCAATTCAAAATCTCTCAATGCATTTAAAAGTTACAACCTGAAAAATTGAAAAAAGTTCTCATGTGTCCATTTGTTTTCCAAGTGCGACCTTGATATTTGAGCTTGCATTCACCATGCTGTGATTATAATTATATATATAAGTTACTAAGGTTATCCCGCGTGCTTAATTCTTCATCATCAGCTACTGTTCTAGAGTTTCAATGGCTTCTCTTATAAGAACAAAGATTCATAGCTAGCGTAGCATTATCACTTCAGCTGCAACTTGGGAATTTATCCAATATGGATGTTGTCCATGTTGTCTGGCCAAATGATGTTTCTTGTGAGCTATCAATTTGCTGATTTTACTGTTGTTCTTTCCTTATCTTCAAAAAATCAATGTACATGAATTCCAAATATGAGTAAACTCAGCAAAGTTCTTCTTTAATGTTAACTGCATGTTGTCATTACATCAAGTGTCCCATTGTCTCACCTCAATTATCAATTCTTTTCATTTGATGTTTTTGTTTTCCTGTTTTGTTTATTCCAATGAAGCTGAAAAATCTACTTTTAAGCATATGATGTCAAGTCTCGTCATGCTAACCATCCTTCAGTTAACTATTTCAATGATTGACTATTATCTGTTGTTTTCATATCTTGGTCTATTGAACTTCCCTCATCACTGTACGTACATGAAGCTTTTTTCTACAACAAATTAAAAAGAAAAATTAGCAATTGCATTTTGTTTTAAATCTTACAATTAATAATGGATACACATACTGAAAATTTACTGAATGAATAGTTAACAGTGCAGGTTATGATCAGACTACATGATTTTGATCTGCACAAGAGGCAAAAGTGTAAGCAAAATGCTAAAAATTAAACTAGATGCCCACGTGCAACATGTCGACCACCAAGGGACCTGGTTCTTGTACATGAAAGTCTGTCTCATCGTGGTGAACATTTGTGCCAAGTAAAATCAAAATCCTTTCATGCATAAAGAAGAAATGCGGACAGTCATTCTTGAGTTTGACATTTAACCTCTTAAGTGTGACCTTGACCTTAGACATAGGGACCTTGTTCTTGTGCTTGAAAGTCTGTCTCATGGTGGTGAACATTTGTGTCACGTAAAATCAAAATTCTTTCATGCATAAAGAAGAAATGCTCCGGACAGTCATTCTTGAGTTTGACCTTTAACCTCTAAGTGTGACCTTGACCTTAGACCTAGGGACCTGGTTCTTGCACATGACAGTCTGTCTCATGGTGGTGAACATTTGTGCCAAGTAACATCAAAATCCTTTCATGCATAAAGAAGAAATGCTCCGGACAGTCATCCTTGAGTCTGACCTTTAACCTATAAGTGTGACCTTAGACTTAGGGACCTGATTCTTGTGCATGACAGTCTGTCTAATGATGTTGAACATTTGTGCAAAGTTATTTAAGAATCCCTTGATCCATGGATAAGTTACAGCCAAGACAAACGAAACTCGGATGCACGCTGACTCTTGCAAGGACGCACGCATGCACATACACTGAACCATCATTTGGACACCTATATTGAGCTTTTGTAAGCGGATCGACAAAAATGTTTATGATGTTTAACAAATATGTTGACTCAGGTATCAAAATGTACAGGATTTACAGTAGATTGTCTATGTAGTGTATTTGTTTAATGCAATTTATTTCAGTATACAAGTAAAGTAATTTATTCAAACTTGTAATGTTTGCTAAATGTCAAATATTTTTAAGTAACTCAAAGCCATTTGCAATTTCTGATCAAGGAAATAGTTTAATTGTTTACCACTGCAAAACTGTGTTCTTATGTTAAGGAATAGTTGAATTCTTCTTGGACATTATAAGAACAGTTCTTGAGCATCAAATATATGTAACCAAAACCATTCAAAACATTTATTCAAAAGCAAACTGTTCTCATAGTTTCAACAGGACAAGCTTTAATCATCAGACATTTTTTTATTTATATCACTGATTTTTTATTTATGTCACTATTCCCAAACAATGACTTTTTGAGGGGAGCGGTGGTGTACGACGGTATCTTCTCATATGACACCAGTACTGGCTTTTCCAGGAAGCGGACTCGAGAGTGACTCGATATTAGATTGAACAAGCTTTCTTCACAATCGAGCTAAAATAAATTAGTATGAATTAATGACTTTTCGAGCTAAAGGCTGATTCTGGCTGCCAGGCTACCTTTTAGAAGTAAAATCTTTTATTTTGTGTGATTTATTGTTAAAATTTTATTGTTAAATGTGTTCGTTTTGGGGAGGCTGCGTTTTTGGTACGTGGCATTCCCTGTTTGATATTATTTTTGTTTTCATATTATTTAACTCCCTTACGTGACAGATGTAATATCACATGTATATAAACCTTGAGCAGCATCTTATAGATTCAAATCAAAATACTTACTCTGTGTTTAAACTTTGTGTACTTAGTGAAATCCTAGACATTTCTAATTCTTTGAGACTCTTAAACATATTTGGACTTTATTGTGTGAATGATTGAGCTGTTATCTAAATATAATAAAAGATTGTCATATTTTACATAGTGTCTAACTTGGAACTTATTAAAAAGGACTTTACCACTTTTCACTTGATATCTGATATTTATTCAAAATTTCCCATAGAATAACACTTCTTCAGTTTAGTTTTTAAACTTCCAAAAATGATTTTCAATCAGAAACTTCCATGGTGCGAATAAAAAATAAAAAAGCGTCTCGCTGACCAATAGTTCAGTATAGCCTGAATTTTGACCTTGAATATTGAATTACTATAAGTATTAACTTAACTTATTACAGTAAGAGCTTAGTAAATTCATGGTTCAGTGCTCAAAATTGGACTATAGTGTACTTTATGGCCCCTCTGACACATCTATGTTATGTAATCTTACATAACATACTGATAAGGGGGAAATTGAAGCAAAGGTTAAAGTACTGCCTAAGGCAATAAAACAACTTGAATAGGCTGTGGATTAATGAGGGACCAGCTTCATTTCTTAAAACAAGAGGATAAGATTAATAAATAATGCATAAACTTTCTGTCCTAAAACAGACCTATATCTACAACTGTTACAGTTCTCATTTGACTTTGAAAGCACTATACAGAAACCAGGTTTCTTGTTTGGGATAAATAGTGTGTAATAAAAATAAGAATAACAGCCATGCTAAGTAACTACCAATTAAAAAGTTTAGAGTAAATTCAGTAACTCATATTATGTATCTTCCCGTAATGTTAGAGAAACATGTAAATGATTAGTGTACATTCAGATATTAAAAGTCTTGAACCTGATCTCTTTTTGTGAGATCAGTGCTTAGACAAATAGAAAAACAATTGTAGGTCAAAGCCACACATTTGTATAATTGTGGTAATATTCCCTTGGAAAAGTAAGAAGTAATATGTAATCAAGATAGGTGACTTTCCACAATGTCCATACTCTGTTATTACTTTTCCTGTAATTTATGTACTTTACAGACCACTTTTTTCTACTATTTTTTAATGAAAATGACAGCTATCAGAACTGCAGCATTTTGTTGAAAATCCCAAGTTCTTAAATAATACCAGACAGTAATTTCTGCCTTTCTGATTCAAATGCAGACTATGATAAAATCTTTCACTTAGTTGTGATCTTATTCAACAGTGCACACAATTTATTGGCAAATAAGTCTTGTTTAATAATCAACATACCATCAAGTCCAAAATGTACAGGGTGACTGCATGTATATTGAATTTAGGGGTTTTAAAGCTGCAGACAACACACAAAGTTAACGAAACCTAAAGCAATATGCAATAAGACCGTCACTTAAATAAAGACTGTTTCAGAAAATATCAAGTATATTTTTGGTACATTAACCTAATATCACTGGCACTTTTCATAAGAAAAGTAAAATAAAGAAAGAATCCCGGGCAGAAAAAATATATTCCTTATATCCTGATTTCGCTATATCCACAGTCTTACAAACAAATTTTACTATAAATCAAATATCATTTCTTTATAAAATATCATAAAAACCAGAATACACAAAATGTAATAAGCAGTTTTAATACTAGAGCTATCACTAAATGTGCTTAATAGCTAAGACTGCTTTATAAACTGAGGACATTGGTAGAAACAGAATACCTTGCAAAAAAAACACTAAAAAAGAGATATTGTTCTAGTTGTATTGAATTCCAACCAGTGGTTTTCAAGTAATGCTCCAGACAAGGAAAATTAACAAAGGGCAATAACTTTGTAAATACTCAAGATAGAGTTACGGTTCCTGTGCACGGCACTTCCTCTAAGTGTACTTGACCAATGTACGAAGTTGTATTGAATTCAAACCAGTAGTTTTCAAGTTATGCTCTGCGACAAGGAAAAGTAACAAAGGGCAATAACTCTGTAATGAGTCAAGAAAGAGTTATGGTTCCTGTGCACTGCAATTTCGCTCAATGTACTTGACCATTGTATGAAGTTAAATTGAATTCCAACCAGTAGGTTTCAAGTTATGCTGCGGACAAGGAAAAGTAACAAAGGGCAATAACTCTGTAATGAGTCAAGATAGCGTTATGGTTCTTGTACACTGCACTTCCTCTCATTGTGCTTGAGCATTGTATGAAGTTGTATTGAATTCCCACCAGTAGTTTTCAAGTTATGCTCCGGACAAGGAAAAGTAACAAAGGGCAATAACTCTGTAATGAGTCAAGATGAAGTTATGGTTGTTGTGTACTGCACTTCCTCTCAATGTGCTTGACGATTTTATGAAGTTGTATTGAATTCCAACAAGTACTTTTCAAATTATGCTCCGGACAAGGAAAATGCAACAGATCGCCTGACCGACCGACCGCACGACCGACTGACCAACCACCGGGTGACTCCTATATACATGTATAAACATGTAGCACTGATTTCTGTGTATGCTCTTTAAGAATGGTGTTGATTAATGTTATTTTACATTGAAAGGAACAGTCACCCCAAAAAGTTTCTGTCTGGCCGGTCAGGGAGAGAGGGATAACATGTACATGTCACCATGCAATCCTTCTATAATTGACTTCCTTCCATCGTTTCGAAAACAAATTTCAGTATGCGTTTATTTACATGTACATAGGGTTACAAGGTAAAGTGTGTGTTTATTATAGCATCATCCCTACTTAAATGACCAACCACTGACTTAATAACCTTCATAAAGCACATTTACCGGCCGAACACTATACTTTAACACCAGACACTGGTCAGTCAGGACTATGCATATGTTAACCATTATTTAACTAGCTGTCGGTTCAGCAACCGGCCAATCAGATCTAACCACTGCTGGGATTCAAAACTTGGACCCTCATCCCACTTCCAAGGATGCCACTATACCAAAAGTGACAGTATGTATGCATTGGCAAAGTAGGCGGGGAGGGGCGGGTTAGAGAACCAGACCTTTTCATTCTAACGTGAGAGAGCATTGAAATTGCAAGTGAAAATCAATCAGAAACTTTTCACCCATGTACAGCTATTTCGTTGATTATCCAAGGTCCAAATAGAAAAACTAAATGCTACAGTAAAGTTATCTGCTTTCATATTTAAAAAGTTATTGATGAAAATTTGATTTAAATTGCTTCTTAGAAAAAGACGCTTATTGGTAAACAAGCTTGCGCATGCTTAGATTGAAGGTTGCGAATGTTCCAACCGCAATCTTAATGCGTGCTTAAATAAGTTTGCCGCATGCTTATTATGATTGCGACTGCAATCTTGCTGCGACCTTGCTACAACCTTAATTAAGATAGTGGTTTTGGTTTGGGATAATTGTTGAATACTGCAATGTACAGCCGTTTCTCTACTCAGTAACCAACACGCCAGTTTGAGCCCCCAGAAAGAAATGCCTGGCAGTGACGGTCAATTTTTTATGACATCCTTAATATTGTTTAAACAATTGTTGCAGTTTTGTTGATGAAGGCTTTTTGTCATGTAATTACTTATGTCGCTTAAAGGGGCACTCCCTACATCTAGCAGATTAAATTCTCGTAACAAAGATTATGTGTTTAATGAACGCAAAATGATAAATAAATACAATTTCAAAGAAGAACCTATGGCGAAAAATGCCTCATTTTACCACAATTAATCAATAAAGAGGTGTTCTGTTATAAATTGCATCCATCCATTAATTGTACAACAACAACTCTACATAGATTATTGAATGGTTAATTGTACTGCAGTATATTTCAAATTGCTGATTCTATTGATAATAACTGGAAATGCATGGCTGAGTTTTTTTAGGTTGAGTTATGATACTTCTAAGATTCTATTATTTATGTTTTGGAGGTTTTCAGTTTGTTATCAGGTATAGGGCATGTCTCTTTAAAGGGGCAGTCCCTACATCTAGCATATTACATTCCTGAAACATAAATTATGTATTCAATGAACGCAAATTGATAAATACATACAATATCAAAGAAGAACCTAAGGCGAAAACTGCCTCATTTTACCACAAGTAGGCTTTCTGTAATAAATTGCATACATCCATTAATTGTACAACAACAACTCTACATAGATTATTGACTGGTTTCCGGTACTGCAGTATTTTTTGAATCGCTGATTTTATCAATAATGACTGGGAATGCATGTAGCTAAAACTTTTAGGTTAAGTTATAATACTTCCAAAGATTCTATTAATGTTTTGGAGGTTATTTAGTTTGACATCAGTTAAAGGGTATGCCGCTTTAATCTGAGTTCATCCCCGATATCGGCCATCTTGGATATGTGGCCATCTTGGATTCAGTGACACCACGTCAGTAACATTATGGCATAAACACACAAATTAAATTTTTTAATAAGATAGTTATGAAGTAAATCAATAAAATGAAAATGGTGTCTTAGTAGAGATATTAGTGCTCATCTATTTTTTTTCTGTAGTTTTGTATCATCAATGAAATGCCTACACTTCTTTTCTTGCACTGTCTATGGTATATCATTATTGGTAAATACATAAAGCTAGTTGCATGACAAAATTATATACAACAGAAGGAGCAGTGGTCCCAAAATATTACCCTGGAGTAAACCTGATTTAATGTTTATACTGTTTGAGTTATAACCACTATTTGCTTCCTATTTCCGAGAAAGCTAACACTCCACGACGCAAAGTTATTGGGTATATAGTCTTTCTCGCCTTTAGCTTTCGGACAAGTCTCTGAATCAAGGAGTTGAATTCAATTACAGCTCTCTCTGGATAACTGTAGTGCACAATTACGTCATTACCACATGGTTTCGGGCATTTATAATGCTTGGTAGGGCTTTAACGATCATACATTCGAATATTAAGTCGAATACAGTTTTGTCCGAAATGTATTTGTCATTCGCCATGTTTTTTTATAAAACATCCCGACCGACAATCAGGTATATATAATGCAAGGTATTATCAGGGTACGTAGATTACATGTAATATACATGATATACGGACCCTGGTATTATAATTATATGCTTGATAGTCTGTCCGGGGTGTTTAATAAAAATGACTCTTCGCAACATAATCAAATTTACCCCTGACCGACTATCAAGTATATGTATTATATATACTTGATTGTTGGTCCGGGGTGTTTTATAAAAATGACTTTTTGGGGTCAGAACTTCATGTGGCTGAAAAAAACATCAGATAAAAAAACCCAGGTCAAAAGGATGAGCCAAATAAATTAGTTGGTCAAAACAAAAGTTGTAGGACATACAGAGGTTATGTTGATTTACAAATACACATTTAATTTATGTCGGTTCAGCCTACTAACATGACTAAAGCCTGTATGACTGTCATTCTCGTCTTCGCACATCCGGGTACTGAAAATTATTTACATTCAGGAAAGGCGACTCATCGGGTGTCATCGCTGATCTCTATGCATCTATTACTGTGAAGGAAGTGACTGCTCGTCCGGTAACCGGACGGCTACATTTGTTTCTAGTAACGTCTTGAGTTCGTCTTGATGAATGTAAGAGCAGTAGTAAAGCAAAAAATCTGTGTTATATATATATTAAATACCTCTACCTTTCCTATGGCATGTGTTTGTTTCCTTCATTAAATGATTTCAATCTCGTGTAGAAGTGGTCTCGGGGTTTAGTCTCGAACCAAAATTAACGATGTTCGCGGATTTAGGATCCCGGTACAATATTACTAGGCAATAAAATGGATAATAACAGAAACACATAATACTGTGCGTGTAACTTTTTTTTTATTTACAACAGTAGTTGTGACCGAATTGAAATGGAATTGTGATGTACAGTTTGGTTGCATATACTAAGAGAGATAACTCTTACGCTACTATCGCATTTTTTCATGGTGATAAGAAAATGGATTCAAATACTTCTCTTTATGAAAGTACGAATTTTGTTCAACCAGTAAGCGCTGATTAAAATAGTATCAGTACTTACGGAGAGCGTTCTGTCTGCGATATTTTTCTTAGCCAATGTATAATGACGAAATAATACGTCAGTGACTTTCAAAAGCGTGTTTCGATTAGCATGGTAATTAAAACCTTTGATCCGTTTGAAGGTTTGTTAGCGCTTAGTAATAACTAATAACAGAAGTTCGAATTATTCAAAGATGCCGAGTTTAACAAACGACTTTGTTTTTTGCACGAACTTGTTAAAAAAACTTTTTTCTTGGCACGTGGTATTCAGCCTTATAACTGATGGAATTAGATAATTAGATTTGAAAATTGCTAATTTTGGTTCGAGACTAAACCCCGAGACCACTTCTAAACGAGATGAAAATCCTTTTATGAAGGAAACAAACAAATGTCATAGGAAAGGTAAAAGTACATGTATATGATATATATAACAGATTTGCTTTACTACTGCTCTTACATGCATCAAGACGAACTCATATACAAAGACATTGATTACCGGACGACTAGCCTAGCATACTATTATAGGCTGCTCGTCCGGTTACCGGACGACTAGAAAAAATTCTAGCCGTCCAGTTACCCGACGAGCAGTCCCTTCCTACTGTGAATAATTAATAATAACCAAGCTTACAAATGAAAGAAGTTGACGATCTTCCATTACCTTAAAACTAGATAGTTTTAGAATAGTTCTTTCTATGTTATCAAAAGCCTTTTATATTATTAATGTTTTGTTTAAAATAAATTTAAACTTGCATATGAGTCAACGGTAAAGACCGAGTTTTCACTTAATTTCTACCAGATGAAGAAATGAACATGACTTAATACTTCTATTGGTTAACTGATCAGTATGACATCACGGCAAAGCCGAGAATAGGTAAAACTGCAAAAATTATCAGTACACGGATGTGCGAAGCGAATTCTTTTTATGAAAAATATGGGAAATCGTACATGCACGACTTAAGGATTACGCACGACGTTAGAACAACAAACCACAGTAGTATGTACATGAACTGTTAGCTAAAAGTCTAAAACCTGACATTTTACCATATATCTGATCATAAGATATGAATATGTAGGTTATGTCCCTTACCTGAAAAGACCGTAGACCCCTGTTAAGGGGCTGTAAACTTGTAAAGTTGATTCTAAACCATTTTATTTAAGATTTCTTGTTGTTGTTGTTGTTGTTTGTGTCGAGACCACGTACAGTAAAGTGCCGCTCCGAATTAATAACTGTGTTATGTTGTAATTATCTACGCTTCTTCACTCTAGAGATTCTTGTAGCCTAAAAGAAATACTACTCAATAGCAGAGACATAGTCTCTGACTTTTAGTAAACGAAAACTTGAACAAGACAAATATCAAAATTAAAATATCCAGGGCCGGGTATAGATCTACAGTAAAATCTAGAGAAATTATTAATGTACAGTATGTTTATTATAACAATGTCCGTGCCTTTAATTAAACTGTAGATTTTATATTGATAAAACAGATCAGCAATAAGATGGACGCTTACATTTAAATGTAAACAAATCAAAGTATTTAGACAAAGACACGTTTCGCTGATTAGTGAAAAGGCAACAGCCGCGAAAAAAACGGGCTGGGAATCTTCTGATTGTCTGCTCGTTTGGACACGCCTCTTTACCGGGGTACTGCTTCCATATTTGGAGTGACCCGTTTTTTTAATCGGCTATTCTTTCCATATTTGGAAATGAGCCGTTTTTTCGCGGTTAAACGCGTGAAATTGCCCGTGTTTACCGGGCGTTTACCACGCGGTAACAACCATAAGGTAAACGGAACAAAAACGTGAGCGCCACGGTATAGTTTTATTGAGAAAATTCCCAAATTGTAAGGATGACAAACAAATATCGGTATCATATACAATCTTCTGGTTTAAAAGCTCAATCATGTTCAATTGTTGTTGAATGGATTTTTAACAGTTATCGATTATAAAACCCGAATCTATAGATCATCTGTTTTATCTCTTGAGCACCATGTATACTGCAGAGTCTTTCTTTCAGATATATTTCAGTCGAAGGCAGTGATATACCATGGACATTTGGTAACTGCAATATATAAAATAATGTGTTCAGTTTAGTAACTTATCAAATACAAGCAATCAGCTGCAGAATCTGGCTTATTGAATACGTTACCTTTTAAATGAAATGTCTCTGGTATAAATGATGTCAAATGTGCGTAATAACCGAAAATATAATAAGAGGCAAGTTTTTATATAACTATTTTCTCTCATTGAAGCGACTATGCTTGGTATTGATACAATGTCTTTTAAAGGGCGGGATCAAGAATGCAGTGACATCTCATGTTTGCAAAAAACATTAAGTTGATACCATATTTTCGATAAGTTGTTTATCGACGAAATGAATGTCCGTTTACTGTATCAAACTTCCTTATTTGAAGAAGGTTTAAAACTGGCTGTCAACACGAGATGTCAAACAAGTATTGTATTGTCTAATGGTTGAATCACCGAGCATAATTAAAGAAATATATTTGAACATGTTGCATTGAAAACGACGGCCTTTTTTAGACTTTACATTGTCAAATTGTAATATGCTTCCACTGCCTCTATAGAACCGCATGCGGCTATGAGCAACGATATTGTGATCAAAACAATGATAGTTTTCGTAGTCTATAGCTTCAACTCAATACAGTTCCATGGTCATAATTTCTTAACTAAATATTGTTTATATAAAAAAGAAGACGTTTCTGTTAGACTTAATTTATATACATATCAAGTTATTTAGATGGTATTGATAACCATTGTTTATATTTCGCGTGTGTACTATTCAACAAATTTCCATAGTAAGCGTATCAAAAGCTCAATGAACGTATAAATGATAAATAAATACAATTTTGAAGAACATCATATACATTGTACATGATAATTTGTAGGTTTTGGTGTAATATCACAATGTAATTTCTCCGAGTGGGCACCAGAAATGATATTTTCACAAGTGGCGCAGCTACAAGTAAAAATTACTACTTGTGGTGTTCACGAGTGAATTTAACGTGAATTTAACGTAATATTACACCGATACCAACTTTTTTCTGTTTATTTTATGGTAAAAACTATTGAGCTTGTTTCTATAAAACATCAAAAATCATCAAGAAGCGTCATCAGAAAACATAGCACAAATGACGTAATTTTAACGACGTCATCATCACATGGTATCCAGCATAAATCAAGCTGGTTATACTTTTTGACGTGAATCCGTTCTAAAGATTGCAAACACAATGAAAATAAAAATGGTAATCCACTGTTTCAAAACTGTAGGTTATAGTGAATCTATTCGTCACGAACATACATTAATATAATTACTTTTTGTGCTAGTATTATTCATTATGTTTAGTGTTACATGTAATTGATTCCATACACGTGATATGTATTGCAAACAATATGTTTTGTAATAGGCATTCCTCCTAACAGTCATATTAATGTTATTACAATCCTGTTATATCATTGTGATAAGCTCGTAAAGTGATTTAGGTATTAGACTCCTAATACTCACTTTTTCAAACCTTTCATAAAAATAGTTTCATAAAGTAAATATATATCTGTATCGTCAAGTAAGATAGTTATTGTCATATTTGACAGTCACCCCCGTCCCCCTACAAAAACTTACTCAACATGTATAAGTGTCAGATAAAGAAAAATTAAGTAATTTTTACCGACTTTTCAAGGTATGCATTACATGAAATCTAAAGCATTTTAAGGCACGACTGACTTATAGTAAAAATGAATTTGACAGCTTTTTAAAGAAAATTCCAAATAGTAGTTGACAGAGACACATTTATGTTCATGGGACCGTAAACAAAATTATTTTTCCACAAGTTATAAAAGTTAAAAAATAGAATACGAGTACCTGGTGTGTTTTGCTTTTAGTGGGAATGAAATTAGATCCTTAAAATTGTCTTTGTACTTTAACTTTGAATTAAGCAGTTTCTAATTTTCAAACACTTCTCGATATTTTTAAATTAGAAATGTCTTATTGAGCTTTCTTTCTATTTTCTTTTCAAAATCATGTAAGTCTTAATAGAGATATAATACATTAAAGAACTTTTCATTACAGTCGAACTGGATTAGTTTTGGTTTTGTACTGCATTGTTATATATATCCAAATTTCCTCCATGATTTCATTAGTTCTAGCACCAGCTACAAGTAAATTACAATATTTTGTTCGATCCTTAAAACATATTAGTGATCTTTCGTCGTTAATCTGAAAGTTCCTTCGTTTCAGTTGCTCATAGTTTATACCTGGTATATTTCCGGGAACTAGACCAAAAAGATAAACGTCGTCTACCCAGAAGAGAGGTGTTACTTTGGCTGATTGATATAGAGAAGGTAAAAGGTCGTTAGTTATAATTACGATAAACCCATAACAATAATAAGGATAGATGGTTTCATTTCGAAAGATTTCACTTTCAATAAACCATTTACTATACCTTTCCCTTATAATGCGTCTTTGAGCATAAATGCATAAAATGCTTTTCGATTTGTTTATGTATTTAGGCATATACGAGATAAAATATTCAAACATATTAACAATGACGTCATCGTCAACCTTTAAGACCATTTTTGCATTTCTACATCTTTCTGAAATCCACTTAAATCCCATTACACCTTTGTGCGATAAATTTCGATAATCGTCGATGAAATCACCCTGTAAAATGTCACCGTTGTTCATAAATTCTTGCTCAATTGCCAATTGCATGCTTTGGTTTTGAACACGTCCTAATAAAAAAAGGATTCGTGCACTACCGAGATGCAAATAGTAACTGTCGTTTGCCCAGGTATTTCGTATAGTGTGCCGTCTTGTAAAATGATAAGGCGCAGAATGCACAACAATAAGTACAGACAAATTATGTACAGTAGCACATAAATGCGGGTTTTCAATTAAGTATGCAGTATTTATTGTTATTGGATACTTCGGTGTACTTGCATTTACCAAACGTCCAATAATATGTTTGATTCTAAGAGCTGGTGAGACTATCTTTGCAGAGTATCTGACTTCCAGATCCACCGGTATAGTGTTTATAGTGACAGTTCTGAGAGTTTGAAAAAAATTATTGTGTTCAAATTTTGATGTCTTTGATTCATCTGCTTGATTCTTATATACGATATTTTGTAAAATGTAAACGAAAACTGCAATAGCAAGTATCCGAACAAAATTACTCCGAAAACCGGTCATGATGAGAACTTACAAATAGCATCAGCACTATTTCATCGTTATTTACAATTGAAGAGTCGTTGACGGCTTCATTACTCTAAACGACCTTCTCCCGATGTGTGTCATTTTCCCAATCGGTTTGTGACGAAAATAAAGAAACACATAACATGCAATATCTAGTGGACCTTATGATGTCAGTCAAATTCGATCTTTCATTCTTTGCATTTTCTGTTAGGAATTCCAATATGAACATTTGTTCACCATCACATAAAGTCGTTAACATTTTGTAGCTTCAATCCGGGTATGAATATCCGTGTAAATGTGTGTGCAACAGTTACAATACATTTCTTGAAATTATTGTTAATTCTTTTATTCAAACTCGATTTACAGTTTGCCACAAGGCTTCAAGTACCTTTGCGCAGTCAATTCTTTTCAAATAACGGATCGATGAAACGACTCAAAGATGCATTGTCAGATATCTTATGTCGGAAATCACTTGGAAGAAAGTAAACACAGCGTACCTTAGAAACAACAACTAACAATTTATTATCCAATGAACATGATCATGACAGTCATGTAACATGTAACTTTGCGATAATACAAAATAAATGCGACTTCTTAGCTTGTTTTTCAACATCATGCAATAACTGAAAATGGATTGACTGATCTATAAGTTTTACAAACTCTAAGAAAAACAACACAATATATTAATGTTGTATAACTTGATAAAATATATCGATATCTAGATGTTTTTATCGGCCTATTTCATTTTTATAGTGTAGCTTTCATGTAAGTAATAATAGTACAAATATTTTAATTAAAGCATACCCTGAATTCTATAAATATGCTGCATCGAAAAGCTGGACAAAGACATGTTGTATGTATAGCCTTAAAAAAATTATCTTTCTGGTGGTAAAACATGCTGGTGATACGTCTTCATTTATTTAAAAATAAATGTAAAGTATTCTGTATTTTACGCTGTTGCTCATGATATGAACACATACTTACATATTCATGTATTTAGCTGTAACATTGATAATGTTCACTTTTAGAGTTTTAAGTTCTTATTCTTAAATATCATGTCCCTTTTGAACGTTATTATACTTAAAATGATGTAGTTAATATTTCTTTGCCCTCTATTTTTCATCTTCCCACTTAAGTCATTGTATACTTAACAACTATAAAAACGCAATGCAGTTAGTAAAATTGCTCTCTTTGCAAAATTGACGAGGTTTACAAATGATTTTATGTTTGAATTTTGTAATGAATTTCTGTCCAAATGTTGTTTAAAACCAAGGAACGACAAAACATGTAGTTATTGCAATAACAACATAGTGCCCATCAAATCCCTGGTTGTGTTTGTAAAGTTGTTACGTATGTATATGATCACTTGAAATTACCCTTTATAATCAAAATAAACAACATGGTATTTTTATGTCATCAATTTCAGATACAAAACTAATCATAAAAATGAATAAATAGGACTGAAAATTATTTTGAAAAAGGGACGTGTTTAATAGCATATTTTATTTGCATATTTACTAAATCTTAGATTTATCACAATACTTCTTTTTGTTTCCGATTTAAGGATATCTTTCGACAGTGCGCCGCTCTTCAATTCAAATGCATATATTCTGATTTATTTAACCATTGTTTTCTTGCGATCAACAGTAAATGATTACTACAGTTAATGTTCACATCATATCCACTCTTGAACCATTACTGCTGGTAACAAGTTTTATCTAAGGACACAACTCTAGACATTAAAAAAGTATGGATTAGAAATAAATTGTTTTACCTCATCTCAGCTGAAAACATAACCTCATGCCGTCTGACACCCAACTTTACTTGGAGAAGGAGAGATTGAAACATCGGCACTGCCTGTCATTTCGATGAGATGAACATTTGACAAGTTGACTATTTATCCAATTGTTTAAGAAAGTCCTTTATTGGTTCAAATTAGATGCTATAAAAATGACAGATGAATTTGACTTTGACATTGGTCCGTGTGAATGTTTATGCATATTAAACATTTCCCATAATTTAAACACAATTTTCCTTTCGACATGAAACTTCTTTTTTAAGTAATAACATTTTATATTTTTCTGTTCTCTATTTATAGCATCGTCAATGAGTAAATTGTAGATGTACTCGGACTTCATGGTGATTGTAGTCTGGTTTGCTCCGAAAAAATGTTTTCAATTAAAACAATCATTTGACACCAGTAAAATAGATTGTGTGCTGTTTTGCTAGCTATGTTAGCATTACAAATAAGGTTTGGTTTACTACCTTCTGTACATTAAACAGCAAGCTATAGTTTCTGTATAAATCCCCGGCAATGTAAATTTATGTCCGGTACACGTTATTGGCCCTTTTTCACTGACAAGAGTCCTTGTAAGATTATTTATATAAAAGGATGGTAATAACAAAACCTAGTGATCAATTTGAAGAAAATAAACATTCGAAAATTTATGTACCAGGGGAATACTGCAAAGGGCAAGTAACACGTGTAGTCTATTTTATAATGTAATATATCCCTTTGCTCATTTGTTCATCATTTTACGAAATCTTATGTTCATTAAATTGTTTTTGTTCTCTGACCAAAGTATTTTTCAGCAACCACTCGAACATATTTTTTCTTTCATAGTAGATTTCTCAATCTTAATACTAAACGTGCTGACCTTCGATTCGATCGAGGCTTTCAATATGAAGTTATTCAGACTATGCCGAGCACAAACTTGATTCCTTGATCTCTTTACAAATCTGCTTACTACGGCAGTATCGTCAATCTGGTTCATCTGAGCACCGGCAAAGTGTTTCCCAATTTCTTATTTGGTCACGTTTAATCAATACATTACTTTCTTGAAATTACGATAGGGTGTAAATAAGCATGTAAGTATGGATTAATGCGCTTGATCATGCTGACAATGACTACCAAATATCACGCATATTATAATGATTGGCAATCTTTTGACAAAAGAAAAATAGTCAATTTCAAATAATATACATTATCTGTGAAACAAATGCGGCAAAATTGAACAAACATTTGACACATTTCTCTAATCACTATCACTTTACGTAATAGGAAACAACGGCTATTAAAGTCTGTTCCACCTAATTTTGGATCACTAGTTTCTTGTCGCCATTGCATGTTTTTTTGCTCTTTATAGCATATTTATAACTGGAAATTTAATATCTCCAGGCATCTTTTTTATTTTTTCATTATTTCTTACTAAAACGTAAACATCCGCATTTTTGTGATTTTCTCGATAGGGCGTAATGCAAAGTGACGTCGCGTTAATTTCCAAGATGGCGGCGTCCATAGCTGACGTAACCAGGGACGTACTCAAAATTACCAACGTCGAAAGAGACAAGTTTTTGCGGTGCATATCTGTTATTTAAAAAATGTATATGTGCCGACCTAAACAATTCCGTATCGCCAGTTCAACGATTCCGGCATAACAACTTGCTTTAAATCACCGACATCGTATGATCAGCCGGTACATTTTCGTCATTTTGTAAGGGCCCAAACTTTCAATTGTCGACATTAAACATGTGAATCACACAGGCGATTTTCGGATCATAGAAAAACATAAAATAAAGTATCTTGAGGGTTTAACGCAACACTGTTGTAACTCAGTTCTTTTTTTCATTTTCAGCAATCAGCAAAAGCTATTGCTTTTTTTCATGGTATAATGAAATTGACTAAAAACTGGTCACTGTCACCATTTCAGAGAGATTAAAGCCAATGATTTTTA
Organism: Saxidomus purpurata; assembly: GCA_022818135.1. Taxonomy (NCBI): domain Eukaryota; kingdom Metazoa; phylum Mollusca; class Bivalvia; order Venerida; family Veneridae; genus Saxidomus; species Saxidomus purpurata. The sequence continues at coordinate 766,477 of JAFMSR010000025.1, read as the reverse complement.
TTTTGGGGTAACTTGAGTCAAAAATGTAATATTTATAATAATATGAGTTACAACTGTTTTCCACTTAATACATTACATTTTTCTTGTAAAATCTTAAGGCAACACTGTTGTAACTAAACTAAAATACCATACTGCAAAGAATATATACTCTTTCTTTATGCAGTATTACTGTACATTAGTAATGTTATAATATTTAATGCAATAGAGGTAACAGCAACAGTTTTTACATTGTGGAAGTTTGGGCAAAAATGTCAAGACATGGCTAAATTGCTTATTCGTTTTATAACATTTGGCAAAAGTTAGACAATTTAAGCAAAGCTATTCAAATTAATGTCAGAGTGATTTGAGACAATCCAAATATTGTGATCATGTTTGGATTGATATGATTGGATTATAATTATTAACAGTAGAGTAGAATTTTGGACTGCAACTGTCTACCTACATCCACAGATTACAGATCCTATATAGTAACAGGCATATAAAAGACAAGAAATTAATAAGAACAATATCAAAAATGTTTTCTCAAAGTAATTAGCTCAATACTTCAGAGTACCAATACTGGTAATTTCAGTTTTTATAATTTTACTCATGAACAATTTATGTTTAAAGAAGACTTTTACAGGATTTTTGGTGTCATTAGTGCTACTAAGCTCTAATATCGGAAGTACAAAATTCTATGAACTTTGTTTCAATTAAGTTGCGAGTTAGTGTCAGAGGATTAATTTTGGTGACATTATTTTTCTTTTAATAAATGTGTTATAAGATCTGAAATAAGAAACTGAAACAGTACACAAATAGTTTACTAGTGATAAGCTATAGTAATTACGCTAGGAATACGGAATGCCAGTTTCTGCATGCTACTATGCATTTTCAAGCTAACTGACATCGCTGAGTGTGCTTCAAAATCCCCTTGGTTGAAATCCCCTTAGTCCAAAAATGGCACAGTAGTTATAATCCCCGCAATGGATTTTACAAGAGGAAAAGCATATATTAAATGAAAACATTTACCAAGTGTTTGTTTTGTCTCTAGTTTTACTTTACTATCGCGAATGATAGAACAAATCAAAATTATTGAAATTACAATGTAAAATCCATTTAGGGAGTATGACTACTATGCCATTTTTAGACCAAGGGGATATCGACGAAGGGGATTTTGAGTGTCTCCCGGCTTTGCCATGTACCAGTTGCTACTTGTCAGAGTTTTGTTTGCAACATTCCCTTGTAATTTTCAGTCTAAAATGTTGTGTGATAATGAAATTATCAAACTCAAGTGGATCATTGAATGACCACTGTCAGTGATACCATTATTTACCTGAGGGTGTAAAACAACAACTTTTCACACTTGTGAATTTTAAACTGACACCAGTCCTGCTTGGTCCAAATAATTAGGTACCATGTACAAGGCAAGTTGCAGTTGGTCAATGTATTAATTTGGTACGATTTAAAGAGCATTGTCTTTGACTTAAAACCAAACATAAGTATGAAAAGCGAAAGTGTTTTACCCAACCGTATACTGATTAATGATATCAGAAAATTTCTGCGAGAGGTAGAGAGCGAAACAACCCTATCCCCCCACCCCCACCCAACACATTCTGAATGCAAAAAAACATGCATCTACGGGTATCATGAAATCTTAAGGCCCCATGGTCACTTTGAAATTGCTTGGATATCATATTTACTTGTAGAATAATGATAGTACTTAAAAAATGTTGACGCATGTAACCTTTTCTTCATGTTCATGTCATTTGTTCATGAAAAAGTATCGCAGATAGTCCTATCAGTGAACAATTTTTGAACATATCATAACATGACTTTTTGTATAATTGATTCTAAAAAAAAGCAATGTCAGGACTTTTTTGTACAAAATATGCAGTCAATTTCACCAGATCTCTCTAGGTAATATAAATGCTTGGAGATATTGCTGTATCCAAAGTGATCCGGAGTAACCTTCAAATTTTATTGCATCGGGGAGACCTGAAAATCCTTCTGACATAAGGGGATACCCGTTCCTCCAACAAATTGTTTATCATCTTTCACTGCCAACTGCATCTAAAGAGGCCCTCTGAGCTCTACTATTCAAGATTCTGAGATGGCACCGTAACAGTAACTGTTGCTAATTGTATTGATATCTTCGTGTCAGATGTCTAAAATGGAACTACAAAATGTATGTGTTTCTTCAAGTTTTACATCCTTTGCAGTATTACTTGTAAATTGTTAACGTTACACAATGTTCTCAGTACTGCACAGTGTACAATTAGAAATGTGTATATTCCAAAATAATGGAAATTTCAGTTTTGTAATTTCACTCACAATAACATTAAGGTTTGTAGCAGTTAATTTGTAATATATAAATTGAAAACAGTAGGGACAAAAGTTGCTTTGGTGTTAAAATATAAACATTTATAATTGCACCATTGAACGAAGTCCTGAAGGTGTAATAAAAAGATATGGTAGGGATACAAAATATCTATGTGACCTTAGAAATCACAAATTACAGGAACATGGTGTAGATCGAAGACAGTCAAGTCATTGTATAACAGTCTGATTGGACTATAGTAGTGCAATGTTAATATGAACGATTTTGGATCTACTTTTATGTGTCTGACATGGAAAAAGGCAAGATGCAAATAGGAAGCCACAAATTGTAAGTGGCATGTCCCAACTGGCTTTTCAAACAAAAGTGTCATCTTTATATCTCTTCAAGATTTATTTCACAACTGAAGTACATTTTGTATTGTTTTCAAAAAATAAATTTTATATTTTTTATAATAAATTCATTAAATTAATGATTTCATAAACTATCTAGGTTTACAAAGTCCACTGATCAATCTTTAGAGCAAGAACTCTATATATTTTAGTACCAGAAAAAATGTGTCATTTCGATTTATTTAGCTACCAGTATGCATAAGGGGATGCGCGCAAATGCACGCTCGCACGTCGGTTACACCTGTGTCGCCTACATTTGTAATTCATACTACGTCATCTAATAGATCACGAGCAAGTTTCGGAGAATTGAAATCTATGTTGTCGTTTTAAGATCAATAGATCTAGGTCATTAATGTCTTAAGGAAACTAAAGGATTAAGAATGGATTATGGAGTGTTCAGGGTTATACTGTGACATGCATGCATGTTGGGCCACTGTTTAAATGAATGCGTGCTTCACTTGCATGTTATACTACTTCACCTGAAATTCAACAACGCTTCAGATTTTTCAAAATGTTTAGTGCTGTCATGACTCATCATGCTAATGGACTGGAGTAAATCTGAAATGTATGACGGACTGTCAGTACGACATTAGACTAGCCTAGGAATCATTTGAAAGCAGGAATTATTAGGTAAATCTTTTTTATTATAGATCTAGATCTATTTAGATTTTCAACAATTTTTATATATTTAAATGTTACTTTTTTATCATATTCTATACCTCATTATTCATAACCATGCATGTGATTGTAATATCGAAATGTCCCCCGAACATTTTATTGAAAAACACGTGAACTTTGGCGTGACTTCTCTGTAAGGGAAGAGTAAACGTCAATGGCGTCCAATTTTAACAATGGCGAGTCTCCATAGAAAAATAAAATTGGCATCTTTACAAAATGGCGTGATTGTTTCAAAAACGCTTAAAATGCCGGAGGATGACTTTTTTGTAGATCACAAAACAGGTAAAATTTATACGAAAACCGCTCAGGTTTTTTCAGTTCAGGTCAATGTTGGGGGTCCAAAGTGGAATGGAACATACTTTAGTTCGGAAAGTTTGCTTATACTTTAATTGCACATGTGATGTTTTGCAATAATTGCTTTTCTTACTATAAACACAATTCAAACTCTTTAGTTTAATCAGAATATGCTGGCAAAGACAGCACCTGACACCCCTAACGGCAATGTTACAGATGCTGAATATTTTGATTGTCTTTCTTGTCACAACTACTACACTATCCAGAAGCAGCAACTTGGCAAACCGACACACAGGAGGGTTTGTTTTCAAGACTGAGAACTAGAACAGGACAATAGTTTTGTATACACTATGATCTTAAAAGCTGTAAGATTACATCACTGAAACTCCTTTATTATTTTTTATTAAAAGAAAACAGCTAATCACAAATTTACAAAGGCCTTTGCATTATCTACCGTCTGGTATATCACGATTTATGGTTCAAAGGCAAAGGCATTTAATCTGACAACAATTGACAAGAAGTGGTTAAATATCCAAGCATCTTGACGACAAACAGTGGTTAAGTTCTTGTTGTAGGAGTTTAACCTACGTTTAGACCGTATTTTTGACATCTTAAAAGGGGCAGATAACTTAACCATCGTTCGTTCGTAGCGGCTTAGAATACTTTGATTCTATCATGATCCAGAAATGTTATGCGTCGAAATATTTTCAACAGCATTCATCCACGTTGAAAATAACCTGTCGTCAACCTACAAAATTGGCGTCATATCGCTATCGCCGGTCCGTACTTAAAAGCGTTGTCTATCACTGATTAAACACCGCTTCTAAAACCCTAGTTTTGATATAATTACTTTCTTGCCACATTTATTTTAAATCGACCATGATTGTTAAATACTAAGTAATGTGTTATACATGTGACTTACATCTAACAGGTTTCTTCAGTGAGAACAAACATTTATAAGATGTTTACAAAGCTTGCGTTACTTGAACCCGAGAAGGTGTTTTAGTACGATTGTTGGATATACATTGTGCTACAATTGAAACTATTGACCGTTTATGTGAATGTGTATGTTAGTTTTGTACAGAGGCCAAAGTCCAAGGGCAATAGCTCAAATCACAGAAGACTTCAGCGAAGACTAGGACTATATAGCGTAAAAAGGGTAAAAAAAACCCAGTTATTTCCCATCGCATGTTTATTACCCGACTCATTATCGAACTTAAGTGAGCCCTGAGAAATCCACATCACTGACGTTGACAAAACAACCCATCAGCGCAATCGGCTGACATACAAAATGTTCGTGACGTGAAATAGAATGTTCATGGACGTTTAACACGCGTGCAATATATGTTGTAGGCTCACTGACCTCCAGTCGACATAAAACGTGCAGATTTTGCTATCTTCAAAGCTTCCTAATAACAACATACGTTGAGTATTTATTTAATTTTTTACGATTTTCGTTAGGGCTATTATTTGGTAAAAAATCGCTTGACATTTTTGTGATTATAAGCTTCATGTACATTAAATGTATATAAATGTGAATTTCATGGTATATTCCGTCACAGTTGATTAAATGCCTTTTTATGTAATTCTAAAAACCCATTGATGTAGCAAGTAGTCTCAAAATATAAATTTGAAAATAAAAATTGAAGTTAATAAGATTCAATTAAACAACTCCGAACCGTACAGAACGTGTGTCCTTCAGTACATATATCAAAATGTTTTCATTCTAACTGCATTTACCATCGTTGGTCATTTTTTGTGGTGATCACATGATTCACAGTAAAGAAGGAGACCTAAACCTCATAGGAAATCAGGCACTGTACACATAAATTTAAACACAACCTCCCGTTTTACACAGCCAGTGTGGAAGGAATTTTTTTAATGTTACGAAAAAAAACAAACTTTTTAAACGTTAGGGACTTGATTGAGAGCAAGTTGCCTAGATTGTTGAAACACTAGTTGTGACTTTGGTGTACCAGTGATTATATGTACCTTTCAAACAAATGTACAGTTAAAGTGATTCAGTTAAATAGATAACGTGTCGCCATACAAGCTTCCCTGTAAAAAGGCATTGGCCATCGGCTATAAGATAAACATAATTTCAGAAAAAAGGTTCGTACCTGTACGCATGCATCACGGGAGGGAGGGCTGGGACAAACAAACAGACCTTTCATTTTAGGAGTTAGGGGCGAGTCAACGTGCAGGTTGCAAATCTCATCCGTGTGTAGCTAATGATGTATTGTTTACTCTAGTTATTTGAATCTTTCTATTATCTAAAAACACAAGGCCAGTGTTGATGAAACTTGGCAGGGATGCTTCTTGGATAAAGTTCTATCAAATTAATAAAAAATCATTCCATGCAGACTGTTGACTGCCATGGCAACGAAACGTTTTTGCCCATGTGAATAAAGAATCTTCACGAAGCATGGTCATAATAAGAACAATGCATCTTGATGAAATCTAGGTCTAGTTTGAAAACAGTCATTTCGAATAAAAAATTAGGTCATCAGGTAAAATCATAGGAAACAATTTTGTGTACAATAGCGACTGCATTCTTGAAACGTTGTAAGAATCCGTGTCTTGAACAATTCTATCTCGAGTTCGAATACGGGTCATCTCGGGTCAAACACTGTATCACCAAGTGAATTCATAGAAAAATATTACGTATGCATTTTGCATTGCATCTTCGAGTATTTATCAATATGAGTGTCTAGATCAAATATGAATTGTGTTAGAAAGAAAATGAGTTATCTTGGGTAAAATATATGATCATTCTGGCACATCAAAGGAGTCCTTGTTAACATTTTAGAGCCACATTTGATACTTTGCATGATAATTTATGAGAACGTGCGTCTTGATTTTTTGAATATGGGTTAATTTTGGGCAACAACTAGATTACCATGGCAATAAGAGGACAAACTTGTGAACACATTGTGCACCTTTGAGAGGTTTGTTGCAATATAAATTGAACATTGACTATGTTAAAACGGATATGAAGATATGCAACAAATGACATTGTTTTATAACAGTTCTTACATTCTGCAAATCAATTACTAATTATTTAATATATAGGGAAATTGTAATCAAATTATATTCATAAATTATCAAAACTTCAAAAGAGATTAACTAGAATAATTTCACAGCTTCCATGAAATTATTTCATAAGCCACGTTTTTAAAAAAACAACTTTCCGGTTAACTACTAGAAGTGCGATTTATTTGCCATATTGGCGTTCTTGAATACAAGGCAGTCAACAAGCTAGCCCCTGACAAATTTCGTAGGTTAAACATTAAGTCTGAAAATAACATATATGCTCTACCGTTGCAAATGGTTATGTTTCAAGTTCCACATTGCAATCACAATACTTTTATATCACATAATATTTGAATATCTGGAATAAGATTATTATTATTCAATTACAAATGTATCATGAAAATGTATCAACATAATTTCCCGATGAGCGATGCCAATCAAGTGAGCGATATGTGGCAATCATGGCCCTCTTGTTTTAGTTTATGACATTTATATATGACTTACTATTGAATATGTTTGGTGCATAGGTTTATACAAGCAGTTAGCACATATTTTTATTTTCATATGGAAAGCATATTTATGGCTTAGAATTTCAGAGATGTAATCAGGGAAGCAGTTAATAACGTTTGGCCTTAATTTTTGTATAACTCCGCTTACTGGTAGAGATGTAATAGCTTGATTTGTGAGTTTATTGAGAAAATTCCCAAATTGTAAGGGTGAAAAACAAATATCGTTACCATAAAACAATCTTCTGGTTTAAAAACTCAATCATATCAATGGTACTTGAATGGATTTTCCACCGTTCTCGATAATAAAATCCGTATTTATAGATCTTTTATTTGTATCTATGTATAATGCGGAGTTTTTCTTTAAGATACATTTCAGTCAAAGGCAGCTAAATAATGTGTTCATTTTAGTAACTATGTAAGACAACTAAATCGCCATTCATAATCATCAACTTTATACCGAGTGTTAGAAGAATGAATCTAATAATGTGTTGACCAATTTTCATGAGCGTCTCTGAAATGATTTTGATATGACAAATAATTGGGGTGTATACGTTGGAAAGTTGTTGAGAACAAAACTCGTTCTAACAATAGATGCGTTTAAATACCGGTAAGATAATGGCTCAAATAACTAAAATGAATGTCCGTCTCGTATATGGAGACGTGTGTAGTGTAAGGATATTTCTGTCACTTAACTATTCAGTTTTATGACGTTATGATAAACGTCTAATAATAAAACAAGTAACATTGTTTTGCATGTCTGTACACATTATACATTGTATTAGTTTTACACAAGATAGTTTATATAACCATACCCCATGTAAAGGGACCAGTAGTGACCATATCCCCCATCAGAGATTCACTAAAGAGAGATTTTGCACAAATCATCTCTTAAGTAGTGAAACTCTCTTAAAGCAGAGCAATTTCTTCTTACATTACAAACTTCTGTTTACAAAGTGCTAGTCCCTTTATACAGATGGTTTCTTAATGCATCTGGCCTGAATACACATTGTCTCTTATTACACGTGCTTTCTATAGCATTTGACTGTTAATTGATAATTTCACCAGTATCCTGTTTTATTTCAGGAAGTACGAGTTCATGTTGCAGATATGAGAAAATATATTATGATAATTAAATCTGAGTGTTTTGAAAACAAGCAGGAAATATCTAAAATAAAGCTTAAACAGCAAAATATATCATCTGAGATTTTGTGTGTAAAACAGGATATAGATGAGTTACATGAGTTTAAAGAGAGGCCAAAATTAAATGGGGAGTATGTAAGTAATAAACTCGATATTAAAGCCAACAGAATAGAGGCTATGGATCAAGATATAGATTTTTAGAGCGGGAAGCGCGGAAAGGCAATATGAGAATTTTGGGCTGCAAGAGGACGCCAATGAATCAATTCAAAAGTTAAAATCTAACGTAGTGAAAGAGGTTCTTAGTGTGGCTTGCCCAATAAGAAAATGGCAATCTGATGATATTAAATTTGTTACACGCATGGGAAATAAGTCAGACAATTTTGACAGACTGATTCTTATTCCATTTAGGTTCGACGATGACAAATATAAAGTTTACAGCGGTGGAGATAGTTTTAGGACTAATGGTACAAAGGTTAGTGATGATTGGACAAAGAGGCAGAAGTACGAATGATCTAGGCTAAAATAACAGGGGGAAAATGGCTACTTTTATAAAATAAAGTTGCAAGTGTTTGACAAACCAAGTAAAGACAATGAAACACGTCTTAAATTAAAAGCTAAAAGGAAGACACATCAGTGTTATATTAAGTCGCTTACCCTAAACACACAGAAACTGTGGATCTTCATGAGTTGGATGATATAGAAGATCTGAATGCTGTGGGCACGAAATAATGATGACGGATGGACAAAATTCAGATAAATAGGAAAGCGGCCGATGCCCTACCGATACTACACATTTAAACTGTGTATGTTGGAACAAGGAAGGATTGATAAAATAAACTCGCCAATGCTGATTTAATTTGTGACATCAGAAAATGTTTAATTATTGCATTGCTGGAAACGTGGTCATCTGATAATTCAAATATTTGAACTTTCTTAACCGATTATGATTATCATTTTGTTGCAGGTGTAAAACATGCTGTGACCGACAGGGCAATGGCGGGTACACAGTTGTCTTTTTTTAAAAAAGTATACGAAACTTTGTCACACGTTTGTTACCAAAATGTGACTTTGGGGTTTTTCTTTGTAAGTCATATAATATCCGCATAGCAAATGGCAGATTTCAAAGTGATAAGGCTAGAGGCGATTTTACGTACATAAGTCGGCTCGGTTTAAGTGTGATTGACTACATGTTATATTCAAACGGAATAAAAGCGTCTATAACAGTTTTTGATATAGTCAATAGAACTGACTTATCACATTTGCATCTTATATTTAACTTAAAAGTGACATACAATAATGTTCAAAATCAGTACATCACAGAAAATATACGGGAAATCAGAGACGAATATACATTTGACAAAAGTATCACTTTCAAATATCGTGATAATTTGAGAAATCATTTATCCGCATTCTTTATAAATAATTGTACATTAGAAATGTGGCAAAATTTTCATCCGATGTTATAAATGGACTCAATGACATTCTATATTTTAGTGGAAAATGTTGCTTAAAGGCCGGAGTTTGTTTCAGTGAAATACCGGCCGGCAGGCAATTAAGCATATTAGCAGTATAGGGAGGAGCTGTACTACCTGGCAGAGGGTTAACAATACTCTGTAATGTGATAATGAAAACACAGAAATCGTCTGCTTGATGTTGGGAAGTGCAATTTCAGAATCAATAACATAACTTTACTGTCCACTTTTGTGAGCTTTAGGTGAAAGTCACTTCAATAAATTTAAAGTAATCTTCAGTTATTGCAATGTTTTATTGAAGGATTAAACATTGAGTTAATGTATGTTTCTCATGTATGTTACATGTACATTTGCTGTATATATATGAGTGATTTTCTTCACAATGGCCAGTTAACTATATCAGGGAGATATCATTTATCTAGATACACACCAGAAAGGAATGTCACTTAGTTCTGATAAATGCCATTAATTTTGATAAATATTCAAGGTTATTATTATATGAAGAGCAAGTTTGAGAATGAATATTGTGGAACACCATACCTAGGACATTCATGGGAGTATTTATTTATACCAGATAACATTTTATTATGGGATGAAACTTATTACAGCTATAAGTATGCATAAAACTTATATAATATAGAACTGTTCTTCACAAAACATTACATGTGGAATTTTCCCGCCTTATGTCAATGTGTGTGACTCATACAAAGGCTGTGAAATTATAAGCTCTCAGCCAATGGAGTAGCTGCCAATCATTGTAAAGACAAATTCAAATCTTGAAGCAGACAACACAAGTGTTTTCCTGGAAGTCACACTTTTAGACAACCAATGAACTTTATTTTTTTAGATTTTTTGACATTTATGCTAAAGAACATGTGTGCTAAATTTCAAACAAATCTATACCTTAATTTCATTTAAATTTTGATTTAAACCTCTGATGTTGTTAGCTCTGTGTATGCAAAGCAAGTGGCCATTTCTCCACCTGCGCCTTTTTTATAGTTCTTCCCCGGCCTTTAAAGGCCGGGGTTTGTTTTAGTGAAATACCGGCCGGCAGGCAATTAAGCATATTAGCAGTGTAGGGAGGAGCTGTACTACCTGGCAGAGGGTTAACAATACTTTGAATGTGATCATGTTAACACAGAAATCGTCTGCTTGATGTTGGGAAGTGAAATTTCAGAATGAATAACATAACTTTACTGACCACTTGTGTGAGCTTTAGGTGAAAGTCACTTCAATAAATTTAAAGTTAACTTTCAGTTATTGCAATGTTTTATTGAAGGATTAAACATTAAGTTAATGTATGTTTCTCATGTACATTTTTTCTTTATGTATATGAGTGCTTTACATGTGTTGTAAATAGATTTTCGTCTTTCGAAAGTGAGACAATGGCCAGCTACATGTAAATATATCAGGGAGATATCATTTATCTAGATACACACCAGAAAGGAATGTCTCTTAATTAGTTCTGATAAATGCCATTAAATTTTGATAAACATTCAAGGTTATTATTGTATGAAGAGTTAGTTTGACGAATGAATATTGTGAAAAACCATACTAATAATTCATACCAGATAACATTTGATTATGGGATGGAACTTATTACAGCTAATTATTCATAAAACTTATATCATATAGAACTGTTCTTCACAAAACATTACATGTGGAATTTTCCCGCCTTATGTCAATGTGTGTGACTTATACAACGGGTATGATATTATTAGCTTTCAGCCAATGGAGAAACTGCCAATCATTGTAGAGGCAAATTCAAATCTTGAAGCAGACAACACAAGTGTTTTTCCTGGAAGTCACACTTTTAGACAACCAATGAACTTTATTTTTTCAGATTGTTTGACATTTATGCTAAAGAACATGTGTGCTAAATTTCAAACAAATCTTTACCTTAATTTCATTTAAATTTTGATTTAAACCTCTAATGTTGTTAGCTCTGTGTATGCAAAGCAAGTGGCCATTTCTCTACCTGAGCCCTTTTTTATAGTTCTTCCCCGGCCTTTAAAGCAATCGAAAAAGAAAACGGCACATCAAGCAAAATGGTTTAATAGCGAATGCAGAAAACTTAGATACTTAAAACACAAAATTCTTCGCGTGTATCTATAGACGTCTCAGAGGCGAGGCAAATTTAAATGCATATATTTCGGTACGAAATGAGTTCAAACATTATTGTGACTTGAAACGTAAAGAATATTATAATTCCCAATTAAATGAACTGATACATTATGCGAAAAGCCCTAAGTCGTTTTGGAGGAAACTTAAATTTATGCGTTCTAAAACAAGCGTTAGAGGAATGGAAAACCTATTTTGAGAACCTTTAAATCCATCTTTAATTCTGAAATTACAGATGACGAGAAACTGAAAGGCTGGCACTGGTAGTGGTGAAGATAATATCATACCAGAATTTTTTATTCATGGGATCGATCTCATGTTACCGTTAAAAGAAAAGCTTTATAATTGATTATATGATATTGGAACTTCCCCTCGAATCTAGTAAAATACAAATAGTACCATAACATAGGAAAGGTGACATAAATTTACCTGGAACTTAAAGAGGTATATCACTCTTATATATATGTGGCAAATTATACACTGGTATTCTGACAAGAAGATTGACTTTTTTGTTAATATATTTGACAAATTACATGAATTTCAAGAGGGCTTCCGTGATGGGTATTCAACCACTGACAATGTATTTATCTTGCAAGCAATTATAAATAAACAATTATCAAAGGTAGTAAGATAAAAGTAGCTTTTATAAATATTATGAATGTTTTTAATATGATAAAAAGAAACAAATTGTTGAATGTTTTAAGACAAAATGGCATTAAAGGGAAATTGTATAGAGCAATACTTGGTATGTACAGTAGAGAAGAGAAAACAAATGTGGGTCTTACAGAACATTTGAATTGTCCGGTAGGTTGAAAACAGGGTTGTTTGGCATCACAGATATTATTTTTAGCATTCATTGATGAACTTGTTAAATATATTGAAGAAAGTGGTGTAAGAGGGATACAGCTATTCCCTGACTTAACTGAAATACTGCCACTTTTGTTTGCAGACGATCTGGCACTTACAGATACAGTTATAGGTCTCCAAAAATTTTTAACTTATTGCATAATTTTTATAGTGAAAAGGGGGTAAAGATTAATACACAAAAATCGAAAATTATGGTATTTAAAAATTAGGGATACTATCCAAACATGAGAAATGGACTTATAAAGGTGAAGCTATTGGAATAGTTAATAGTTTTTGTTATGTTGGAGTAACTTTGACACAGTAACTATCTTATATTAGTATGGCAAGGCAACACGCATTGAAGGTTAAAAGAGTACTAATGTCAGTATTGGGAAAATTATTAGGTTATGGACAGATATCATGAAATGTATTTTTTTAATATATATGATACAAAAATCAGTCCTATTCTATTAAACGGGTCAGACGGTTTGGGTATACAAAGGCAAAATTTTACAGAAATTGTACATTCTTACGCTTGTAAAAGATGTATGTATGTAGGGCAAAATTCTATTAATGCTGCGGTGTTAGGTGACTGTTGGAAGTTCCCTATAATTATAAACGCAGCTAAGAGAAGTATGAAATATTGGTGTAGAATATTGAAAATAAGAGATGACAGATATGTTAAGAAACATTATTTGGTGATGAAATATCTAGATGATTTAGGACAAATCAACTGCGTTACGGGTATACGAACTACCGGTATGTTATGTAAAAGTGGTTTCAGGTATCTTTGGTTTGATCAATGTGTAAAACAAGAAAAGTCATTCCATTCAAATTTGTACAACGTCAAAAAGATCAATATATTCAAGAGTGGGTCAGGACAATAAGAGATAGCTCTAAACTAAGTTCTTACATTCATTATACATTGTAAGTTCGAATTCAAACACGAAACATATCTAAATTATGTAAAAGTACGTAAATTGAGGTATGCTCTAGCAACACTAAGGTATTCGTCGCATACTCTCGAAATAGAGAGAGGAAGGTATAATAACACAACAAAAAAAATAGAATTTGTAAACTATGTAACTATGCAATAGAGACAGAATAGCATCTTATTTTAGTCTGTCCAGCTCTTTCGTATATAAAAAAAGCATATACCTCGAACATATTTGGAAAATACTAACGTACATAAGTTTAGAATTATCATGTGCTGTAATTCTGAAAAGGTCATTATAGGTCTAGCAATGTATACGTACTATGCATTTCAAAAACGTTAAGCAATGCTAGATATACAACAGAATATATAATAGATGTATGAACAATAATATTGCCATTTGACCCATATTGATATAATATTATAAGTAAGATTTGTGTACTTCAGCCAGAGTAAGTTACATATAGATGGTATTTAACAAGTATTAGTATGTACACATTGTTGTCAATTACAGTTACCAGTCTAAGAAATTGATACAAAATTGCAACATATATTTTTTAATTGGCCGGTGGCCAGTATCAAATAAACCGTTTGACATTGTCCTTGTTTTGGTTGAACAGCGCTTACCATTCCTTGATGAAGTGGTTCTTCAGTAATCAAACCCGCACGAGTTTTATCTTGTGTTATAGCAAATTGTCTCCAGTAAAGTAACAATTTCTGCCTTAAAGGTTACATGTACATGAAACGTTCATGAAACCGTGTTTAAAACTGAATGAATAGTCTAACACAAAGGTACAATTTTGGATTTAGATATTTATTTAACTGCACCTTCAACCTCAAAAAAATACAATTACAGGAAATAGTAACATACTCAAACAAGAACATATCCACAGGAGAAAAAGAGATACAAATAATATAAAAGGAACAAAACTTAAAGTATGTATTATTACATAGCACTGCACTTCCTTAACAAAAAAAAGATAATCACAAATTTTAAATTAACGATACATTTACTAGCAAATCGTGCTTCATATACAAAATTGAAGTCAATGTAGATCATTTCGAAGAACATGAAAAGAAACAAATAACTCAGACTTTGTTATATAGTAGAATATGCAATTGCATAAACTTCTAATACGCAAAACAACTGAAATAACCACAAGCGTACGCGTAAGAAACACATTTTTAACTGAAATAGCAATTTCTTTAGGTTTTTTTTTTTCATTTTATCAATATATATTTATATCTAAGTGGTACAATTGTGGAACACGGCTGTAAATACATGCCTTTGATGGATAAGTAAACAATATTGATTTAGAACAAACTTCACGGATGTGTAGGCTTATATGAATCCATTCTTGTCACAAAGCCTAATTATTGGTTGCAGAACAGCAGAGCTGATATTTCTATGTGAGTTGACAAAGGATCATTGCATAAATATTTCTTTAAACAAATTTTACAGGAAAATCGCTCATTGTTGATAGGTTGATTGACTTCTTCATTGATTTATTGATTCATTCAGTCATGATTGAATAGTCAATTAATTTCATAAATGACTGATTTATTTTATGTAATTATATATTTGATAACTGATTTGACAAATAAGGGAATTTGTTAATCAATGGCCTGATTGATTCACTGATTGACTGATTGACTCACTGACCGATTGTCGGACTGACTGTGTTCTGGTCGAAGACTAAGTAGCATATATTCTACTAAAGTGGTCGACTTTCAAATAACCAACGTTGCATGCCTAAAATCATTCAAAAGTAATGTTATTTGAAGAATAAGCCGATGTTAACGCTGAAAAGAACTATTCCTGTATCTTTTACAGTTGTATCAGTTCATTTTGTACCGTAAATTTAGTAAAGCGTTTGATTATGTAGTGCGTGATAATTTATTGAATAAGTTAATTATGCTTGGGGTCAGAGGTAATGTAATGAAAGTGTATAGCAATATTAAACCCTCAGCTGGGTTATGAGGCATATAAACATAAATAGCATGTGGTTTTGTTCATCATCAACAAGGCATGCTGTAGCAGACAAGAAATGCCTGAAAAAACCTATAGAAAATCACAATCATTACCTCTAGTTAGTAATTATTTAGCTGTTATTACCTTTTTGTTTATGAAACTGATTTGAAATAATAATAGTTCATCAAGTGAAAAACATTCTATCTGACGCATAACTAGTATTCTACCCAATCCTTTGTTCTTTTGTCGTGATAATTACGTCTCTCTTTTCTCACTACACGCATTATTTTCTGATGATAATTTATGAAGTATAAAACCTAGTAACAAAATTTATGCCAGTTACAAAGTTTCCAAAGTTTATCAGTGAGATTGATACCATTGAGGTGTATTGTTTCGATAGTCCTGCCATTAATATGTATTGTTTTCACAGTAATCCCTAATTGCCTATATTATTATCTCAACAGTGTTGGTAATTGAAATGAAATGATTTGGTGATAAAAACAGGCCTTTAAAATTTCACAAAATATTCATTGTGTGCCTTGTCACAGTGTTAAACATACGTCTCCATTTGTCTTTTGGATTTAAGAATATAGTATTATAGATATTGATTATAATGAACCTCCACTGAAACGAATGCGTAAAGAATTCAGGACTCAAACAAATCAGTGCCCATCAAAAACAAAAGAGGCACGAAAAATTGCAAATCTGACCAAAGTGCACGATCTTCTGAAAAAAAGATCTGAGGACGACATATTTTGGTCAATTATTCTTGAATGATTGGATTTCCGATATCGCTATTCATATATCCGCCAGTCAGTTAACGCGTTTCATCAGTCATTCGGTTTCGACTCCAAAATGGCGGATATACAATACGTTCTTAACTTCATTCTTAAAAAAAACACCGGAGTTCGCGAAATGAAAACCGAAGCAAACTGAACTTTTCAATTGCTTAATGAACAAAACGGATTGTTTCGCTTTACTACCAACTGGCTATTTGAAACAGCTGTATATCTCCGTAAAACGGCTCTTTATTCAGAAACAACGGACATCTGACAATGAAAAGATTCTGGTATGCTGCCCACTTGGGTCAATGATAGAAGACCAGCCGCAAAGGGTGACAAGGATGAACAATGTCTCGGTGGCATGGCATATAGAGGTGTTTGGTGTATATTAATTCATTTTAGTTTGATTGCAAAGAAAACTCAGTAGTTTATTGAATCGCTCTTGAACACTCATTCTTACAATGTCATCACGCTTGCGAGAGAGGCAGCGAGTATTACTGCTACCCATTTACAGCTTGATGGACTTAAGGAAGTGTCGCATCAGTGCCTTGCCCAAGGACACATATCGTGCTTTGGCTGGGATTTGAACCTGGAACCTATAGTTCCGGAGGTGAACGCCCTAACCACTGAGCTATCGATGTCCACATATAGAGGTTTATATTTTTCCTTTTTATCATGTGGCATCTAAAATGGCACACAAAGCATACCTGTGTTTTTATGTGGGACAAACATATTCTGCTGCATGTTAAAGGCTCAGTAAACTTGTATTTAAAGGAAACATCGATAAATACATGTTTATTATATGTATAAACAAGTTTTCCTACTGGCATATATTGCTGTGTTAATATACTTGTTTCATTTCATTTAATCCCCATAACAGAGGTTATTAAAACAAAACAGGATACCACATTTATTTGTATTGTAATCATACAGTGTTACTACTAAACTGAAGGTTTGTATTGCTACTGATCATTAAGAAAATTGCATTTTTGATACATTTATCTCTTACAATCTATTATTTCTGGCTTTTACAAAATCTTAAGGTACTAGGTACAAATTTAAATATTGAAGATGTTGTCTTTAGCGACAAGTAAAAGTTAAATTCCAGGGCTTACTAAGTGAAATAAATTTCCAGTTTACACTGATAAAAGCTAATATTATCTTTATAAGTTCTACTTTGAGGTATAGTGGCTAGTAGCTAAATATGTGTGTTTTATATATACAGCTTTGTATTTCGGGGCCAAGATCCAGAAACAGACAAAATTAAATTAAGGTCGAATATGGGTCATCAGGGGTCAAAAACTAGGTCAAAGAGTCAAATCATAGAAAAACCTTGTGCATGTGATATTCTGATTAAAACCCTCGGTCTAAGTATTAACTTTAGTAACCATATACAATGCTTAAGACATATACACGTACATGTTCCATATAGGATTTAAATAATTTATGATTTTGAATAAAAATATTAATTGTTATTTTTTACTTTCAGGGACAGACAGTGCAGATGAAGAAAAAAACACTGACGCTACTCGTTTAGCTTTAAGTGCAACATGTACATTACAAATGAAACAACAGATAAAAATCGTATTTAATATGAACAATGCGACCACAGCTGAAATGTCACCTAACCAAGCATGTATTTGATACATACTATTGCGCGCACCATCTGATCTAGAAGAAACTTTCTTTTGGCTTGTGGACAGATGGACAGATATCAAAGATAAAATGGGAAATACATTGATACATTGCAAATCAATACAGGATGTTTGTAAGATACACTTTTACTTGACACAAGAATTGAACTGTACTCATGGCAATATCCTCTGAAACATCCGAATCTAAAAACGAGCTTTTGTTCAAAACTTCACTAAGAAGTCCAATTTTAAACAAAAATCATTCAACTACTGCACTTTAAATGGGAATTGATGTTTTCGAATTCAATGAATCTGCTTGCAATAAGACGCTCAGTCTGATGTACAGTTAAGGTTCCAGACACAATTGCAGTTAAATTGACACTGCCAATAAGATACTAGATTTTGTTAGTTTTTTATATAGAGGAGTTTCATATTTGGCACTTCTAACTACTCTGTGGCCATCACTCATATTAACAGCTGAATCTAGATTTTTATGTTAAACAACTTGGATGAATACTGAAACAATATATCCATTTAATTCATCCAATTGTTTTCATTCAATTGCTATTCTTTAACGTTGTCTGTTCAAACCAATGTTTAAATTTTCATGAGTTTTGAGTGATTCTAGTAACGAGTATGATCTGCTACAAAATGGCATTCAAATCGACCATCTTCTTTTGTGCTTAACCAGTAATTTTCTTTATGGTTCGGATCATTTAACACTTCTCTTAACTCCTCAAACAGGTCATCTTTAAAGACAACTTGGTTAATGCTATTTCGGAACACATTGTTGAACCAGTCAATTTTACATTCACAGCTAAATTTGAGGTAAAGGTACTTCAGAATCAGCACCGTTTAGACTGAACTATTTTAAAAACAACACGCACCACATACTATCAAACACAGTGTAATAAAGATGTTTATAGGCTCTGTATTTGTTTTCACTTCTCCTTTAACATTACTGGCATTTAACAAGTTTCTGTAATAATTCATTGTTCCCCTATCTCTGGAAGCCTGTGTGTTGTGTATGTCATTCTAAAAATAGCCTTGAAAAGGTACAAAACAATGTCCTGACTTCGAGTTGCAACACTGTATTATAAATTTGACTCAGTTATTATATTTTTTTTCCTAAAATTCATTATAACATATTAAACACAGAGTCTCATTCATAATAACAAACAATAATTAAAAACCTTTATATTATGTATCAGGCTGCATCAACCATGATTTTCAAGAATTGTGGTCAAAATCATAACCAAGTAATTCCAGGACTTTCTGGAACAAAACGTGTGCCCAATACAGAATCAAGCAACTTAGTAACAAGTGTGAGCTGCTATAAACGATATACATTGTATTTGCATGAGCAACATTTCAAAACAAGAAATGGCTGATCTTACGTTTACCTAACACTAAAAACCGATCAACTAAGACACGATTGCCCACATGCAACATGCTGCCAACTGTCAAAAAGACTAACTCCTTCCCAATTAGAGATATGTCAAAATACACCTATGTAAAATGTATTTTGTACCACAGAAAAGTGGTCTTAATTTTTCTTTACGGCCAGTAATAAAAAAAATTACAACATAAGCTATTTATTGTAACAACAAAGAGAAGTAATTCTAAATACAATTGAAAATCATGTTGTGAACATTTGTGCCATGTAACATCAAAATCCCTCCATGCATGAAGAAGAAATGCCCCGGACAAGGATATTTTTGAATTTGACCTTTAACTTCTTAGTGTAACATTAACCTTATACCTAGGGACCTGGTTCTTGCGCATGACACAATCTAATGGTGGTGAACATTTGTGCCAAGTAACATCAAAATCTCTTCATACATGAAGAAGAAATGCTCCGGACAAAGTCATTCTTGAATTATTCTTGTATCTGACCTTTGGCTTCTAAGTGTATCCTTGATCTTGGAACTAAGGACCTGGTTCTTCCGCACTCTGTCTCATTATGGTGAACATTTGTACCAAGTTACATTTAAATCCCTCCATCCGGACAGTGTCATTTTTTAATTTGACCTTTAACCTCTAAGTGTGACCTTGACCTTTGACCCAGGGAGCTGGTTCTTGCACATGACACTCTGTCTCATAATATGTCCGTCTCAGTATCATCAACTGCGGGAATAAAGTCAACTGCTGATAAACTTTCTACATCCCTAAATGGTATTCTGTCATTTTTTCAGAACTATCCTGTCTATTACACCAATATCATGAAACAAATGAATGGACTGAGTTTTTTGCTGAGATGTCCTGTATGGCGGAACAATATTTTTGTCCCAATTTTCTCCTACTCTGTGGTATGTCATGTTGCCCCTATCAGTCCAACTGTGTTTACTTCTATCGAATCTTCATCAAGATTGTTCTGCCATGACTGTTTCCCAACTTTGAAAAACGTACAACATCTTGGAAGTATGTGTAAAATTATAACAGGCTTCATATACGAGAGGCCACAACACTTGTAATGTAAATCAAAATTCAGTAAAACTATAACATACATAAAAATGCATGAAGCCTATTTAATTAAAATTTAATACAATACTGATGAATCAGACGGTCTGATTTAAGCCTATACATTCCCGTGATAAGGGGAAACTAACTCCTCTTCTGGAAACTCATATTGAAATGGATTAGCTCAAGATTGATGTTGAAAGTTTGTAATATCGAGGGTTGATCGTGAAACTATTGTATCTGACATTTTGACCAAAAATGCTTTTATGTCTTTTTCGTAACTGTCTTACCCATGCCCACAATGTGACAAAATATCAGAAATTAGTTTCAAAGTTTTCAGTATAAACTAACAAAAAGTGTAAAATATTGTATCTGCATAATCAAATTTTGTTCATTGCGAAACTATTGTATCTGACTAAAAGTGCAGATACAATAGTTTCACAATGAAAGTTTTTACCGTTCTGCAAAATATGAAGTGTACTGAATCTGATTTTCTTTTCATAAAATTGCTTAGACTTACTTTACATTACTAGAATATATTTCAAACACTGACTGCCGTATCAGAACTGCCAAAAATATTGCTAAAAATGTAACTGGCTATGCAGATACAATAGTTTCACATTAAACTTGACATTATTCACTTTAAGTAATACATAATCTGCATTTGCATTAAAAGGCTGGAAGTTTTAGAATTGTTTGCTATATATATATATCTATACATATTTAAATAAAAGTCATTTTAACTACCAGTATGGCAGGATCAAGAAAAAAACATCTGAATTTTAATTCAAAAGAATGAACAAAAAATGTGGAAGAAGCGAGTGCTAATAAAATAATTAAAAAAAAGAACATTGACAAATCATTCACTTTCGTTATTATGTTAATAATTTTATAATGATGAACTGCCTTATGTATAATGAAAGTAGCCATATTTCAATTAAAGTATTATCAAGTCACAAACTTACAATTAAGATAAAAGATAGAAAATAAGGTTTAGAAAATAAAATTTGTAAATCAACTTCTATTAAGTGTTATTATAATTTAAACAAAATAAGTAGAACATTATTTTTAAGGACAGTAAGTTAATCATTAAAAGAATAAGTGTTGTTAGACATCATAAAACTGGTGACATCGTATTCTTTCAGTCCATTGAACGAAGAACTTACATGGGTAAAACCTCTGAACTGTCTGGGTAAAATGTTTGAACTGTCAAAGTAGAGTCCATATGATCTTATAATAAAATTTTGCACTTTTTCAGAGGCAGCGCACATGCCTTTTCATAATGTCTGCTCTGATTTAATGAAATAGCGACAAGGTGACATGATGTACAAAATAAAACTTACATCTTGGTTTCCCAGAAATGGTAGAAAGTGAACGGTACAACAGGAAGTGCATGATAGATAAATCTAACTGTATTCTTATGCAAGATGATTTTTACAACATTTTTGTTTTCTGTTTGTTTCATAGCAAACAGTGTTCTCCAAGGCTGTTATAAATTGTATCAAAATTTACTGAAAGACCATTAACAATTTTGATTATTTTATAGCTATCATTCAGCTGATCTCGGGCACTATGGAACAAGAAAATCTTACAGACAAACAGTACTCAAATAGTTTGTATTTACCATACTATTACATAATACTTAAGGAAAAGAAATGCCATGGACATTTTGAGTATACATTCTCCTTCTGTATTCAGAGACACTCAGCACCGAAATTGCCTGAACTTACTTAAGCTTTTTTGAAAACAACAGACATCTCATGAAACTGTTTGAATCGGAAACTGCATGCAGTCTAAAGATTGCATAAATCTATTAATTCATACTTCGCTGGCACACTAGATACCATTCCTGTATTTTCAGATTTTGCCATGGTACATTCAGTGGACTTGAAAACCATGCACTTAATTAATTGAAAACATTTGACTGGTCAAAAAAGAGGACATAATTAATTTTAAACACCTAACACA
This sequence comes from Saxidomus purpurata, assembly GCA_022818135.1. Classification (NCBI taxonomy): domain Eukaryota; kingdom Metazoa; phylum Mollusca; class Bivalvia; order Venerida; family Veneridae; genus Saxidomus; species Saxidomus purpurata. The sequence continues at coordinate 743,928 of JAFMSR010000025.1, read as the reverse complement.
GAATTTATTTTTACTGAACTATACAATATTGCGATATTTATTCATTTTCATTTTTAAAATGAATAAATATTGCAATATTTTATAGTTCAGTAACATAAAGGCAATCATTTATATGCCTAACAGTTAAATTGTTTGTATCAAAATTTGTTTCTTTCAATAATATATCAAGAATCCATGTCCTGAAGTGAATACAAATTACTTAAAACATAATTTTACTGAAAGATGCAGATACAATAGTTTCACAATGAACAATACAAAAATGTATAAAATACAACAAAATGTAGAAATAACATGATAATGACTTATAAATTCCTATTTATATTGTTAATTACTTAAAATAGAGTCTTTCTGAAGAGAAAAAACGAAAAAATGTTGCAGATACAATAGTTTCATACTGACCATCAAGGCTGATTTTATGGTGTTTTCGGCGTGAAACTATTGTATCTGACACTTTCTCTCATTTCTTGAGAAATAGTGAACTGAATTAAATTTTGTCAAAAGAGTTAAGTTTATACAAGTATTTTATGCTATGGTAGTGAGTTTTACATCACACAACACCTTACTCTTTAAATGAATCAGTTTTTTCTTCCTCCTGAAAACTTTTACAAAATGCAGATACAATAGTTTCACGATTAACCCTCGATATGTAATTTGTAAAATTTTAAAAGTATAGAGTAATATACTAGTAATCAAGTATTCTTGTTTTAGCTCGACATTTACCTGTAACTTTTAAAGGTGGTCAATAACTTTTAAGCAACATTTTATGACAATCTTTACTTTTTGTATATTCTGATAGAGATTTATCTAATGAGCAAAAAGACCCATTACATAGAGTCAGATCCCTATCAGAAATTTAAATTTATTAACTTTTATATAATTTTGTTATTACTCCCCTTTAATATGAAAGTATTTAAAACGTTGAGTATTTCTTTTTTATTTCAATATAATTTCTACTTTTACGTTTGAATTGGATAGATATACAAATATCTTAACATTCTGAACCAAAATTCAAGTTTTAAACCTACTTGTAGCTTCTGAATTCATTTATTTCCAATCTATCTTGGGTGCGCACCCAAGATAGGTAAAGGGAGGTAATAATATCTTTTCAAACTTGAATTTCTAATGAATTCCATCTAAATATATAATTTTTAATGCAAATATTTCACAAATATAATACAATAGGTCTTATATTCATATCTTTCCCTAGGCACAGTAAGTGTATCAAATTTTTACTTATGATGAAATAACTCTATATTGGTTGGGCAACCAGGATAGGGAAATCAAATTTGAAAAATACCTCCAGTGAAAATCTTACTTGAATTAAGCGCTAAGTGAACATAATGAGTGTAAATGATCAGATGTTAAAGTTTCAAACAATCTGTTCTAATTATATGCCTTTAAGAGTCTTTACACACTTAATAAAAGAAATACATACACGAAAAGTACATCAACCATGGAACAGCACCATTCCATTTAAGTATTGAAGAGTAGTCATTTCCCGATTTCTACCATGTAAAGCTATACCAGTTGCAAATAGAACATAGTGAGTAATGGTTTAGGAAGAACCTTTGGTGCATAGTATCCCAACTGAACTGCATTAAGCTATCATACGACTTACTCTGACTGTGTCTTACTGATGTCTGAACACTTGTTATGCACAATACTTCCAGCGCATTTTACAATGTCTTCTGGACATGTTAACTTTATAATGTTTTAAAGTCTTTTTTCGACATTCTTATTTGATCATATGATTTTGCACATTTTGATGCGTCCTACATTTGCTACTTTGGACGTTTTGACACCACTTTCATACTGTATGTACGTCATCAGTAAAACATGTGGAAACAAAAAAATAAAGATGTAATAAAATTTCAGTTTAAAAAGTTTCACAAAGGTTTGTCTCTTTTGGTAAAGCAATAACACACGTTTTTTATCATTATATATAGTAAAGCACAAACAATGACCTTTGCAAACATAACTTTTGGTATGTAAATTTAAAAGTACAAGTACAGATATCATGCAGACTAACATCATGAACGTCTGGTTCAGTAAAACTTTAATTGAAATGTCAACAGAATAAAAGATCATTCTAATATTTGAAGTAAATAAGATAAAAGAAATTATTATATAACATTATAAAAAGACAAGACAAAATTATGGACAATGTAACATTAATTTATACTTTTAGTATCACTCTTTTACTAGACTGCATGTTTAAAAGAAATATTCACATGGTAATCTTATATTTTGTTTCATAAACTATAAGACTTACCATTAAATATATTTCACCAAATGTTCATGTATGATACTGCGGTCACCTAAATTATCTGTAGAAAAGTTACATACATAAAACTTTAGTAAGTAAACAATAACTGATAACCTCTTACCACATCAGCTGCTAAAACTAAAAGAAAACTTCATTTCATATACAGTACTGATAAAAAACAGTAGAACATATACAGAACGTTAAATGAGACTGAGGACTATTATCTATACGTGTAATTCATTATCTGTTTTCAATTTTATAATGTTCTTAAATCATGTCAATAGAGCCAAATGAGTTTATCTATATTGCAATGAAAGCAAAAGCATACTCAACTTTTATATATTCCTCATATTTCATTGCCTTCACTTGAAACAATATAACATTTAAATATAAAACTAACTTCGAAACAAACATGCCGGTAAATAATGTGATTATTCATGTTCTCATTATAAAATTATGAACAATTTCATTAGTTTTCTTAAGCCGACAACTGTCGTGCTAATTACCATAAAGAAGTAGTATTCAGATGTGAAAGCTGCTGGCTCTCAGATTTTGGTAAAAAAAATTAAAGTTCTTCAAACTGTATGTAGATAACGTATTTTAGAACATATAGTCATATAAAAAGTATCAAGCATAAATTCCGGTCACGTATATCTCTAAATGTAAAAATAATACGTTACCAAATTCAAAAGCGTTCCAAACGCTTTTGAAATCCCAAAATAAACATATAGTGTAGCGGTGCCGTGTAACCGACATTTTCAATCGATTTCTGCAAATACCTACCTAGATGTTTGCTTATGTTTTGATTCTAGCCTTTATCTTTATATTTACATTGTATGTATAAGTATGTCAATTTAAAAAAAAAAATGTTCAGCGGCAACTGAGAGCAAGCAGCTTTTAGTGGCATCATTACAGATGAGAAATTGAAGCTAAATAAATAATATTTAAACAATCTGTGTCGCATATCAAATTTATATAAAGGTATGTCAAATAATGATTTGATACAAAAATCTTAATATGTGTTACAGTCTCATAATCTCAGTATTCAGATAATAAACAATTACATTTTCAAGCAACATCTTATGTAACTCATTACCTGTACTGTAGTTCCCTTATAAGTTGTTTTATCACTGGAGAACGGTGACTGCGATGACTTTATTTATCATGTTCTCTCAATTTCTGAAATGTATTTCATTGATTTATCACATAAAGGCAAATCTTGTTGAACATAGAATACTGTCACATTTCATTTAAATTAAATGTACTCCAAATTTGGTCTATGTAATTACTAATACTAATGACGAAGGGTGTCACAGTAAGCTTAAAGCATATCATAGTACATGTGTATAGGAGCAACAAACAGGAAAACATACCACACTATTTTAAACCATACAACCAATAATTACATGGGCAGTACATTTAGGATAATGTAACAATGATGCAGTAGAAGAGTCGAATTTTTACTGTGAACAATTCATTTTATAAAATACAGGATTAAATTTTTCATTCACGCATGATCTAACTTTTTATATAATGAATGTAAACATTTATCTACACAAAAATCTAGTACGTCACAGTCAAATTATCTTGTATACAGTATATAACAAGATTTTTCACTTTGATGTCATTTTTTGACAATCCTCTCATGCATACTTCCAGATAAAATGAATAACTTAGCGGACAGTTAGAATTAAAGATGAAATTCCAAAATGTTGGAAAATAACTTACCTGTACAGACAACTTAGATATGTGATGGCTGAAGTGCATATGGCATAAGCGGTGAAACAAATCCAAACACTACAGGTTTGTTTCAAAACTTTGCAGAAAACACAACTTTACATGTAAAATGTGTAACTGGCAGAATCAATGTCATACTTGGGATATTTATTGGGTCAAAACATTCTGTTTCCCCTTCTCCATGTTCTCCTGGATGAGAAAATTAAGAGAATAAATCTTGCCCTGCTGGACTGGAATGAAAACACTGATAGAGAATAGACTTTAAAAAAAGTGTGCAATACAGAAGAAATCGATCAGTATATCCTGGTCACATTAACCCTACGAGCCCCGTACGAATAGGTTTTCAGTCGAAATTTTGCAAAATCGTACATGCCCAGTAGACATTACGGGGTTAGGGTTTGAGTACAACTTAGCATTGTGAGGTTCTTTGAGTTCATTCCGTCATTATGGGGTTAAAAATGGCATTGTGGGGTTAAATAATTGTATTGTGGGGTTGAAAAAGATCAAAGAAAGATCAAAGGGATAATCTCACAAAGTCCGTCTGGTAAGTACGTCTGCACGGAGTCCGTACGAACACCGTTGACTCTTACGAGCATCTTACGGATTTTTTGAACTCGTAGAGGACTCGGGGACTCGGTGAGAATGTTTCACCGGGCTCCCGAGCTGTCGCAGAGCTCGTAGAAATTTTTGAAGTCGTGAGCAGCTCGCAATGGCCCCGTACGGGCACCGCAAGGGCCCCGGCATAGCTCGTACGGGCATCGCATGATGTCCGTGGGAATTTGGAACACCGCGAGTCCCGTAAGAGTTGCCGGTGCTCGCACGACTATCGCAGGCTGGTCGCACGGTCAACGTACGATATCCGTACGATACAACCGACACCGGTCGGGGAACTTGTGATGTCCGTACGGGGCCTGCAGGGCCTTACGTTCACCGTACGGACTCCGTACTACATCCTTGACGATTGAAGGTGGTATAAAACCAGGACACCGTGCGGACACCGTACGGGCGCACGAGGTACGTCCGAGCTCCTTGCGAGCACCGCACGACTTGTCTGCGATGTCCGTATGGATATCCTACGATTGCATCCTCCAAACGATCGTATGGGGCTCGTAGGCATTTGACCAAAAGCTACGATTGTACGAAGACCGTACGGATTTTAAAAGTTGGTGGAATCGTGCGATTTTATAAATCGTACGGACACCGTACAGGTATGTGACCGGGGCATAACTTGACAAGTACCTGTGAAGAAAAGAAAAACTAAAGATTTCAAAGAAACTATTTACAAAAAGTGGATTATAATTTGTTACATTTGAAAAGAACAAGTAATTTGCATGCACTAACTTCATTGTAGTAAAAGATCGTCTGCAACAGTCTACAATGGCTATTTTATGCTTACATCATCTGATTTATAAACGATTTATAACCACAGTTTTCTGGCGACGGGGGTAGGACATGTTGCAGGTGTAAGCCTAGAGTTAAGCATTTAAATGAATTAAGTAATGTGTTCACTTTTATACTTGGTGTTCGTCGAGGAGAATGCATGTATCTTCTTCTAGTTTTGAATAGCATTTAAGTATTTTTATATTAAAAGGTTATGATGACATTGACATTTACATGACTAAATTGTAGGGGTGTAACGATAGTCGATTCTATCGCCTTATTGCGATTGTATCAGGCACGAGAGTCAATAGTCGAGTAATATCACACTATCGATATTATCGCCGATAGTCTGGACAGCTATCGACTTTTCTTGATAGAATTATTTTCATGTTTGAATGCGTTATTTACATAAAATGTAATTGATTTCCCTTTGCCATAAAACGAATGTTTACATTACGGGCCTACGTTATATCAGACGACGTGTCCGTTCCTAAAACGTCGTTGGTATCTTACCATCCATCAATACATGACTTTGCGTAGTGAAAAGATTTAATGACGCGTATATATTGAATAAAAATCGTTTAGCATTCTAAATTGAAATAATAACGATTATATTTATACTGAATTTAAATTCCTTAGGCAAATCACGCGATCGACGGGACATATGATAAGTGGATTCGGGGTCTTTCAGTTCTTTTTTGAGTGACCATGGTTGACTGCTAATACAATGTTTATTTAAGAATTTATTTCTATTTCATTCCTACATAGACATAGATACACAATATGCGCAATTTGTATCAATGATTCTAAAAGGCAAACCATCCCTAGAATAACGAAATGTCTATGCATTTTGAAATCGAGCTTCTTTTAAAATCCGGACACACCGGCAAACGGCGTTTAGACTAGACTCGAATAATCAGCGGTCAGCATTAAAGTCTAAGCATGTTGATAAACTGATATTTTTTAAGAAAAACAGAATTTAATGACAAATGAGAAAGTGCTGCCAGTGTGTGCTGCTGACCTGCTGTAGTCCCTAGACTCTGTACTAGCTGGACTTTTGATCAAGTGACCTCAACTGACTTGACACTTCAAATTTCGTTTCCTGTTTCAGTTCCGTAGTATAATTACATGTACGTTAAATGTTAAGCACATTCTTTTATTTCAATTTATTTGTAAGTCAATGAAGCTTAGGGTATTGTAATTTATCTTTTGTTTATTGTGAAGGCATGGTAAAAGTATGTCCATTAAAGACAATCGCTACAGTTTCATCATTATGTTCAAGCAATGAGAATTTTATGAAATTTGGTTTGTTGTTAGGTTAATACCTAATAAGTCAGAAAATAAAATAAAAAGGTAGGTCACCAGCCTTATTTATAAGTAATGGAAACTTTTTTAAGTATACCCCCGAAAGCAGTGAAAATGACCCCTATCTCATGTTTATCAATAATAAAACTCTAAATTTTGCAACTCACCATTGCTTTTTATATAAAATGCTAAGCAATTAATCCTGTTTTACGAAATTACACTAATTTAGATTTCAAATTGTATTCACACTGAAATAAACCCATAAAGAGAAACTAGTTTCTGTGGAAAAAAACGTAGAATTTGTATCCATTTTTCAAAGTTTGTTTTCTTAATGTTCATGCATTGAGAATTTGTAATTATTTTGCAGAAGATTTGTTCAAACATCACTTTATTGAAAACCAATTTCAAAATGATAGGTCACCAGCCTTTTTTAAAAAAAAAACGAGCTGTTGTCTCGGGTGGGCGGGGGGGGGTGTAGTGTTGGAGGGGAGGCCATGGGTTTATTGCCACTGACGGAATACAGATAGCTAAATGAAACTTTAACTAGACACATTGTGCATAATAAAACACTTACAAATAATATGTAACAGAACTGTATCCTTCTGAAAGCATTTAACGCAGTTTATAAGTCAACCTTTGCTAAACTCTTACTTTTTGGGGTGCCTTTAAAGGGAGGTAATACATTTTCTTGACTTACTTATTTTTTTGCTATAGTTATATGTATTCAATGTTTTCTAGTTATATAACTGACATTTAATTAAACAACATTAAAATATAAAAGTATTTGATATATAGGCAAGAATAAAACTGCCGCGATCGTCTTTAAAGTAAAACAAGTAATATCTTTAAAAAAAAAGATGGTCGACGTAGGTGACGTAATAAACACATTTTGTGTTTCAGAAGGCTCCCGGGCAGTACACTGCTTATTCCGGTACCGAAACGCTAGCCAATAATTTGCAGATTCTGATTGGTCACATTATAACGAAGTTGGTTAGCAACGCGTCCATACCAACGGAAGTTCAAATCAAAAGTATACGACTACGTCGAAAAAGTAACAATTTCACATTTGATCTGTTTATTACAGGTATTGATACAAACAAATTGAATCAACTTAGAAAAAGATATATAGTTTGTTAGCTATCGAAACTATCGCGATACTATCGCCAACAATTGATAGTCTATCGTAATAGTACTTTTAACTATCGGTAACTATCGTGATAGTAAATTTGGTTGCTTTAGTTCATTTTGTTATATGCTGATGCTAAAGTAATTCTAGTTAAATCTGTCGAAGATTTGAAACATGGATTTTATATTTTGTTTGAAAACTGTGAAAGATATTGGAAATTAAAAGAAATATAGATTAAACAAAAGTTAGCATATTTAGGAAAGCAGGCATGCTACCAAGAAAGTTTTTCATTGAACGGACAAAATATCCAAATTGTAAAGACATTTCATAACCGTTTGGTACTTTTTACACAAGGCGGATCATGTCACAAAGCACAGTTAACACTTACAGAAAAAGCAAGAAAGCAATTTTTAAACTAAATAGTTACTTTTTCACATATGCTGAAGTAAGCATTTAACATAGATTGGATCTGTTTGATATACTTATTTTACAAATACTTAACTACATCTGTGAGGCTTGAGGATTCCATTCTGCACATACAATAGAACGTGTTCACACACTATATTGTAAAAAATATTATGCGTAAAACGTAGTACGCAAAATGACTTTGTTTATGGTATTCTCGGAAGAAGAAAGTTGATTGTTGGAATCTGGCCGATGGCATAAGCGAAATAGTATACCTTTGGATGAAAGAATATGTACATTATGCAATTTGTTAGAAGACGAATATTACACTTAGTTTGAATGTGTATTATATACTGATATTAGGAAGAAATATATTGTAAGTTATTTCAGGAGAAGACCTAGTATGCATACGCTAAAAGAATTATTCCATTCTCATGTTTAAAAGTGTTATGTAAAAGTTTGCATGTTAAGTAAGAAGGTGTTGTGATAATTTGTAGATTTCCAAAACAATGAAATGCCGATTTATTTCAATATTTCTCTGAAAAGCATAAAAAAAACAATAGTTCTTTCAGATTATCCTTGTACATTTGACGTTTATAACTTTTCAAGCGAAACATATTTGTAAATTAGCTAAAGAATAACTTCACTGAAAGAAAATGAAGCAGTCATAGATAATACAAAACATATATACCTATTTAACCGTTTAACCCATTGCTAGTTGTCCAAATTATTTCAAGATGACGCTTCCTATGCATAAGTCTTAGCTTGCTTGAACATAAAAAAAGCAAATGACTACAAATTTTACGTATTTTTTACAGCAATAAATGCCTTACAGCTCTAAAATCAATGTATTATACTGTTAAGTCTTTCGTACATTAAAAAATGAAAAATCGGATTTTATTAACTCTAATATCGGAGTAAAGCAAGGTGATCCGGCTAGTAGTATTATCTGTCTCTTTTTCTTAAACGGTATTATGAATAATATCAACACAAATATAAATGTAATCTTACATATTGATAATTTAAAAGTATTTCTATTATTATTCGCAGATGATGCTGTTTTATTTGCACATGGTCTGATATCGTTACAGTCTATGTTAAATGATATCAACACTTATAGTATCATCTGGGGATTGCGTCTCAATACTGGTAAAAAAAAAAGATATTTGAATATGGCCGGCATTTTATTCATATTTTTTATTTAATATAACCGTCGAATTGAAATAATAAATACTTTTAAATATTTAGGTATATAAAAATTAAAACTGGAATCGAACACTAAAGCGATATCCCAACATGCATCATTTTCATTGCACAATCTGTTTGTCGTATATAACCAATTGGATTTACCAGCCTCTTAAAAAATGAAACTCTTCGACTCATTAGTGACATCTAACCTCAATTATGGGGCCGAAATCTGTGGTTATCATGATGCACCAGATGTTAAAATCATTCATACTAAATTTTGTAAACATAACTTTAATTTCGAGAATTATCTGGACTTTATAAAAAAAAATCCAAATTTAGAATCGCTCTACCCCAGTTTAGAATATCATCACATTAGCTAGGCATTGAACGAGGACGCCATTCAAATCAACAAAGAAGTGACAGATTGTCTTATAACTGCAGCTATCAATTAATTGAAAAATGAATATCATTTCCCGCTAATACGCCCAAAATATTCCGATCTAAGGCGAAAGTATTCAAAGCGATACAATTACACATGGCCAACTTCACAAAAATTTAAAAACTTTTCACATCTAAATCATAGTCAATAACGATAAATCTCTCTAATTGTTTTAAGTAGGAACTCGGTGATCTAACGATTTTATTCTGTCACGTATTCAGTTCACGATGTTGCATGTATATGTATATGCTCTTCTGTAAATACATGTACATGTCTTATTGTCTATTGATATGTACTTTTGTTGCTATAGACGTATGTATATGTGTTTTATGCAATACACGTAATTATTGTAGTTGTAGTTTTTTACAGAAACTTGTTCCTCTTTAAGTTTGTTTTTTTCAGTTTGAATACATTTTGAAATCTCAATTCATGTAGTTTCGTGAAATATGATCAATTGCTTAACATTTTAAATAAAAACAATGGTGAGTTGCCAAATTTAGAGGTTTTTTTTTTTTTTTTTTTTTTTGGTGAAGCAGATATTCTTTTATTCAATGATGCATGATTTCGAATTCTGATTTAAAAACTTTATATATATTATATTCTATCGTCCAATTTTGTATTTGCAAAATATGATTTGTAAATGCTAAACCCTACTATGGTTAAAAAAATGATGATATAGAAATAATTAGGTTCAAAAAGTTTGTATCCGAAAATTAAGTTTTTTATGTCGTGCATATTTCTTTGTATTCCACACTTATAAAGCAGAATTTTTATTTTCCTCCAGAATATATCTACTATTGTACAATTAATGAAAAGATTTTCATAATCCTCTAAGACTCTACACTTTACACATAATGGAGTTTCAGTAATTTTCCAGGAGTATCGTATGTATTCGCTTGTAAATATTTTGTTCAAGATTCTGAATTTAAATTCTTTATGTCGATTATCGGGAATTCTTTTCATAAATTGATAGATGCTGTTCCATTAAATTTCTTCGTTTAGTTTAGTTGACCAATATTTATGAGAAATCGGTTTTGTAACTTTTGTTTTGACCAATATTTGATGAAGCTTTTGTGTCTAGCGTATCTAAGGATTTTCCTTTAATTTTTAAGGTCATATATGTTTTTAGTTTCAGACGAGTCTTCAGATTTGAGATTTTGCTTCCATGATTTTGGTATAGCCTGGAAAATCTGCTTCAATTCATCTAAACAGTTTCTTTTGTTTTTCAGCTTGTTCAGTATAATATTTTGATCAACCTTTCCTTTTGTGTTTATTATGTCACTTACGAATATTATATCTAAATTAATCCAACTATCAAAAAATAGACATTAATTATTTATTTGTATGTATTTGTTACCCAAAAACAATTGTCTTCACATCCAGACGAATGTTTTTAGGATTTGTTTCTAGTTTATTTACCCTCAACCAGAGTTCTATTTAGCTTTTATAAAAATCTGAAATTGTATTTAATCGAATACTTTTTACACTATTCAAATTACATTTAAAAATTCAACAGTCGTTAAAATAGTAATTTAGAATTATTTCCAAACTTGCATTGTTATTATCTGTCAGCGTTTTAACCCATTTTATTTTTATGGCAGTAATATATGATTCAATATCTATCATATTTATTCCACCACAAACTTTACCTCCAATAAGTGTGGGGTTCGTTTTGGGGAGGCTGCGTTTTTGGTACGTGGCATTCCCTGTTTGATATTATTTTTGTTTTTTTGTTCGTTTTATTTTTTCTCTTTTATTATCCAATAGGAACTTGAATATCAATGTATTTATTTCTTTTATTTTTTCTTTTGATACAACTAGAGAATAACATAGATACGTAAATTTTGGTATTTATAGAGTTTTGATAATTTGAACTTTGCATTAAATGGTCATATTACGTTTGCTTCATGTTTCTATTGTTTTGTACATTCTTTTTATTTTCTTTTCCAATTTAGAACTGGGTATACATTGTTATTTGAGCCATAAAATACTCCTAATGCCTTTATTGGTTTGTCCGGCCATGCAATATTTCCTGTGGTTTCCGTTTTTGACTTATTACGTCATATCTACATGGCTTCTGTTTTTGGTTTTATTAAGCTCAAGCCCCGAATGTTTACCAAACTGCTCAACGAGTTTTATTGCGTTATTAATATCTAGAATTTATTCCGTAAACAATCAGCAAGTTGTGATATTTTTATATGTTCTTTACTTTTTTTGATTTCGATACCAGTTGTTTCTTTTGAATTCCGTATTCTTAGTGCTAGAATCTCAGCTGCTATCATAAATAAAAGGGCTGGAAGTAGACATCCTGGTTTAATACCTCGATTCAGATTAAATGTTTGTGACCTGTATCTATTATTAAAAAAACAAGACTTGATATCACACTATATTGTTTCAACCCATTGAATAAAATTGGATTTAAATCCAAAATAATTTAAAACATTTATTAAAAATTTCCATTCTAACGTACCGAATGCTTTTCGGAAGTCTAAAATAAAATGGCTCCCTCAGTTTGAAGCTTTTCAGACCAAAAAATGGCATATTGTATAAGTCTTATATTATATCCAATAAATCTATTTCTAATATAGCCCTATTGGTCTAAACTTACAATTTTGTGAATGATTTTCTGTGATTAATTTACTAAAGCAAGAGTTGCTTTTTTTAAATCTACACAAAGTAATGATATTGGTCTATAATTCTCTAATATAAAAGGGTCGCCTTTTTTGTAAGCCGAAGGTTTTTTCAGGTTTTCTAGGTTTAAAAGATATGTTGTATTCTTTTCACCTGCTTCGATATATTTTATTCTTGATCCAATATGTGAGCTTTTAGCTTTAATATCATATAATTATCGTATTTAAGTATCCAAATGTTCTATTTCTTCTTTTATATTAACAGTTTCTTCCTTTTCGAGTAATAATTTCAGCTTAGTCTCTAATTCATCAATTTCATTTTTTCTTTCCTTCGCTTTCATTTTTGAGTAGTTTATTGATGAAATTTTAATTTCAATTTTACAAAACTCCCAGAGATCAGTTTTAGATACTTTATTTTTGTGAGTGATTTCACATTTTTTATTTTTTGTTCTATTGAATTTTTAAAAGTACTATCATTTAAATACATTGTTTTAAGTTTCCAATATCCTTTACCGCGTTTTGTTGGTTTTGTCACTTTTAATGAAATAGCCTGGTGATCTGTAAGTTTAATGCACACAGGTCTTATGCATGCACCTAAATCAGTGGAATTACGTTTTCTTCAATCAGCCAATAAACAATTCTACTTTTTCCGAGCCATTTCGTCTTCTCCAAGTATATTGTGTTTTATTATTATTAAAAAGCTTCCATACATCCTTAAGATTGTTTGATTTAATGAAATTCGCAAAACATTTTCCCGGTTTGGATTTACGATTATCGTTTTTGTTATATCTGTCAGAGAGTTGTAATGTATCATTCATGTCAGGACCTGCTATGATATATCCTTGAGCGTTTTCATTCAGTAATGTTGTTACATAATTAAAGAAATTATTTCGCATTACTCTGTCATTGATTGCATAAATGTTTAGAATCGTATAGGTATCATTGTCTATGGAAATATTAATAAGTATAAAGCGTCCGTTTACATCGACGAAATTGTTTATTAATTCATAGCTAAATGATTCGCTGATTAAAATAGAACATCCTCTGCTTGAAGACGTACCGAATGAATGAAATAAATTCAAGTCTTTAAATTCCTGTGAAATCAAATCGGTAATGTCATTTGTGAAGTGTGTCTCTTGCAGTAATAAAATTTGCACTTTTTGCGATGTAATGTATTCAAACAACCTACCCCACTTATTTTTATCACAAATGCCTTGAACATTCAAGGATACAAAATGAATAAACTATCTCATTTTGTACTGTTAATCGTAGAGATCATGAACAAGACTTGAAAAATATAGTCGTTACTAGATGTATATAAAAAAAAAAAAAAAAAAAAAAAAACAACAACAACAAAGTGTTCGACAACTCCTGTGTGGGATACAAATAACTTACCATTACCGAAAAAACATAAGAGAACAAGAACTATTGTATTTAACTGATGCAATAGACAATCTCCATGCATATGTTTTTCGGTAACTTTTAATAAAGCGACCAAGAGTATGGAGAGACATAATGCTTATACAGAGAGCTCGAACAAAACAGTACTCATTATTCTCAAATAGATTTGACAAGGCAGACAAATTCAACAAGTAGCGTAACAATGCATTTTGACAATTTCTTCCCTTGGATTATATACTCTAAACCCACGTGGTCGCCCGGCTTGTGTTTGGTTCGCGCAATTTTACTATAAAACGGCACAAAAAAAAACACTAAGGCTATACATATAGTTATACATGAAAGATAGATTACATTCAACCGCTTCTAAATATTTCTGCAAAAAGAATTACATGATATCGTAAATGCATGCTTATATTTGCCGGACAGCATGTTTAGTATCACAAGTAATTTTACCGTTATAAGATTCGTTGCGCTTGATTTAAAAACAAAATATCAATGCAAGGCTAAACTCGTGATATAACTTAAAAGTTTATATATTTTTGAAAATCCGATGTAAAACAAGACTTATGCATTTTGTATTCAATATTTAAAATCTTGTGTATTAAAGCCTTCATTACATTTAAATTCATTTTATTTTGCATTACCATTAGATAGTATATATAGTGACAATTCATTATAAACATGTTTGTGTATAGTTGTTCATTGTTTGTAATTTTTGTTCTAATGCTGAACTTAATATTCATGTATAAGACCATATAATAGTTCAAATTCATCAAACAGTGTAATGTCATAACACCAATATATCATTCTAGTCAAAAATACAAGTGTTTGAATTTATTACATATACGCTGGAATGACTCCTGAAAAGAAATCAGCGATATGTATCGTCTTTATATCGATCCATTCGTCTGTGTGAAATCAATGTTCACTTTTGTGTGTCCGTATTCGTTTGCCTGGTATGTGATTGACAGTTAAATGTCATACTGCAATAAAAACTAACCACTTATTTGCGTGAATATTTCGTGTTGTCGCAAAAATACTCAAATGGTGTCGGGGGTGACCTCGTTACTGATTCTTGTTTGTTTTTGTTTGATGTCTCGTTCGCATTTGTTTTGAAATATGTGTCAATTTGTTGTTGTGCCTGTACGCGGTATTCGTCTGTCTTACCTTTTGATTTTTCTTTTTATGCTTCACCTTTTCTGGCGTGGGCGCCTCAAGGGGCGTAATTTTGTCAGGTTTGGCTAGGGAATCTGGTTTTGAAGACACCTGAGTCTCCTCTGGTTCAGACTGGGGATAGTACTTAGTGTTGACCTGCTGGGTTTCTGGGTTGGACCAAGAGTCTGAATTTGATCTAAATCGTGACTAGAAATGTCACACTGCCCCTTCTTGTGCCCGACCTTCAAACACTTCCAATCATTGTTACAGTTATATATTGTGCGACCTACTTCAAGACATTTCGTGCATTTAAGCGACTGATTCACCTGTCCTCTGTGTATGACCTTTGCCTTGAAGCTACCGAACTGCATACATCTGCCTACAGGTTCATTAAGGGTGGACGATTTTACGTTTACAAGGCGGTCCCCAGTTTGACAGTTTGTCAGTTTGCCATTTATCATGATCGCACGTCTAGTCCTTTTAGAACCAAAACCCTTTTTTATAATGTTATCGTCTGCAGAAAGCGGTATATTTTTTGGAAACGAATCTTTGTAATCTGCTCATAGTCCATGATAAATGTGTTTGTCTGAAAAACGTGAATGTTTTGTCCCTAAGTGTCACCCAATTGACCATTAGAGCAGCTTTTTTAGTTATATTATCTACGTAAATTCTCCACAAACCGTTCAATCTTTGTACCCCTGTTCTGTGCGAGGGATCTGCGAGTGTTTTAAATGGTCAGTATTTTTAGTTTTAGGAAATCCAAATACGCTGCTCTCTCGCAAAAATACTAAAGGTATACTAGTAATACAACTTTCATCTTGATCGCCGCTAACGCCATTTTGTTCTGATTTATGACCCTGACTTTTGTCCCTTTCCATATTTTGGTCAATTTCACTCTGTTTATCCATATTAATAATCCAAATCTCAGCAATACACGTTTGTCTATAGTTTATACATCAATTATATTCCAATATATACACCTGTATTTGTTATATCAATTTAATCTTTTTTTTTATAGAGAAGAACGAAGTTTGCCTTGGCTTACTGAGTTACCTCCAAAAGTTTGTGTTTAATTATTGATAAACATGAGATAGAGGGTCACTTTCACTGCTTTCGGGGGTATACTACAAAAAGTGTACATTACTTATGAATAAGGCTAGTGACCTACCTTTTTTATTTTATATTCTGACTTAGCAGGTATTACCCTAACAACAAACGAAATTTCATGAAATTCTCATTGCTTGAAAAAAAAAAAAAAACGATGAAACTGTAGCGATCGTCTTTAAAGGGCCACTCCCTACATCTAGCAGATTATATTCTCGAAACATAGATCATGTGTTCAATGAACGTAAAACGATAAATAAGTATAATCTCAAAGAAGAACCTGTGGCGAAAAATGCCTCATTTTTCCACAATTCAACAAAATAGAGGTTTTCTGTAATAAATCGCATCCACCCATTAATTGTACAACAATAATTCTACATAGATTATTGAACGGTTTACAGTACTGCAGTATATTTTAAACCGCTGATTTTATCGTTAATGACTGGGGATCCGTAGCTGCAACCTGTAGGTTAAGTTATAATACTTCTAAAGACTCTATTAATTATGTTTTGAAGGTTATTTAGCTTGACATTAGTTGTAGGGTTAATCCCTTTAATGTTGTTTAACGAATAACTGGCTAAAATACTTGGACATCAGGTCGGTACTGTTGTCGTTACTATATAACATCATGACGATCCTATTACAATACTGCCTTCGCAGGTCAAGCTGCTTAAGAACTTATTTCAAATCTGAATTAGAGGTAAAAACTGACGGAATAATATTTTTACAATAGTATTTCATTTATTGTACAAAAATGAGTGTAACAATAGTTGTCTCATTTTATTTTCTGCGTACTTAAAAGACCTGTAAATGACTCGAACCTTCGAAACCCTTTAAACGAGATTACTGTCTAAATGTAAAGATTATATAACTTACCTTCGGCTGTTTGGTTTTACTTCACCATTGAGTCTACTTGTGTATAGTGAAACACATAAATTAACCAGTGTTCTGTCCATACGCTGCGTATGTGTAAACGCGGCATACGTGTATATGAAACAAGTTACTCATCTGGAAATTGTTGATTCATTAATTGGTCTTAAATCAGAGATGAAATTGTATTTATCTGTTTATCACGGTGTGAGGGCAAAACGCACAGGCTTCAGTTTAACGATGACAAACGTAACGACAAGACTCAAACAAAACATTGCCGATTTCATAAAGAAAACACATGTGAGTAAAATATATTCATGTATTTGTTATAGTTATTCGCAAATTTTGATGAAATTTGTACTATTACAAAATGCTCAGGACTGTCCTGCATGAACGTAACTTTCAGGCTTTTTCAGACATCCGTGCATGTGAGAGAAGTGCAAGTTGAATGCTGAGGATTCAACAGTAAACAGTGCAAAACACACACAAAATGCATGGATAGTGATATAATTGCTCAAAATAATTCTTTTGTATGCTTTTTATTCAAAGATAATTGTTTGTGATATTTGATAAAACAACATCAAAATATAAAAATATTTGTTATATAGACAATAATTAAACTGTAGCTTTAAATGGACAATGGGGCATTGTTCGAGTATATTTTTCCTGAAATGGAATGGAGATTTAAATATTGTATTTATGGAAGCTATTTAAGTTGCTAAAATTTAACATACAAGGTTGAATTAGATATATTCATTGCAAACCTAAAGTTTTCAAGCAGTTTGTGTTGTTACTACATTTGAGGCACAGTCATGTTTTATTGAATATATCAGGCGTTTCTTACGAGCCGGTGGCATTTTTTGGTTTGGTTTGTCTATTGTGTTTACAAGATTAGTATAGATTATGATAGATATGACAGAAACACACTTCGATTTAATGATTTCAAGGAATTATAGAGTTTGCTCGGTGAAATAAAAGTGATAATCTACAGTTTTGTATGGAAGATTATTCATGTAATAATTACAACATGCTTACTTCCGAATGCTTTATGAAAAATGACATCTGCAAACATGTATGTACACCTTTCCATGTAGCTTTATTGCATTTCTGTTTGACAGTTTTAAATGACAAGTGTATAGTGCTAAATAGTATGTGCTTACCGGGTATTATTATGCCAGTATATTAAGACCAAGGTGCTTACTACCTAATGATACATTACAAATGAGAAGTGTATGTATATACAGCCTTGTCGCATTTCTGCTGGAATTTGTTTAATGAGAAGTGTATAGTGCTAAATGCTATGTGCTTACTACTAATTGATGAATTACAAATATGAAGTGTAGGTATATATGTTTATAAAACTTGTATGTCAATGGCAATTGATTGTTGTTCTTAATGTGACTCATACGTGAAGCTAAGAGTTAAATGCACAATCTGTTTGCAAGTACAATATCGCTATTTTCAAGGCACTTCTCGATAACAAGTTACTACTAAGCTGGAAGCACTACGCACTGAATACATATATGAATAATCGAAGCTGGGAACCAAAATACAGTTTTACATTTTGACAACATTTTGTCTACGTAACGCAAACTTTTACGAGCCGATCCCCAATACCTCCGCCGTCGAGTACACCAGTGAGTGAAGGTTCCACCAATATTTTAAACTCCTCCCACAAATTTAGTTTTAGGAGATAATGGCTGTGTGACCGATTGCATGTCATTTTGATTTTTATCTTGAATAAATAAAACAAATAATTCAGATTAAAGAATATCGAAGATAGATTGAAACAGGCAATTTAGAAATTAAGATTTGTGTCTTCATTTATATGTTATGTATATTACAACATTTGGATAAACAGTCTCTGTAGGTGGTCAACGTACAAAGAGTAATAATAGAATGGAAAACCAGTTGGGGAAGTTGGTAAACTCAGGGACATATCCTTACAAATAGTATTATAAATGGAAAAACATGACAGGTAGATTGTCAGCCCAGAGTAATTTCCAATAAACAGAGGTATTATACCACCGTGGGAAGGTGGTCAACTTATGAGTGTTATTGTTTTTTGAGAAACATGGAAAACCAGTGTATGTAGGTGGTCAAATTATGGTAATTGCCTTAAATACAGGTCTATTACATCGCAAACCAGTGTAAGTAGGTGGTCAAATAAGGGTTATTGCCTTAAAAACAGGTTTATAACGGGGAAAACCAGTGTAGGTAGGTGTTCAAATTAGGGCTATTGCCTTAAAAACAGGTCTTTTACATGGCAAACCAGTGTAAGTAGGTGGTCAAATAATGGTTATTGCTTTAAAAACAGGTTTAATACAGGGGAAACCAGTGTAGGTAGGCGGTTAAGTGATTTATCGCCTTAAAACAGGTCTTATACATGGCAAACCAGTGTAGGTCAATGGTCAAGTAAGGGTCATTGACTTAAAACAGGTCTAATGTATGGAAAAACCAGTGTAAGTAGGAGGTCAAGTAAGGGATATTGCCTTAGAAATGCGTATAACTAAGGGTTATTGTCTTATAAATAGTTATAATACATGGAAAGCCGGTGAAGTTGGGTGGTCAACTAAGGGTTGCTGCTTTAGAAAGATGCGTACTATTTCGAAAACCAGTGTAGGTTGGTGGTCAAGTAAGGGCAATTGCCTTTGAAAGAGACATAAAAACCACTGTAACTAGGTTGTCAGCTAGTGCTACCAATGCTGGTATCTATTTCTTAGGTTATGTCCTTTAGTCGAAAGCCTACCTACGCTTATACAGTACCTATATCATCAACTCTCATTTCACATTAATCGAATACAGTCAAACCTGTGAACAAAGGCCAAAATCTGCCCTTTGAACAAAGTTGGCCTTTGTTCGGAGGTGTAATTGCTCTTATAAATGAATACATGAATACAAAGTATGGCCTTTATTCACACGGTGACCTTCTTTCGGAGGTGGCTGTTAGTATAGGTGTGACTGTACAATATTTCTATATTTATTGTTTTATAGTTTAAGATTATATTGTTTCAATTAGGATCAGCATTGTCGTCCATCACTGAGATATTCGTTTATATAACGTTAGCTCTAGCTAACTGGTATTTAGATCTAAACATATGCAGTACCAGCTGAATTTTGTGGGAGGAGTGGGAGGAGTTTCGAATCGAGGCGGTACCTTCATTCAGTGGTGTACTCTCGCTTCTGGTGACTCAACGGGGATCAATTGTTATGCACAAAGAAATGGTAGAGTGATCTCTCTTCATTAAGAATAGGCACTAGGATATTCACTGCACTAGTATTGTATCGTTTATGTCTCCATCTCATTATGTTTACATGCATTGGGGTTGCTTGCATGTATTGACTTTTGATTTGTCGTATACGATTTTTACCAAACACATGTAATTTAAAAGTGTCCAGAAGAAATGCAACAAGGATATCTGCATATTCATACATTCATGCCTTCACTTCTCGTTTGAAATTCATCATTTGATGGTAAGCACAAAGCATTTACTACTATATCCAACAGAAATGCAACGAGGCTATCTGCATATTCATACATATATGCTTGCACTTCTCATTTGTAATGCGTCATTTGGTAGTAAGCACATTGCACTTACCATTATCGACTTTTCATTTAAAACTGTTCAACAGAAATGCAATAAGGCTACGTAGAGTATACATACAGACATGCACATGTCATTTTTCATAAAGCATTGGGAAGTAAGCATGTTGTAATTTTTACATGAACAATCTTCCATTGTTTTGAAACAGTGGATTATCGTTTTTATTATGCCCCCGAAGGGAGGCATATTAAAATCGCACCGTCCGTCTGTCCGTCCGTCCGTCTGTCCGTCTGTCTGTCCGTCTGTGCGTCCCCACTTACAATTCGTGTCCGGACTGTTACTCTGTCATGCATTGAAGGATTTTAAAATAACTTGGCACACATGTCTAGCACATCAAGACGACGTGTCGCGTGCAAGACCCACAGCCCTACCTCAAAGGTCAAGGTCACACTTGGAGTATGAAGGTTATGGAATCCTCTATATATGCACACATTCGTGTCCGGACTGTAACTTTGTCATGCATTGAAGGATTTTAAAATAACTTGGCACAAATGTCTAGCACATCAAGACGACGTGTCGCGTACAAGACCCACGTCCCTAGCTTAAAGGTCAAGGTCATACTTACAGTTTGAAGGTAACGGATTCCTCTATATATGCATATATGCACACATTCGTGTCCGGACTGTAACTTTGTCATGCATTGAATGATTTTAAAATAACTTGGCACAAATGTCTAGCACATCAACACAACGTGTTGCGTGCAAGACCCACGTCCCTAGCTGAAAGGTCAAGGTCACACTTAGAGTTTGAAGGTAATGGATTCCTCTATATATGCATATATGCACACATTCGTGTCCGGACTGTAACTTTGTCATGCATTGAAGGATTTTAAAATAACTTGACACAAATGTCTAGCACATCAAGATGACGTGTCGCGTGCAACACCCACATCCCTACCACAAAGGTCAAGGTCACAGTGTTTAAAGTAATGGAAAACTGTATACATGGTTACTCTGTCATGCATGGAAGGATTTTAAAATTACATAGCACATGGAGAGGGCACAGACTGTGAGGCACCTCTTTCGGGGGCATTCGTCACTTGTGGGGGACAGCTCTTGTTTTTGCTGTTTTTGCTGATTGAGTATTCTTCGCGATTAACGGTGTGACGCTTTGTGAATCTATTAATTGTTTCAATTCATATCTTATAAATTGATGTTTCAGTTTCATTGGATGATAGATATAAATATGACTTTTTAAACTTTTATCTGAGCTACTATTGCCCTTGTAATTGATAAATCACAATATGACCACAACACTATCTTCACTGCTAGAAAATTGAAAACAGATACTCTTCATCTTACATCACTTATTTGCAATGCTTGCGATGTTGGTCTTTACATGATAGAAAGGAAAATAATGAATATATGTATATTTCTTACTTCTACTACTGTAAAAAGTGAAACCTATATAATAGTACAATCATTTAAAGGTTGTCAATCACATTTAAGCAACATTTGATGACAATTTTTACTTTTTGTATATTCTGATAGAGATTTTTTTTAGAAACAAAATGACCATTACATACAGTTAGATCTCTATTAGAAATTTACATTTTATTAACTTTTATAAAATTTTGTTATTACTTCCCTTTAATATGAAAGTATTTAAAAAGTTGAGTATTTCTTTTTATTTCAATATAAGTTCTACTTTTACATTTGCATTTGATAGATACACACATTTTAACATTCTAAACCAAAAGGCAAGTTTTAAAACTACCTGTAGCTTCTGAATTAATTTATTTCCAATCTATCTTGGTTGCGCAACCAAAATAGGTAAATGGACGTAATAATATTTTTTTCAAACATGCATTTCAAATGAATTCCATCTAAATATATAATTGTTAATGCAAATATTTTACAAGTATAATACAATAGGGTCTTATATTAAATCTTTCCTTGGGCAAAGTACAATGTATGTGTATCAATTTTGTACTTGATATGATAAAATAACTCTATTTTGGTTGGGCAACCAGGATAGGGAAATCAAATTTTAAAAATACCTCCAGTGAAAATCTTACTTGAATTAAGCACTAAGTGAACAAATATGAGTGTAAATGATCAGATGTAAAATTTTCAAACAAACCTGTTACATGGCCAGAATCTGATTATCAACCTTTAAAGTCCCATGATCCGTGGCATTGATTTTACTGATATCGATAATAAATTTACTGATAGAATATCAAACTCTCAAACAATGTTAACACGTGTCTAAAGTCATTTCTTCATGAGAATAGAGTTACCAGAAAGCCTTTCATATTTGTTTGCAATATTCTCATACTTAAACGCAAGGACTTATGACATGCGTTATAGCATTATAACACGCATGCAGGTATTCTTTTGGAGCTTATAGATGGAATAGACTGTTTAACTTTTTAACCGCACAATATATAAAACATCGAAATTTTTCTCTCTTGTAAAGAACGACAATAGTGTTCGCTGTTGTTAGACTTATGCAAGAGCGATCAACGTGTTAGTTCAGCCAATATCGGTTAATAATAATAATAATAAAGTTATTTAAGAAGGATGCATATAAAGTTGGAAATAACTGTGTTTGCTCATCTCAGCATCATTCAGAGAGGGATAACTGTGTTCTCCTAGTTTGATATAAGATTCTTCATTTTCAATTTTTACAAAACATTCTTTGAAATCGACAAGTACAAATAAAACACATTAAAAAATTAAATTAGTTTAAACATAATTTATTGCCAACAATATACATAGCAAATGGTTTGGGCCACAAGTGCTTACCACATTATAAAACGGCCCTCCCCAGTATATAATTATTACAAAGAAGCATATATAAACATTTACAATGTATCATTATGATGTTACAGAATGAAAAAAAAAAGTTGTATCACTCAAAAATTAAATTAAATTCCTAATGCTGATTTTGTGTTATTATCAATATTGGTGGTCCCTGTTCACCCTTTCTGTATGTCTTCCTTGTTGTAACTTCTCGAACAAGAACTCTTTCACTGTCTGTAAAATATGACTGTTCGGCCAGATGTCCCAATTCTACGATGCTACGACTTCCCTTTTACGACTCGTTTCCAGTTGCTGATCCCAAACCCCCGTTTATAGTACCAGTTGCGTTGGAAGCGTTCAAAGTGGGTGGGGTATTTTCAGTAGAAATATTTGGTTCGGATACGCTAGTTGTATCAGTGCAGATACGACACTAAGTGCATGCATATTGTACATTAACAATACGGTCAAGTTTCGATAAACATTATTAAACCTGAATATATTCGATTTGCACCTTTTGCTGAAAATGTCCGAAAATTACCACCTTTGTTAATAATATACTAATCACACGTTTCCGCTCTAAGTTGCGCATAGAACCCCATCGAAAACGTCCTTAATATTTGACAAACATAACAATAGCTTACACATTTTCCAATGTTAAGACTGTGAAAATCCTGATAACCTCTTTGCACATAAAGGAACTTTAAAACGAACATATTAGAATATTAAAACTGTCAACAAAAGATTGCGAGTAGAAAGTATGCAAACGTGCATATATAAATGAATATTCGCGATTTGCTCTTACTAAAACAAAAGCATTCAATCAATAAATCGATCAAACAAACATCCGTCAAAGTTATATAACGTTATGCCTTGAAGTAAAAGAGATAGTTTTGCTACATTAATTCAGTTGAAAATTTAAGTCGGTTATAACAGTTTTTGTTATAATTCATGATATAAAACGCCGTACATTTAAACACAGTATTTTACTTAACCGTTCGCATAATATTTGAAAGCTCGTCTAGATGAACACTATTTCTCTGTTTAATCTATTTATCTTCACTCTGCGTTGAAAACGCCTGGTTAACCTGGTTTTAATTTTCAAGTTTAAGCGTAAAAAAGGCGTTTAATCCAAATATGGACGGAGTAGCCGGGACAAAAGGCGCCTATAGCTTTGAGTGCTTTATCGAAATTGAGAATTTCTCCGGAGGTGATATATCTGGCGGCATAGTTCACAAGGGCGAAACCCGATTGAATTATTACGCAGGCACATTACCGACGGGAAATGCTTCAATTTCGGTTAAGCACACCAAGCCATAGATTATTTCGATTCTTATAATCCGATTCTATGAAAACTTACGTCACTACTATGGACTTTTTCAGTGCGGCGTTAATGTGCAAAATGGCATAGATAGTGGCTGATGGAATTTACTGGGCAACCATTCAAGATATCACACATAGCTATATCATACAAACTTATTTTAATTTAATCATCTTTATCATCATATATATATCGTGTTTTTATACATGCATAAACATGTTAATGCTGCTAATTATGTAGATGATATCACATTATAATGTTACATCATGTTGCTCTATAACAATACTTGGAAACATAATTTATATAACTTTAAACGCATCCTTCGTCCTTACTGTTATATACTTATCGTTAAACAGTAACAAAGCCCTAGTTTAAACCAACAAATATATAACAGTGCACAAAGTTATGCATTAGTTGGCTTCTGTTTTGCTGTATCCGCTTGGATTATTACATTGCCATTTCCATATGTCTTCACCTGATAATGAAAATATATCATATCAATATTTTCACAATATATATATAAATTGTATATCTTGGATTTGACTTGAAAAGCAATACCAAATTGCATTTCGAAATTAATATTAAAATACATAATGCAAAGTAATTTTAGATTATAAAAAAAACATGAAGATTTACACAAATAGAGTGAAAACATTATGAAGAAAGGGACAACGCTTGGATCTGAAAGATTTATGCATACACATTTCCTGCAGTCCATATTTTGCTTTCCATCCCAACTCCTTTTCAGCTAATGAGACGTCAGACCAGAATGTAGGTAAATCACCAGGTCGACGTGATGCAAACCTATACGGTAACTACAAAGTCAAAAATGAATTCATTTAAGGATACAACTTTTTAGAGGGGATTATTGATGAAGCATTCTGATTTTCACTGAATAACTATGATAACATTTGGCTGAAAGAAAAAATGTATAGTTGGTCTTTATTTAAACAAACCTAGTGTGATTATACTGAGATCATTTCCTAAAGTCTTTTTTTGAGATTCTGACTTTTTGCATTGCCACAGGCCATTTCGTTTATACTGGTAGTTAGTTTATCGGAAATAGTAAAGGTACAACATTAAAATATTTGGATCTGCTACTACCGTTACAGGTTTTTCATAAAGCGTCAACATTTAAGTAGCTAAAGTGTTTTTGTTATATGTGATTCAATGACAGATTCCTTGTAACCACTGTAGAATTGACCTAAACCTATTTGGAATTTATTTTCGTTTGCTCATTTGAAATTATGTTTTTGCCTTTGTGCGTGAAGATTATCTTCCCATTGTCATAGCATAGTACACCCTCCTTACTTTTAATTTAAAGTAAGAAATAACTTGTTATCCATACGCTTCATCGAATAGAAGTATTTGAGTAGACTAAAGTACTGACGAGCGTAATAAAGCTTTTTAATTTTCTTTTATAAGTTTCTTTTAAGCACATGATATAGCAAAAGTGAATAAAAGCGTGCGTTGGACAAGGTCATATACAATAATATTATATATATATATCATATACTTACTGCTTTGCCCGAAACATTCTTGAAAGTGTTTACTATTTCTAATACCGAATATGGTTTTCCAGTACCAAGATTGTAAACCTGTTGTGGGAAAGTAAATGTCTGTAAAACGTGATAACTGTATGAAAATAAGTTATATTTGGAAGTGTCCGTACATTTTATAAAAAAAATTACATCACATGATTTACGAATTAGAATTAAAACTTACCTTCAGTCCACACATTTTCTCTACGATTTGTAACGCAGCTGTATGTCCCTGAGCTAGGTCGACGACATGGGTATAGTCTCTGACACCTATAACGACGTAACATAAACCAGTATTCAAATATGTTCTAAACTTCATATTGTTCTTTCGTTATCATATCAGTAAATAAAGTTTACCATATCACTACATTTTAATTGATCCTGAGACTTTAAACAATCGAATCACTCTTCTTTAAGGTTTTTTCTATCAAATGGTAATTAGTCAGCCCAAACAGGTAATGTTTTTGACAAGTCATCGTTTCGTAGATACGCTGATAAATTACAATTTCCGATTATAAACACTGTTAAAAACGTACTATTTTCTTCGAACATGGCATTAAATATTTCTATTTAATTACATTGTATTTTGAAATCCGGTTTCATATATATATATGCCAAGTTGTTCAAAACCTTTGTTAAATATTTAGCAATGAAATTGTTTATTAGCTTAACGAAAATATGTTATTTGTTTGTGAAATATTGCTGTTAATGAAACAGGTTGGTCGAAAAAGTAAGCGTTAGATTAATGTTAAATTAACAAGGCGTTGTTAATATACTTTATCATTATGGTTAAGATATGTCTTCTTGAGTCGCTGGTAGCGGACATACTTAGGTCAAGCAAACAAGACTATAGAATGTGTTCTATTGTTGAAACCTGTTCCAGTACTATGCTATGTCCAAAAGAAAATCAACAAAAATGGTTTCATTAATATTGTTTTCAATTTCATGCAGTTTTGTCGCCGTGTATCTTACGTATTCTATTTTATATGTTATTTGCTACATGATTATTTACCTAGACTGATTCACACTCACAAAACACATAAGCAGGGTGCTATACGAAACCACGACGAAACCAAAATGAAGGACATTAGGGCAATTGTTCTCTACCTGCTTTTTGACAGAAAGACAGAAGGACAGTGAGGCAATTAATTTTACGAAATGTACAAGTTTTTTCAATTACAAACAATTTTAAGTTTCATTCATTCATCATAACATTATTTTCTTTAACAATATTTTACGAAATAAACTTGTCAAATTTTACAGTGAATCATATATCGTAAAACAACTAACATGTATCTTACACAATATTCTTAAGAACTAGCCAGTAAAGTTTTAACCATGAAATTTACCTTGTTTGTATTTATTTATATTGGAAGTACAGCTGAAATGAAGTTTGCTCAAATGTTTTTTTTATTACATACCTATTAATGTTATCTGACTTAAGTATTTGTGCAGTAAAAACAACATCTCGTGTCAAATTATCCATATGAGATGAAAAAGCCGTATCTTAGCTGCCTATCGTGTAGGCTGTATACGTATGCATATTCATAAAATACTCCTACGCTTAAGAATGGAAATAAGATCCGCATTGCTGCAGTAAAATAAGTTTTGTTTAAACTACACAAATTGTATGTAAAGTTATAGAGTCAGAGCAAATAATATACACGCCTATTAATATTTGTACTAATTAAATCATGCAATACTTTACTGTTCTTAATGATTGTTACTGATGACATATTATGACATATGATGATCTGTTACTGGTTTACCAGAATTTTAGACAATTACCAAATGCTCTCAACTGTGTAATTTAAGATCTAATATCACCTTTCAGATACATAGACATGTTCCATATCTTTGACTTTCATTTTAACAAAAGTATATTCTTTTTCGTATTACAAATATTGACCACGATTTATGTCCTATCATTAAATATATAAACATTAATTATAAACTACAATATACAATTTTATACTAATTTTGAGGTCAATATATAGTTTTTCTGTTAAAAGTGATACTTGCCAAGGACGAAGTCCGAGGTCAATATTATTATTTTACAGGTCCGCAAAACGTATGCCTCATAAAAAGCAGTGAACATTACACAAAAATATTACAGAAATGACGTCTTGAAATCCGTACAGGTCTACACATCATTTTCCAGCTCTACACATACTTTTGTAGACCCGGCACGTGAGCGCTATTGGCTAATCAGGATTAAGTATTTGTGACAAGTATACGATATTAGTTTCTGTACTGCAGGCTTAGTGGTTAAGGTCAATGACCAAGGCACTCCAGCGCTGTCTTTTGAAATCTAGCAAGAGTTAGCACAGACGATCAATGGTTCTATGACATACATTGTAGATGTGTACTGAAAAAGGCAAATTGGCATTACGGTCATCTTACATCCATAGATGATAATGTAAAAAAATGTGTCTGCAGAAGTTCAGCTCAAAGTACGCGGAAACTTTTAGTAACATTCTTAGGTCGTATTACATCGCAAATATATTCACATATTGTCTCCTCAGATAAATGCCAGTGGTCAATTCTTGCAATCAAATTACAAATTGTTTTTACTGATATTGATAGGATATAATCAAATCTTACTAAAATAATATATTTTATAAGTTTAAGGGTCCAAATTTAACAGACTTTGTTTTGATTCAGCAGGTTAGGCAATTATGTATGATACTGTTAAACAATTATTTTGATATTGTCTGTTATATAAAGTTTGGTTGTTAATAACATATTTAATGTACAGTCCATGCATTTGTAAGTGTCTGTTTTCAATACCATTCTAGAAATTAAGAGGAATTGGATCCTTTCACGTACTGCATTACAATACCGGTATAATAATGCCTACACCCACACTAGACAGTAGCATGCAAACTTTTATCTCATACTTGAAAACACATTATTTTATACATCGACCAAAAATCAACATACATTAATTTTACAAGTTGAATATTAAAGACATTGAAAGTTGAAACACAATGCTTTCCATAGGCTTCATAATGAAATCAGGCCATATTAAAGCGAATTTAAGTGTACAGAATATCATCAAACATTATAATACTTTGCAACTATAACTTTGGCATTCATTTTATTATATTATAACAATTACTGATCATGAAGCTGATGACACTCCCATTAAAAACATTGCCAGAATTCATAATCTTTCAAATAATGAAACAGCTGCTACATTGCACCAACTCTCATAGCATGTAAAGAGTTTGCTACTATTTGGATCAGTATGAATATAGTTTGGTAGAAAAACAGTTTCGAGTTTACTTGCCTATATAACATTAATAATTTAGGTAGTGGAATTACAAATATGGACCTCATTTTCATGAACGGGAGTTAATCAGCTTTATAGGAATAGTTCCATTTCCTTAATTAATACGTTAATGAAGTGAAGACAATGTAATGAGTTAAACATGACAAGAAGCTATTACAGTAATTGAGCGTTACATACCTTTAGTTCATTTTGTTAACTTAGGTATGGTAGAAAACGGAATATTTTAAAGAAAGGAATTGTTTTTAAGAACTGTTTTAACAGTGATTCGTGATTAAGTTTCAACATTAATTAATGGAACAGAACTGACTTTGAAAACGTAGATGATATATAAGAACTATAGACTGGAGAACAGAGCTGCAAAGTCGGGGAAACTGATGGATACATAGAAATCTGCTTTGAATTGAGACTGTTACAAAGTCAGTAAAGAAATGCTGGCACAATTACTTATGACTGTGTTGTTAAACTGATATATATCAAGGGCAACCACCAGTGGTATATGTGCGACGTTCTTGTCCAGAGTATTTATTGGTATAATTGTGTAGAAGGACGGTTGAAATTTAATTTTTGTGAGGGCGGACAGTTGACATCATGTTGGTTTATAGAAACAAAGATGGCCACCGTTTCATGAGGTAATGGTTAATGTTACTCGATCGATTATAGATAAGAAGTATAAATAGATGTTGACTTTAATGTGTATGTTAATTAAAGTACATTTATGGAACTCTGTTATGAAGTGCTAGTAAAGGTCACTAAAGTCATAAATATGGATCATTTACGGCTGAAATTGAAAAATCAATGTTAAAGAACGCGCTTTAGCAAATGCAGTTTTAGTTTTCTTTTGAAGATTTCATCCAGGTTCAAAAAATGTTCTGTTACAACCTCTTGTCATCATATTTAAAAAAAAAAAAAAAAAAAAAAAATATCAAACAGGGAATGCCACGTACCAAAAACGCAGCCTCCCCAAAACGAACCCCACAGCACCCAGAAGTGCACACCACCAACACACACACACACACACACGCACACACACACGACACACACAATCATGTACACACACACATATACACTACCAACACACACTAGCATACAAAGCAAACACACGAGGACAAAACGAACAATTAAAGGAACACAGTGGGGCACCGCCTTGGAACGGTCAGTGGCAAAAACACCACTGGGGAGCTTAAACCGGTTTATGGTGCGCACCCAACCTCACTCTTACCCCCACCATGTTCCAAAGTCACAGGACAGTGTAAATAAAAATAATCCCTGCTAGGTGAATCTCTAACTTATTGCGTGGTAAAATGTTAAATTATAACACACTACCGGGAAACAATGTGACAAACACCAATCGGTTATTTTGTAAAAGTCGTTCGCATATATCTCATTTACACACACCTTGTGTTTTCCCGCTTGTATTATGTATGTATAATTTCTTTGTATATCTAAACATTTTAGGTTTTAATAAAATCATTTCCAATTACCTTTAGATAAAGTTCACAAAAGTTCAATGTCAAGGCTATCAAGAGGTGATTATTTGCAATTACCGTTTCACAACAAATTATAAATACTTTTTGCCTTGCTGGTGTGGAGCCACCGTGGCACTGTTGAAGGGTGTCTGCATACGCATCAGGCCCTGATTTCACAAAAATACTGAAGTAAATGTTCAGCTTAGTACGTTATTTCAAAGTCAACTTGTCACTAAAATAGGATATTTCTTGTCGTCATTTTCAACGATAGTCTATTTTTAACATGTTGAAAGAAACATGTGTTGTATAATTCTAAATGCAAGTCAGATAGAGGGCAACATTCATTTGAATACAACTAAACTATTTCAAGAATTTACTGATATCAATTACTTGCTATAAAACAACATTTCCTGCACAATTACTGACAGGTATATATAAATGTAAAATTGGGTAAATACGATTCTGACTAATTTGAATTCTGTAAAGGTTAAACATGCAAGAGCTAATAAACGTTGAAATAAATTGAGCATGTTACTGAGTAATACTTAAGGAGTTGAATCTTGAGCCATTACGACAGTGTCATTCGCCAAGACACTTTATTGCCTTTCTGTCTTAAAGGTTGCTTCCATCTGGTATGAGTCTGGACAGCAACTAATCTAAGAATTCGTCTAAACAACTGGCCTGGTGTCTTTGATTTTAGTATAGGATCCATGATACAACTGTGCATAGAAAGAAATAGTTGATCCTTTTAATAGAGATGACACTTTCATGACATTTAATAAAAGTGTGAAACTTAAAACTATTGCTGAATGGCTTCCATAACCAATATTTTTAGAACATATATTCATATTACTAAAGGTGTGTGTCAAACATATTTTCTCATAGATATAATTTGCATATTTCATTGTTATTATTATGGACATTAATTTCACCCTGAATAAGCCTAAATGGTGTATTAAGCTGTTGGCATGCTTTCAGCAAGGGTTGAAAGGTGCGTGCAGTTAATTAAGAAAATGAATTACTGAAGCAGAAGACTGGTACCATCGGAAATAGCCTTATTCCTTTGACTGATCTGTATATCTAGGTGTAGACATCACATGAAACTTTAATAGAAGCACAATCAATATCTTAAAGTAATGCCCGAAACAAGCAAGCCATCCTTGGGAAGATACATGCAACTGACACCAACTGGGAAGCAAATGATAATGTGACAAAATATACCATTGAAAAGTAAGGTTCCACCTGGAATGTGGATTTTCTGCTTGGATGATCGATATCATTGTAAAACAAACAGCAAGCCCAATATAGAGTTGCTCTAATAAGCTTTGATAATAACTAATGAAGTAGTTCAAAGGAACCGTGTCGGCACCCATGTAATCCAACAAATATGTCAACAATCTTAGTCTACCTGTCTAAAAGCTCCTCTGAAATATCTGCATTTTCTGACCATAGAGATGGTGTCTTTCAAACATCCTCTACTGTGTCTGGACAACTACCAAATTTAAAAATGACAATATCAATGACTCAAGACATGATCTAATAAATCGATCTATCATATTCTATCAGAATCGCAAAGTCATGTGTAACTACACCAGCTTCTTTGCAACGCATTGGTGGTGATATGTTTATTATGCACGCAATTGGTATTTCCGAGGGGCAGTCAGCATACGAACAGTCAAATTCATATCCAATTTCATAGCAAATTTCTATTAAAGAAATGACATTCTGACAACTGCTCTATCAGTCCTTGATACATCAGCTACTCTAAAATTCATTTACGCAAAAAACTAGTGACAAACCGCTACCAGCTTGAAAAAGAAGTACGTAAGAAGAAGGTAAAAGCCATTCAAAGGATGAAATATTACTATTAGTCCTGACCAGAGCACTCGCATTCGCAAACCTTAATGTAAATGTACAACGTATCACTGCCAAATTTCGGGGGTGATCTCAAACGATTCTAGTATCATAGGAAATATTGGCTACGTTCATTATTAAGAAGTCTTCATTGTTATATAATACTATTTACTATTAT
Organism: Saxidomus purpurata; assembly: GCA_022818135.1. NCBI lineage: Eukaryota > Metazoa > Mollusca > Bivalvia > Venerida > Veneridae > Saxidomus > Saxidomus purpurata. The sequence goes on along the minus strand of JAFMSR010000025.1, from coordinate 710,921 downwards.
TCTAATAATAATCATTACTATCGTATACTGTAGAACTAATACAAGATTCAACATATACATCATCATCATAATCATCATAAAGAGATTCATCCTTGCAATTAAATTAATCTACAATAAGTTTCATCAAAATCGTCGTTTTTATGAGAGTCATTGTCCATCAACATCAATTGTATCATTATTAAAATAAAATAAATAATTTCCTCAACACAGTTTTCAATGGTACCGGGAGAAAATCTAGAATTAGAAAAAAAATCTTCAAAAACCTTGACGAAAAATCAACGGTGATATGACCCAAAAAATGAGAATTTAAAAAAAAACATTGACATTGAAACCCAACCCCTGAAAGAAAATGTTTTGTTAATATTAAAAAACACATATTAAAATACAGCGACCTTGAACCCCCCACCCCAATTTTTTTTCCAGAACAATTTTATAATTTAAAAACAATCTTTTTCAATAACAGTGACGTTGACCTAGACCCTAGTTACCTAAATGCAATCAAAATCTCCACATAGGCTACCTACACACGTATTTGCATTGTAATTCGTCTCATCTAGTATAGCCTGAGTTATTGATCATATTTTTTTTTTCTTTTTTAGTAAGATAGACATTGACTTTGCCTTCTCTCCATACAATCTACCCACACACCAAGTTTGATTGCAATGGTCATTCCTACCTCGAGTTATTGAGCGAAAACCATTATGCTATTTTTGGTAACAGTGACCTTGCCCTTGAGGATAGAGCCCTTAATGCAATCGCAAAATTCCTCTCTATGCAAGCTACATACACACCAAGATTCATTGTAATTGGTCACTCTTAACTAAAGTTATTGAGCGGAAACCAAATGTTTGACGACCATCCGCCAGCCCGACATACGGCAACGCCATTGTAATTATAATAATAATACTCATCATTATCATCATCATCATCATCATCATCGTCGTCGTCGTCAACTATATCATCATTGTCACAATATCAATAGTCAATACCATATCGATCATCACCACCACCCTCCTCAACAGTACCAGATTAATATAATGACAATAATTGTAGATCAAGAATACACTTACTGATGAATGTGTTTCGCTTGGTGACAGAATATACCCTAACCGACATTCATAAATCAGACAGCCCTTAGATGAACGAATGGTGTGCTAAAAACTTGATAAACGCACTAATAACTGCAAAGTAATAATTGTTAAACATGCAATTGCACGGTCCGGAGACACCCGCGTGATAAATTACCATTGATTGTCTACATTTGCATTGGTATGATTGTCTATAATTTGACATAATAGTGTATTGTTGTTCTAACTTGAGATGGTCCCTCAATACATTGAGGACGTTTACATGTACATGTACGTTTACAGTTACACTGATCAGGTCTATTACGAGGGTGAAGGCGAATAATGTAGGCGAAGAAAAAACCGATCGAACTTGGTAGAACTTAATTGACTTAGAGTGCAATAACATTATAATGTTGTACGAGCCTTTAGACTATTAAATTAACAAAATGAATGAAAATTAAGCCTGTGTCATTATTTATCACTTATCGTTGATTAATAAAAAGAAGGGCGTTGCTATGCACATATTAATCATTAGCCAAGTACATAGTTATGATCTTAAGTATTTCCAATCAAGCCAAATACTACACATTGGACTATAAATTGTACAGACAACGTGCTTAAGACAGAGTGAATACCAACTGCATTTCACCTCAACTATTGTATCTCCACAGGATAATTGCAGAACAAAATATAACGATAATGAAACGATAAATATTTTCATTTATTATTAAGTAAAAATATCAGTTTAGCATAAAATGCAAATTTCAATTATTTTACTAATCTGATCTAGATTGTTACATTCGCAAAAATCCTCAAAATGTATATCATTTTTATTATATTCAGAACGTATTTAAACTTATATATCTTTGGAAAGGACGTTTGAATATGTAAACAAATCAAACAAAACAAACAAATGATGGTGCTCATAGTCATTAAAGAAGCAGGTCACTGAAAGTTCTTACAATATACATGTCTTCAATATTTTAACAAATATTACAACTAGGGGTAACCCCCTATTTCTTAAAATGTAATTGCTGTCTATGCATTATTGCCTGCTTGAGGGAAGGTGTCACATATTTCATATATTAGAAAAATACTAATTTGAAGACAGACATCAGAAATATGTAGCACGGCTCGTTCAAGGATGAATAACGCATAAATGCAATAAATCATTTTGAATAAGGTGCTTACCCTTATCTGCAAGCTTTGTTCAAAGCTTAATTATATGTAAGACACGTTATTACCTTTACTGCACTATTTTCCTTTTGAAACACGAGCATCAACAATTTTTTGACCTTGAAATGACCTTTCCATTGACTAATTCCTCTAGTGACCTTGATTTTATTTTAATCAATGAAAATGGAAATAAGTATAGAGTATTTTAATGAAATAGTGCAAAGATATATAATGCAGTTAAACACAGAGACGAAGCATGTTTGTTATCATAAAGAATATATTTAGAGGTGGTGAAGAGGCCCATTATTTCTTCGAATTATGTCAATAAACACTTTCTAAAATAAAATAATCAACAATTACTTATGAAGTAAATGTTGTTATCACTTGCATGGATAAAGACAAAGCACTTAGTTTGACGCATAATGCTGAACCTATGCAGATAAAGTATATAAGTCATATCAGAAGATTCAGAAGTACATTTTGCCACCTTTACAAGAAACTGACCTTGATCTTTTTTGACCTAAAGGACATTGGATCTGGATACTGTGATTGTTATGTAGTCTTTGAGATACATACAGCAGATTTCATAATAGTGTGCCGTTTCAGTGTTTGTTGCGTATTGATTGAATACAGGTAATGGATGACTAAAGCGTCTGTGGGCGGAGCTACCTTTTACACAGTACTGAGAGCAAACAGATAAACTACGTTTCTGTGTGAACATAAGTCCATGACACAACTGAGAAAAAAAATCGGTCATGTTATTTACGGCATTCACTAGCGTTTAGTCGGTATTTACGTACATGTAGATCACTTATGTGATAGAGTGCCAACAAAGAAAGGGATATACGTGTAAATCCGGTATAAGTATTATTTTCACTTACATCCATTTTGTGTATATATCTGTCGCAGAAATAGAAATAATAAAAAATATTGTAAATAAACATTCGATTTTGCTCTTTCGTACTAGTTTGTCTATAAATAATCCGATCCCATTATAAAATACGACTAAACTGATATCTTGTTATAACCGCGCATGCTTTGCACGTGCTGTATTTGACTTACAAGAGTGCTACTGTTTCTGTCGCTCTGAAGACAGGATTTATATCTATCATGTACTCTTTTGACTATTAGATTATTTTTACATTCCGTGCTGAATATGTCTAGCGCAATGCCATAAGAGTCGTAAAACTGGAATGTAGAGCGTTTTCCTATACCGGTAGTCCAACTATTTAGACATCATGCTTGTTTCTTATTTCTATTTTTTGAAAAATGTGAAAACTGAAAATAATAAAAGCGAGGTCTTAGTACCTATACTGGTAGACAAGTACATAACATTGCCAACAATTTAACATATCGCCAGTACAAATAAAATTTGCTTTGTTTTATATAAAGTAGTTTCGTTCACTTACATGTACAAGTGAGCCAAGTTTTGATGTTTTCAATTTGTGTTTATTTTATCGACATACGATTGATACATTTACCTTGATCTGAGATGGTACACGGAAGTTTACTATACTCACAGTGCATATACAATGTTTATAATTTACCGTAACTTTAAGTTTGGTCATTCATTGATCTAGACATTTTTTTTTAATTTTACGAAGGTGAATTTCGGTATTCTCTGGTAAAAGACAATCCACGATGATGCAAAAAACAACTATAGATACATTTCTAACCTCGCTTTAGAAAGGATTTCACGTTGAAAAATATACAGGAAAGATTATTAGGGGTGCTATATTCTCTGCATGTTCAACAGTGATATACGAATATGAAATACCTTAAAACAGTTTATTTGAAACATCCTGCAAGATATGTTCTTGGAATTATGTTTGTAAAATGTACGTTGTAAGTTACATTATGTAGGCTACAACCGTGTCTTCTTAGCACAGCCTTAGCCGAGGCATCAACATTTTATTACATGGACTATATATAACATAAAAGAATAAAATCTTTGTTTCGTGTTGATTATAGAACACGCGCAGTACAGTTCGGTTTTGTTTGTAAAAATTGAATAGATCGTTTGTACACAGGTAATAGTTTAAGTACAGCTGTTATAAGAAATAAACTTTCGAATTAACCGATTTTAACCTACGAATACATAAGCACTAGATTCAGAAATTGTCGCGATGTGTAAACTTGAATATTTAGTGTCAGTATAGTATAGTCAGCGTGTACGATAGCTGAAGGTATCGATTTGGGCGGAGCTAACTACAGAGTGTGTCAACTACATCATTTACTACCTGTGTGAAATGCAAACACTGAAACGAATCTGCAGTAAACAGTCATAAATATGTAGAAAATGTGCCTATACAGTAATTGCAGCAAACCATTTAGACTGTGTTGTTGAGATAACTTCTCATCTTACGAGTATTCAATTTATGACCATGAACGAATTAATAATTATATTGAATGGAGATAGTAACACACCACTTTTAATATGCCTGTTTCAAAAATGAACAAGTAAATAAAACAATTTAGGGCAAAAGATTTTTTAAACAGTAATCTTCATTTTGAGCTTAAAATGGCCTTGACCTTGACATTTAATGGCAATTAAAAATAGCTCATTTAAAAGTGTTTTATCTGGACATAAATCCCAACTTACATTCATAATGATAGTGGTTAGCATCTTATAGTAATGATCGTTTCTGGTATACGAGTTATGAGGTTATGAAATCTTGGACGCCATCTTGGTTTTCCAGGAAAACTAACAAGATGCCAACTGTCCACCCTTGCTAAATTTAACTTATTAACCATTCCTCTACACAAACATACCAAGAATCTGTCTGGACAAAATATTCACACAATACTACAGCATATAATCTACTTCATGGAGTGTCGCACGGACATAGTGTTTATGCAACTTAAAAATGACAGAAAAAAACAACAAATAAATAAAGACTGCTGACTGCAAGCTAAAGTAACAGCAATATTATTCTGTTTCTATAATAGATAATTTTAAGTGCTTTAAGACGTATTATTAAAATCAGTGCATTAATGGATATCTTGCTTTTATCAAAAACTTAAAGATAGGTTATGTCACTTAAAGCGACTGCACTGCAAATTCTTAGTAAATATTAATTTTTTGGTAAAATCAATATATATTCAATTTGTCAGCATCAAGATTTTTTTTCTTTGTGTCATAGCTAAAAAAAGGCAGAATTTTTTTTTTTACCCGAGTACCCGAGACAGGTTTTGAACTTGGATCTTTGCGCTTACAAAATATTTACTGCGGCTTAACCTACTACGCTACGGAGTCAGCTGATTTGGTGCGAGTTAAAAATATTGATATACCAAAGAGCCCACCCCGTTAGTCACGGGGTGATATATTCTACAATAAAAGTAAGCAAAACAAAACATTTTAATTGTTTCTTTTGTTAGAAAACTTGTCTCGTTATCATAATACAATGCCCCTGATACAGTAATGACAATTGTTTTCTTGAAATTGAAAATTTTCTCTTTTAGCGTAACTTGTCCGTCTGGAGTGCAGTCGCTTTAACGATTCGTTGGCAAACGAAAAGTTTAGCAATGCTCTGAACAACCCCAAAATTTGACAATAACGAACAATTTAGAATTTAAGGACTGTTATGCTAGCACGTTTGTAGAGTTCACAAACGTTATGAATAATTTGGCCATAGCCTAAAGTTTTAAACACTTGAAATGTACAATTGTGTCTGATGGATTGCATTAAACGCGTAGCTCAGTTTATTCATTAAGTCGTTATTTTGAAGCCAATTCAATTCAGCCATTCGTGTGAACTTCATTTTATAAATTCTTTATCTCAACATTTATCTTTATGTTCGCATAAACGAATTTGTTTTGCTGAATGATTTCTTATTTGTTGTGCATGGATTGTACTACGTGCACCTAGTTTCTCTCTGGTTTGGCGACTAAAGTATTTCTTACACCCGGTGCATGTTATAACATATAATACACTGTGCACATCACATGGCATATCGTGGTTGAATTCTTTTCATAAAAGTACCTCAGCTAAGTTAGCAAAATATAATTATTTTATAAACACATTCAAACAAAGGCTTACAGTCACTAATTTACATTAATTATCTGCCCTAATTATTATTACTGTCATACCCATTGCAGGAAATTATGAGTCACGTCATGGAAACAACGCCATCCACTACAAGTGTACCTGACAAATAGTATGAAACGCGTAGCAAAGTTAACTTTATTATATAAAGGTCTTACTTAGGAAATAAATTTGTAATGTTTTGCTTTTGAAATATATTACAAAAGTTATGTACGGTATAATTAAACTAACACAGAGACCAAAATCGTATATTTTATTCACAATTAGAAAAGCTTAAGAATTTCATCATTTTCGAATCAATTTACCAATTTTCAATGTTCGTGACGTCAAATCGAATGTTCGTGGACGTTTAACACAAGTGCATCATGTGTTGTAGGCATACTGACCTCCAGTCGATATAAAACGGGCAAATTTTGCTACCTTGAAAACTTGGTAATAACAACATACGTTGAGTATTTGTTTAATCTTTCGATAGGACTATCCTTTGGTAAAAATATTCATTTGGATATTTTTGTGATTATACGCTTTATGTACATAAAATTTAGATAAATGTGAAATTCATGGTATATGCCGTCACGGTTGATTAAATGCTTGTGTATAGAATTTTAAACACCCTGTGATGTAGCAACTAGTGTCAAAATATAAATTAGCAAATAAAAAATTAAAAGTAACGTACAGTTAAAATTCAATTAAACAATTTCGAACGTTCAGAACTTTTGTCCTTGAGTATACATAGCGTTGTTAGGAATCGATATCGTAGAACAATCAGGTCTATTTTCAAATCGATGTGAATTTGTTCTAACTCATTGATATATCTAGACAAAATATCCATGCGAAATTTAAAAAGTAATATAAGCTTACCACTGACTGCGGATACTTATTGTTTAAACACGCTTCACACGCCCTTCTTGAGATCACTTTAATATAACAAAACATTATTATTCAACTTTATAATATTACACATTGTATTAGAACAATTGCGCACACGATATGAAACAGGTAGAGCTAATACAAAGCATAACTGAGCCAATATGAGAAAAGCAGGGCCAATACGAGAAAGCAGGGTCATTATGGAATTCAAGCAATCTGATTGGTTTAAAAGATATGGCCAATACGGAGAAGTCACTTCCGTTAGATTTTTTTAAACGACGCCATTTTGTTTCAGTTGACATGCAGACTTTTTGTAGACTCCTGCTGTTATCTTATTTTACTAAGTTAAGTACAAATAACATTGTTATTGTTGCAAGAACATTTATTTCTCACTTACCGGACAGAAAAATCTCTATTTTTAGCAGTGATGGAAAATCTTAACTCACATAGGGTTATCGAAAAATGACTATAAAATTCTTATTTAGGATATAAACATAGGGTTTTGGGTATTCATTTTCTTAGTTAGATCATTTTCTATCCATCTATAGCAGTTTTGAATTAAAATTCGTGAACAAGTTGATTTGCATTTTTTCATCCCCATCATGCACTTATTTTTTCTTTCTGGCGTAAAAATTCGACTTAAACGGTGAGAAAATAAATCCACAATGTCCATTGAGTTGTGGAAAAGGAAATCCCACCCTCGGATTGAGATACGTCCAAAAAAAACCTCAGCAGAGCCTATTTTTGGAACATATATCAACCCTCGGGTACAATTTCCTTATCCACAACTCATGAACGAGTTAGATTCATTTTACTCTTGTTTTTGTAGCCAATATTGTAAAGTTGAATAATAAAATTATCATTAATCAAGTGATTTCATATCGGCCTTGTTATTTGTCCTCGGGCAGTCGTATTGTATGTATTTATTTCAGTACCAAGGATAACACAATAAAGAATAAGCTCTTATTTCCATTGTGGTCCTTTATTTTAGAGAAAGAAGCAGATACAAGGGAATCCGGGTACCAGAACCTAGCTCTTACGAATAGACCCCTTGGTTCTTTTCTACGTGCCCGGTGTATAGCACCGATACACGCGAGACTACCTCTGGGTTTCTAACCAGTTCATCTCAGATAGGTGGGAAACACTAAAAAGCGTTTCTGAAATATCCAGTGCCTCGGCCGAGAATCGAACCGGGGACCTCCGGATTGGTAGTCCAGAGCGTTAACCACTCGGTCACCTTCGGGCTTGGGCCAATACAACCACCCTCTGACAAATAACAAGGCCAATATGAAATCACTTGATTAATAACATTATAGTATAGCACGGGCTTTTAAATGCCAATGGCAGTTTATCATTCCTATTCGACACACTGCAGAATATACAGTTGTCTTATAAAAACAAAAATAATATCAAACAGGGAATGCCACGTACCAAAAACGCAGCCTCCCCAAAACGAACCCCACAGCACCCAGAAGTGCACACCACCAACACACACACACACACACACACACACACGCACACACACACGACACACACACACACACACAATCATGTACACACACACATATACACCACCAACACACAGTAGCACACAAAGCAAACCCACGAGGACAAAACGAACAACCAAAGGAACACAGTGGGGCACCGCCTTGGAACGGTCAGTGGCAAAAACACCACTGGGGAGCTTAAACCGGTTTATGGTGCGCACCCAACCTCACTCTTACCCCCACCATGTTCCAAAGTCACAGGACAGTGTAAATAAAAGTAATCCCTGCTAGGTGAATCTCTAACACACGCAATGGAAACAAAAGGCATGGTATGTAAAACACAAAAATACTCGTGTATAAATATATAAAAAGCAAACCTTGAGAACCAAAAAACGTATGTACTCAATGCCTTTGCAGAAGGCAGAGCACCAAGAGAAACACCCTTAAGGGCCCAACGTTTAAGTTACGTTTCTGTTTACCTACCTGTTCCATCTTTAGTATTATAATCATTTCCATATACAGTAAGTTCTTTTAGTTCTCCAGCTACTACCTTCGAAATGTTTGGCATCAGGTTGTGTGGAACACCTACTGGACATTCACCAATCCTACCAGACTTATGTGCCCCGATAGGGTTAAAGTAGCGTAAAAGTACTATATTCCAATCCTGGTGGCAAAAGTATTTGTAAGCAAATATATAACAGAATTTTTTAAATATACAAGAATGAGTTAGATCAGCATAATGTTAAAATTTGCTTTTCATACGAATAATATCAAAGGTGACGAACAATAACCCCAGTTATGCAAACATGATGAGAGTGATTGGATATGGTATTAGGTCCTTCTTGAAGCCCTGTACACATTTATGAACGCATATGTGCGTTTCGTCTATTTGGAATCGTAAGCAATAGTTAACTTTGATACAAAGTATACCTTCTGTTTCTAATACGAAGTGCACAAGCTGACCTGCTTGACTTTCTATTGTAAGATTTTTGTGTTGACGTTTTAATCAGGTACCCACTAAAAATACTGTTGTCATTACAACCATTGTTATATTTCAACATCTTAGGTCAGGATAAGAATGGATGATTAGGTAATCTCGAGTGATCTAACACAAAAAGTGTCTGTTATTTATATTATCTGACTATTACCCTTAAACTGTTTGAAATGTTGATGTTGCTATAATAGTAGGCGTCTTACATAAACATGTTTCTTTCTACTTCCAGTTTTAAATGTTCTTTCTACTTCCAGTTTTAAATGTGTGTTATGAGGAGAAAATGAGATAAGAAAGGTAAATCTTCGGTGACTGAAGTTGCATTTTCAAGATGCATTATATAAATATTCTATTGAAGCAAAGGGTATCAAGTTTTCATGCTGCAGATGTAATATTTAAACATATGATCATTTGTATTACTTTATCAAGTAATGATACATAATTGATCAAACGCGGTTTGATTAATCTTTTCGTTAATGGCCCAACTGCATTAGATGTTATCAGCGATGTATTGGGCTTCTTTTTTATTGTAATGTTTATCCATTTTGCGCGTATATACATAGATGCAGTGGTTTGTTTCACACAGAAAAAATGTGATGGTTCTAACCATGCATCAATACCGGGCTGCACTGAAGAATTAGTATTATTTCCATAGGTTTGTAGATGATTCGATAATCAGTTTTGATTAAAATGCTAAGTTAAATGAAAACTTAATTAGTAAACCTTAACATTATTTCTTCAAGCTCTGTCACTTGTATTGTTCCTATAATAATTTCAGGCTGGCTTGTGCCAAGCATATGTGTTAATGCAACTTAATCAGAACTTAAATGTTTAGCAGAATTGGATGAAAAAGAAATCAATATTGAAATTTCCTCAATTTATACTCAGTGTTCTTCAGAATTGAATAATTTTATTTACGACATCCCTAACCTTTTCGTATTATCTTTTGTTATCGTCATGACACAAGTTGATTCTGAAAATATTATTTTTGACATTTGTTACTTGAACATGGGCCTTAAGACAATTACTGACATCTTGTCACGCTCTTTAAATAAAAGAGTTTTGACACCTTGTCACGCTCTTCAAATACAAACCCAAAGCTACAAAAAAGATAGTCACTATATTCCCTAAACAGAAACTTCTCTTTTATAAGACTTTTATCATAGGAGCAGTGATTCGAACTGTTTATTGTCCTTATTTTGGCAATACTTAATGAAAGAAAGCAAATTGTTGAATGAAGAAACGAAATTATTCATCTGATATGATACATATCAAACTAGTATATAATTTTGTAACTAAACATGAATGATGCGAATAAAAAATGATTACCACAATAATATACTGCCAATGTAAAATAAAGCGAGTTTTTATGCACAGTTGTGTTTAATGTCATGTTTTACAGTAACGCCTCAGGTATACGTATTCAGAATGTTGTGATCTTTTATTGACTGGCCGTAGGTAACTGGAGGGGCCTTTTTTCCGCGCCGCTGGTCATTTCTACTCAATAAACTCACAACTGTTTGAATCTTGCATATGTTTCAACTGGAATCTTGAAATTTAGGTCATATGTATAACACAGGATATCATCAGACGTAGTTGACATTATATCAACAGTTCAATGTCTGAACAAGTACTTCCGATATGAGTTGATCTACTTTCTTTAGAATTTTACTGCAAAAACCAACATAGTGTATATAACTAGCCATAAAATAGCACTTTATGATTCACCGTTATCAAAGCGCCTGTAATTACTAAATTTAACATATTATTTAAAGTACTGATGTATAGTCTTTGTATTTTTCTGCTCTATTTTTCAATTATTCTGTTCTGGCTAACTCCGAGGTTAGCAAAAACTCCGTGCAAATCACTCCCGACATGTTAAACAGATGTTTTTGAAACAGTGTTACTTTATTTTTAATTAGTCTTACATATTTATGTTTTGAATATTTTATAGGGTACCAAAAGGTTTTATAGATTGGTTACACTGTTTACTTTAGTAATATTTTTCCAAGTTAAAATTTACCTTATTAGCTGTATATAAGTCTTTCAATATTTCTTCTAAAAAAAATTTAGTTTTGCCGTAGGGATTGGTGCATCCTCCAGTCTTGTGCTTTTCATCAAAAGGCAAATATTCTGGTTCTCCGTAAACAGTTGCTGAACTTGAGAAAATCATGTTGTATACGTTAAACTCTTTCATTACCTAAAAGAGTTTGGTTATACAGATATAGTACTTCGAATGTGTCTTCATTTATATGTTTTGTTTTCAGAACGGTTTAACTGGACTTTACATGACTAAATGTTTTCAGTATTGTTAATGTTGTAATCATTAAACATTTTTTCTTCTTGATTAAATATTTTACATTTTCAGCAATAATGACCTTTGCTGCCAGTAAACAAAACAACATTATACACTGACATGCAAGAAAAGATCATTTAGCCTGCTAAACAATTATTTATAAAAGCAGTAAAACAGTCACAAATGAATAGTGTAGCGACGGAATGTTAAAACATTACCTCTAACAGATTAATTGTTCCACCTATATTGTTCCTATAATACTCCAAAGGAACATTAACCGAATTTCCAACTGCCTTGAAACCAGCAAAGTGTATCACGCAATATATATTATACTAAAATTATAAACAATGTCATTCATTACAAACAAATGTGTTTCTGTTTCTCCAGACGTGATTTTTATAATACATGTAACTTGTACAATCAATTTGTTGTAACGATCCCTGTTTCCTGTTCGTAAAATATTTTACTTTTAATGTCATTGTTACTTTAACCTGTAGCTCACGTACCCTGAGTACACATTTACTGGTAATGAACAACCACCATATGTTTGATAGCCCTGAGCTTAAGTGATCTCAGGTAATTAATTGACCTGATATTCTTTGGACTTCCGGCTGACAGAGATACTAGTGTTTCTTAGTTAATAATCAGCAAATGGCTCTGTGACTGACTTGTCCCAACTTATAAGATTCATCTTCTGATTATGACAAAACTCTTTATCAAGTTTGAGTACCATAAGTCAAAGTGATTCGGAATCGTTTCATTTTTTCACCTATGTGACCTATACACGTGACTTACTGACCTCATCATGGTTATTCACGGGTCGTATTAAATATATCTATCTAGTAAGCCCAATCGTTTAGACTCATTGATTATAAACCGTTCTACTGTTATTGTTGGGATTGACTATCGGAATATACCACAGGCATATAAGAATAGTTTGAAAGGAGATAAGGATCGTTTTCTTGGAATGTTCAATCTCATAATTGACGAGTGTTGTGAGAATACTCCAAAATATGTCTGAATGACTAGGATGGATGGTGGGCATGGCAGAGACGGAGCAGGGTACAGCGTGTGTTATCTAATTCTGTATTAACACAGGTCTTTATTTTTTTCGGAAATCATTATCAATACCATGTGTTTGTAATAAAAGCTAATCTAAAAGCTGTAATATCAAGACAGATAATTTTGCGATGTTTCTATGACAAACGCTTTGTACAATCAAATTTATGATATGTTCGATATAATAACGCCACAAGCTGACGTCACCACGGAATACTTATGCAGCTGTGAAAAGTTTTGTGTTGATACTTTACACAAACAAACGCGCACACACACATATGCACGCATACGCACAAGCGACAACGCATTCTGACGGATGCATGAATGAACTTTTTACGTCTTTACAAAAATAACACCTTCAAAACTTTTCAAAGAATTCAAAGAATGAACATTAACTAAATGCTCGTTAAATAATAAATTATTTTTTTGAATTATTCCTCAAGGATAATAAGTATAAATGTTGTTTTTTTTGTAAAAAACAACTCGTTAATTAAAATTTTCGGCAATACTGCCTTTTTCAAAATCATTGCCTGTTCTTCTACAATGTTCATGTTAAAACAAAACAAAGCGTCAGGAAATGACGTCATTTACACCAGACGTCCTAATGACGTCATTTGCATCAGACGTTGTAATGACGTTTCTTGTACTTTGTAGTTATTAATTTCACGACCATATTAAAGAAGACAAATACTTACAAAACCAGGGAAATGCTGCAGTGAGTATCTTTACTTTAATTCAGATAATAAGGCAATTTATGAATTAACTAAAGATGTAATAAGCGCATTAACGAAAGGACTATCTATCAACTAAATCAATTTCAGCTCAATTTAATTCTTCATGTGATTTGAAATGTACTGGAAATCACGGGAAACGTCATTTCGATGGCTTATTTAAATGACGTCATGAGAAAGTCTGGTGCAAATGACGTCATTTCCTGACGCTTTGTTTTGATGTTCATTTCTAAGCTTGATATAAAGATGGTCAAAATGTAAATGGTAAAAGTGCAGACTAAAAATTTCTTGGAAAACATATAAAACTTAAAATTTTAATGATTTATTATACATCTCTTAACTGACCAGTGTGCAAAATTTGAAAACATTTCACCGTTTAATTATAACTTTATTTCGTTTTTTCCCCACTTAAGAAATACTGGCCATATTTAAAAGTGCTCTTAGGACAAAATAGGTATGTAGTAACTAATAACACTTCTGCATATAATGCAGACACAGTTTACCTGCTCGAAGACTTTTCTTAATCCATTTTTATCCAAAAGATCCAATTTGTAAGTCGGAACTATTTTATCAGTTAGCACTTGAACACGCTCAATGCTTTCTGAAATTCAATTACGTGTTCTCGTAATGCAAAACATAGTGATAATAATGAAGATGCTACTAATTATGATGATAGTAATAATGATAATTATCATTATTTGCTTTTTGCTTACATTCATGATTTTATCACTTTTATAGAAAGCGTTAATACGTAAATGTAACACTTTGATGTCCTCAGATTTCATTTCAAGTATACGAATTTCTATTGCAGCAGCAACCTGCGCTTTAATACCATTGAGATGTTAAGTAAAGTTGTATATTTACACACATATATATTGCCTACTTATTCGTGTGCCAATTTAATCATGGTTGAAACTGAAAGGAGTATATATTTTCGAACAGATGTCTTTATGTATACTTACTTAAACACAAATACACCTGTATACCAAACCAAACTACGAAAAACATAAAAGTTCCAGTATATAAAACCAATGGAGTTTTAGTAGCAATCAAACATGACCCTGCAGACAGTTGAACAGGAATGTGAGATATTCACCAAATGGGTCGAGTAAGCCATGCGTTTTTTACAGCAGGGGTCAATTAACGAAACAGCTACTGAATAACTCCTTAGCATTATGTGCAGGTGATGTAGAAAAGGGATGTTGGTTCTACATAAATTAAAGGCCTTGATAAGATATGGTTGTTTTATTTGATCAATTACATTTTAGATAGGTAATTTCCTAATCAAATTAAATTATTAAATCAGTTACTCAAACAAGTACTTTCACTATAAACACTTCAGATATTATATCAAAAGTTTTAGATAATCATAAATTATGTTTTTCTTATGGCTGAAACATAAAAGAAATTTTATACTTTAAAATTACTGCAAAATATCTGTGATTTCATTGTTAGATTCAGCAATGTTATAACGAATCATTCTGGCTGTTTTTATTTCTTTGTAAATTAAAAATGCAATTCAACGCCTTCTAACTGTAAAAAACAACGCTTTCTCTTATGTTTCTACCGTAACATCCAAGTATTTCATTTTGTTTCAAAAAATGAGATAATGGGTTTGATGATAGAGTTATTACTTGAGTATATAAAACATTGCCCAATGTAACTACATTGTATGAAATTACAATTATTCTGCAGTCATTTAAAAGAATACATTTCTTTTATGATTGAACTGTGACATTCATTTTTTCAAACAAAGTAATAATGGGTCTGCTACAAGAGTAATAACTTGAGCATATTAACATACTCAATTTAACTTTAAATCACAATTTAAAATTATTTTTCATATCCTACAATAAAAGTAAAATATCATAATTACATAAGACTGTTTATATATACAACATGAAATAAGTGATAAATCAATTATTTGTACACATCAATAACATTTATGGACCTACTATTGTACTACATCAAGTCTACAGGCTAATTGCTGGACCTAATCAGAAAGGATTAAAACAACACGATGACGAGATTAGACCACCTGCCGGGGGTCACTTGTGAAGGAGATTGTAATTGTCTTTAAGCATGATACTAAAACTTTTTAGTTTAAGCATCATGAAGGTTCATATTAATTATTAAGATGAAAGTTTAAGCATTATGAAGCTCTGCAAAATATAGAAATACGTCATGCTTTAAAATCCTATATGATGCATTAAAGTTAAGATGCTTTTAATTAATGTATAGATAACTTATAAAATGAATTCAATCGCTAAGTAGATTTATTGATGAGTGTAATTTAAAATGAACCTATTTATCTACCTCTTAACGGCTTTATTCGTTCGTACCTTTTCATTTTAATGACACTTTGTGTGTGAACAACACACTGGGTTGCTTATAATTCGCTAGAGAGAGAGAGAGGGAGAGAGACAGACAGAGACAGAGATACAGAGAGAGAGAGATCTATTTAGTGCTATTTAGTACCAAATTAGAAAATACTGAAATAAAACTTTAAATAATGTCTCTTGAATTTAATCTTTACCAAATGTTGCATTTGCAAGATTGTCTATAACCACGACATCGTATCCTGCATTTAGTAACTCCACCACAGTATGTGAACCAACATATCCAGCTCCACCAGTCGCGAGAACTCGCTTATTAAACGACATACTGGAAGATAGAGAAGCATTTGAATGTAATCTTCACAAAAAAGTTGACAAAATGCCGCACCAACAATAAACATTCGAATGCAAAACCGATATATTTTATGATTTAATCTCATATAAATCTGAAACACTATGCGTATAAAAGATGTATGTGCAAGAAATAGAGAACGTCACAAAATGCCATATAACATACTATGTCATGTACACCTTCTATGTAACGACATATTAAAGGTCAATCAAGTACTGATTATGCTTAAAATACCAAACTATAGACTTAAAAAAGAAATAATTACACAAATTCCCTTTTGTGATTGTTTTTTTCTGCCACATCGCCCGCTGTTCAGAACACGATGAACGCAGGTACACATTCATAGCTTCTCATTACTATTCATTACGTGCTACTTTTTCATTCATAAAATCGTTTACGGAATTTAGAAATTCAGAAATAAAAAGGAAATGTGTTTCTCACCTATGAGATACATATTTCCGCGCATTACCGGTGATAGATAATCTTATCCTACATCCCTTGTCTCTCGTCGCTGCCGGAATATTGTTACGTTTATTATAGGCAGCCAGTTAATTTTAATTTTTCATACCCATCCTGTATTTACACTTTTTTCTTCTAACTTGAAAATGCTATTCAAACGGCGAGAAAGTAAATATACCATATCCAGTGAGTTGTGGATAAGGAAATCCAACCCTCGGGTTGAGAACTTGAGGTATGTGCAAATATCTTCGTTCTAGCAGCTTTCTGCTAATCGCCATTTGCATTATGCTAATGACAAGTGGCGTTATGACAACCAAACGAATGCGCGACGAAATATCAAAAATAGAATCCGGGTAAGTGATCACTAAATAATTTAAACGAATGTCTTAAATCATAGTATGTTGTAATTATAAGAATTGAATGAGTTGTTTTTTGCACTTCATCGAGTTATGAACTATAAGACGTTTTACACCTAATTTTAACATAAACACCGGTGTTTATGCAACTAAGGTGTAACACTTCTGACAGTTCATATCTCGACGAAATGCAGGAAAACACATTCAATTCTTAACTGATACGCAATCTGGGTAACTGTTGTTCAGAATTAGTGACTTAGACAATGTTTTTGTTTTTGCACAATATGAATTAGGGTTTATAGATCTGTTTATGTTTGGAAATACAGAGAAAGATATGTTCAAACATTGGAATTTATCATTACAATTATATCTAATCTTGCACATAATAGATAGTTTAAAACTAATTCTAAAATTCGTCATGTCAAAATAAATATTCTAGAAAAAGGAGTGACGATATACAAATCGTTAACATATCTGAGGTGGTAACAAAATGTCAAAAAATATACATGTCTACTTTCAAAGATAGTGTATGTGAATATTTAACATGTAATACATTAGATTACAACAAGGTATGCTTATACCTATATAACATATAATATAGAAAAAGAAAATCAACGCACTAATAGTTTAAAGTTATATTATCCTTCAAAGTGACCATCAAAATTTTAAATAAAGCATAAATCAGTGATTTATACTCCTAGAATAATAACATTGCCAAAGTTATAACCAACAAATTACGATCTGTATAACAGTTTCAGTCAAACTGAATATAGAGGAATCTATGAAAATCTTTTTTGACTATCCCTGTCAACAATAAAAGATACACCCTTTCTGTTCTGTATATCTCAATTTGTATTTATCAATAGCAGAAATAACTTGAAAAAACTGATATCTTATAAGTTATAAAGCATCCACGGTTTTTTGAGCATCATTCTTAACTATAAACCAGTGTGACCATTTTGAAGGGTTATATAACTTTAAACATGTATCAACATGATTCGTCCGTATGCCTTCTTCAGAATAAATTTATGTAGATAAATATGACGTCACATTCACAAGACGGACGCAAACTTCAACGTGCAAAATAGCGTATTAATATTTTGATATTTTATGAATATGGATCAAACAAAGATCCAGCGGTTTTAATTACAGACATGTCATTAAATACATTGTTAAGTATTAAAGTCAACATATCAATATTTTATAGAAAATAAACACAGATGTTTCCATAATTTCCAAACTTCATATAAAATGCTTGTGTTTACACCATCCGGGGTAAATACATAAAGCAACTCTATAATAACGACATAAATCTCTCCCACATGATTACATGTACAGTGTGAAAGTGTATGTTTAACATGTAGTACATCAGACTACAACAAGGTCTGCTTATCCCTACTTAACGTAATACAAAATGTAAACTATATAAAATAACTCTGTAGTCACGACATAAATCTATTTTACATAATGAAGTATATATTTTTCTTACACACTGTTGCAACTATTTCAGTATGGCACTTTTTTGTGTATTGCTATAGGACAATACGTGTATGTTTAACATGTAATAAAGTAGATTATAACAAACTTTTGCATATCCATACATAACGTAATACATGATATCTTACCTAATATACATAATTATAGCAGACAGTAAGTGTTGTTTTTATTAAAAAGAAACACAACAAGCATATAAACTGCATGTTTTTGTCAATTCAATAACTAGCAATCGTGTAACGATACCCATGACCAGACATCTTTCTGCAACTATGTATTTAAATGTCCGGATCGTTTCCATTCCAAAAAACCCTTTGCTGAAATTCATTTGTGTGACATGATATATTTCATTAATACAATGAATGTTAGGGGTCTCGTAAATTTAAAGAAAAGAAAATAAGTTTTTCATTGGTTAAAAACACAAAAGTTCTCAGTATGCATACAGGAAACACATCTTACTCATGATAACAGTAAATTATGGCAATCAGTGATATCAGTATACATGTCATTCAAATTCAATACTACATTTCGGTTGTCGACTGGATCATTTTCTTTTTTCAGAATACTTGTGTCATGTCACAAATAATTGCACCATAAACCATGTTTTAAAACTGATCACGCTACTGTATGCCTAGATATAAACTTCTGCAACATCAAAAGACGCCCATGTTATATTAAGAAAACACACATTATCCTATAAGTTATTAAGAAAATGATTAAAGACAGTATAAATGACACAACAAGGCACAACAAGGAATCTAAACCAACTATGATATTGGCATTAACTGAACGCATTATTCGAAGTACCGCCATCAAATATTCACGAAAGAAACACGAAAAGAAACTTTTGAAAGAAACAGAAGAACTTTAAAATTAAATAAACAAGACACGTAACAATACTAATGTGATTAAGGAACAGTTATTGAAAAAAAAAGACAAACTCAATACTTTATACGAGACAAAAACTCAGTGATTTAATGATTTTCATTTTTATTTTAAATGACAAGATTATTGAAGGTTATGAAAAACTACGAAATACTTTGCTAATTAAGAAACAAAACATGCTAGAAAAAGAACGTTACTAAATAAGTTATAACATGATCAGTAAATAACAGATATCAACTAAGTCTGAAATGCAAAACTAATTTCTGTAGCACGTTGTACAATTAACATGAACAAAAGCAATCAACAGTGGACCTTTTCGAAACATATGTTAAAAGTTTATCGGATAATAACTACAATATTTGTGAATGTTTCTTAACGGATCATGAATGCTCGAAGGCCCACTAATAAAGCCCTGGTAGTGATGGCTTAAAGTGATATTACCGTTCAAAGTGACCATCAAAATTTAAAAAAACAACATTATTCAGTGATTTCTCAGCATTGCCATAGTTTTAACCCAAAAATAACGATCTGTATAACAGTTTCATTCAAATTGAATATAGAGGAAATATGTAAAAATCTTTTTTTACTATCCTATTCAAAAATAAAAATTCCACCTTTTCGGTTATGACCTGATTGTATATCTTAATTTGTATTTGTCAATAACAGAAATAACTTGGTAAAACTTATTTCTTATATGGTTTTAAAGCATCCACCGTGTTTTGAGCATCAGATTGAATGAAATTTAAAAAAATACTGTGTTGATTCCATAAATCACTCATAAAAAGGCGAGTTGTCCGATTTGCAAAAAAGAAAGTATTGTAACCTTAATACCAATATCTGGTAAGGACCATAAAACACAAATCGGCGACCTCTTAGTGTACGAAATGTTGATAACAACTCTTTTTAGAAAGGTCACAGTGATAAAAAACATTCGCTTTACCCATACTCATTTATCCTTTTACTGTGTTGACCAGTCCTGCGGAAAATATTATAAACAATATAATATCTACAATATCAAAAAAATTTTGGGACGGTAATATTGAAAAAATAAAGCGAACAATTATAATAAAAGATTATGAATTACGGCGATTGAAATTAACCAACAACAGGAGGCATGTTTGCTTTAAATACTTTTAAATAATGGAAATAATGGTCCAAGGGAAATCTTTTACGAAAATATTCTTCAAAAGACTGGAGGAAAATTTATATTAGACTGGAATTTAGAGGGGGAAGATATATTTAAAATTAGTGAAAATGATACATTCCTAAAAGACATTTCGATATCATTGCTTCAAATAACTCAAAAAGATAAAGGTAATAAGAACGAAACAAACAGACGCCTTATATGGATTAATTCAGAAATTAAAGTGGAAAATAAAATCATATATTGGAAACATTGACATCAAAAAGGTATACAATACATTGAACAATTATGTGACTTAAACTCTAAAATCTTTAACAAATGAAGGGAGGCAAACACAATTTTCAGATGAGCAAGAACGATTCGTTTAACTACCATTTACTAATCAGAAGTATTCCTAAATGCTTTTAAACAAAATAAGTCAAATATGTATATCAGGAACTTCCTGCATACCGTATCGGGTTATTCGCAGTTTTCACCAGTGCTGAAAAACCTTATATTACATCCCCCTATGTAATATGACTAACGTGCTCTTAAATGACGTCATTTCGAACTACTTTCGGACTATTTTCGTGTATTCAACATACATGAATGAAGCAGCAAAAAGTAAACATTTACTGCGGTAGAGCATCAAGTAAATTAAATGAAATCAGAAAAAAAAAACATTGTTATTTTTTCTTTTGTTTGTTTATATTTCTTAGACATTCAAATAACATACAATCCACAAAATATATAAAACTACACCAATGATTTAACTTCCGTAAGCGTTCTGTCATATTATCCGAAGCAAGTAATCAATAAAAATGTCAACAAGAGAGTTCAAAATTGGGGACGTTGTCCAAATAGGTACACATGGTGATAAAGGGCGAATTGTAGATATTGTCAGGCCTTTGGGAACATATGCAATGTACAAGGTTCACTTGTACACAACTGGTTGTGTAAAAACTGCTGACAGACACGAGTTGGTCAGGGGCCTTCCTGATTATGATTTCCAGGATCTTGTTGATTGCTATGATGCTCTATTTAAAAATTATGATGCCATTCCTTGTATTCCTGCAACTTTTACTAAACCTGCTGTCTGTACCAGTACCAGTCCATTTGTCAATGAAAGCCAGGCTGAAGTAGGCCTTACAGTACCAAGTTTTGTTAATGTCTCTAGTACTGGTCCAAATATGGCTGCTACAACACCACTGATGGATGTTACCAGTACCATTTCAAATGAGCGAAATGTGACATTCAACAAACAAGCTAAAACATCATTAGGTAGTTTTGATGCAGAAATCATTTCCCCTTTAAAACGTACAAATGACAGTACAAAAATGCCGGCCTCCAAGCGGTTTGCCCAAATGCCAAATGACCCCGAAACATACAGGGAGAAAAATAAAAACAAAAACACTGAAAGTAAAACCAGGAGAGATGTTTCCCTCATGCAAGAGTTTTTATGCCAGAAAGGTGAAAACAGAGTGGTACATGAGATTCCAGCACAGGAACTGAATGTTTATCTTCAGGAGTTTGTCATAAGGGTCCGTAAAAAGATGGGAAAGAATACGAACCCTGTACTATCCATGGGATAATTTCCAGTCTTGACAGGTAAAGTTTATTAAACGCACAATTTGAGCTTAAAGTAATATGCACATTACAATAAAAGAATCACTGTATCCTTGATATTAATAATCCTTTAAATGCCGAGCACAAAGCGTTATTTTCTGTCATCACGATTTTCATGCCAAAACCAGTCGTACTTTTCCCGGAATCGTTCACATTTTACCACAGGCCACACCAAATTGATGTGTTGGTCATTGGATATTCTGCTAAATATCTGGAGTGAGCAAGATAATTCAAACATATTTGAAAACATTATTTGGTCGATTAAATTTTATTCAAGCAAAAAAATAAAATAATTGTTATTCAATTAAGAAATGTGCAGAATATTACTATGCTGTAAAATTTTAACCTTAGCATCTAAAACAGAATACAACTAGAATCGGGAAGTTTAAAAATAACATCTTGCAAATGAATAAGCGTATTTTGAAATTAAGGTATTTTTTTTTTTGGGGGGTAAGAGAAATTAAAGAGAGCGAATCCGATGACCAATTTATCAATTTGGTGTGACCTTAAATTTGAGATATTTTCCAACAGTGAATGGCTTTTTCCTAATTCCTGAAGTTTTCCCGATTTCCTGATTAAATGGAACCTATGTAGTATATTCGTCCTGAAAAATCAAAATATTTTATATAGAAGCAATTGATAGGCGAGTAAATATTTCAAGTAGATTTAAGTTTGCATCCTAATAGAATCGTGAGTATAAGGGAAAATCCTCGCAAATTCTAACCAATTTACAGTGCCAAATTTAAAATGGCGTACTGTTTTATAACAAATTTGCTGAATTACTATATTACTAATCATTTTTTACAAATTACTTATTTACTTATTATAACACTTCCCTTAGGTTCTTGCAAGAACACGAGTACCCAACCACTGTTGCTAAAGGTAGCGAGTTTGCCCTTACAATGGCAACTTTCAGTAGTAAAAGTAAAATATTCAAAAGGTAAGGTAAAGGTAATAAAGACAACGCCGCTCACCTCTTCTCTGAAGCAGAAGTGGATCAACTGTATGAGCACGGTCAATTTGGAAGTCGGGATCCTTACAGCCTGATTAATACCTTATGGTATAATAACATCACGAACGTTGACATTCGTGGAGGCGGAACTGAGCACAGGCATGGCTTTTTATTTACACATCTGAAAGAATATAATTTTGAAAATAAATACGCTATATCTTTTGTAGGATTGTACATCATAGTAGAGGATAGTTGTTGGTTTCAATGTAAGATCACTTTATAATTTCATTGAGAAGGCACCAAAAGTGATACTGTCACGAGTGACGCAGCCACAAGTGAAAATAACTACCTTTTGTGTTCAAAAGTAAAATGATTGTGATATAACATCGATACCAACAATTTTTCAGTTTACTGTATGTCTCAAACTCTTTTGCCGAGTTTGTTTAATAAAAATGTTGAAAATCGCGGGAAACGTCACCAAAAAGCATCACATTCATAATGTCATTTTTAACGACGACATCGCTGTATGGTTCCTGGCATTCATTACGCTTTGCATACGTTTCGACGTTAATCTGTGTAACAGATTTTAATAATTTTCACTGCGTGGACAGTGTGTTCATCAGAATATAATTCACCATTATATTTCAATAAACGATGTATGCTACTGAACAGACAGATGTCCAGTCAAAATGCATAAAGCGTATGCAAGTCACTGACCCACAAATTTCTCCGGTAAATAATTTTATAAATGTCTTTTAAAGTTATTTATCAATTTTGTAAAATTTTAACTGTTGCACCTGCTTCCGGACAATATAGAAACCAATTTGAAAGTTTGTTTTGTAATACCATTTTATGCGCTCATTTTTTTCTTACCTTCTGCATCAACGAATGCAGAAACTGCCTGACCAAAATTATGTTGCGAGCTTCAAATTAATTACAGCAAACTAGAAAATGCCGGGAACTTACCATAACATCCCAGTATAGAATTTGATTACGAAAAGGTGAGAAAATGCGTTATCACCAATATTGGCCAGGTAGCTGTAAGTGAAAAGCCCCTTGTTCGACTCCTAGTCTGGCTCCAAATTTGTCTCATACTGTGACAAACATGTCTTAGAGTCTTGCTGAATGTTTGTTTTTTAATAGTTTAGAAAGTAAATTACTTACATATTTTATGCGCTGATTATCAGGTGAACAACATCTTTTTTACTTGGCTGCTGTCACACACATAAACCAACCATCAGAGTTTGATCAGTGGTTTCTTCGTGGAGCTATTGGCAGGCTCAAAATCGATACGCTGCTGAAAATGGCAGCACAGATAGCCAAACTGCCTGGAATCCAACAAGGGAAACGGATTTCCAACACAAGCGCTAGGAAACGCACCTGTCAGAAGATGCTGCAGAATGGAGTTTCTGACAACCAAGCAGTTCGCATTACTGGCCACAAAAATGTCAGCTCCATAAATAATTACAGGGTCCTTTAAAATGTTCATCAAAAGTCTATATCGGATATTTTGTTATACTCCAGTTCAGCCACTACTAGTGTCAGAAGTGAATGCCAAAGGAATCCATAATATCCAGTTTCTGTCTCCCAAACTCAAAACAATGTTGCAAATCAATCGGCTTACCACGTGTCTGTGCCATCAAATTCCGCATTGTGTTTGTTCTCAGACAGCACAATAACCGGCGGTTCATTCCAGATCACAATTAATAATGCAACACCCGGTACAAATTAACAGACGGTGCGATTTTAATATGCTACCGAAAGTTCAATTCAAGATAACACATGCAAACTTTTATTTTGACTGAATTTTCTTTTGAATTTTTCCACCTTCTTGTTGTTGTCTCGCCGTTGTCGATCGATAAAATGACGATATGTAGGTCACGGCTAGATTCAAATTTTGTAAATGAACTTTTATCTGCTCAGTGAGTGGTGTTAAAATTTGGACTCAGTAATACAAACTGAGAGAAAATTAACTGAGTTGCTTGCCTTTATTTTCATGTTAAAGTTAAAAAATCTCACACTTTGTGGCCAAACTACGTTGTTGAAGAAAATGGCTGCACACCGCCTAGCCATTTTTTATTTGTTCGTTTACTTAGATAAAGTTATTCATTTAAGTGTTTCAAAACGTGTGTCTTCTAAATGACGTAGAAAAGGATACTTTATTTTGACAATATGGTCATTTTTACCAATGAAACAGAGAACGATGTTCCGATGCATGAATCGCTATACTTCGTTGATTTGTACATATATTCCTACACCTTTTTGGGGTGCACGACGGGATTTCGAGGTAATAGATATGATATTTTTAAATAAAGCATAAATTCTAATATGACATTTTAACTGAAATAAAAAACCCTCATTTTATTCGGAATGCAAGACAAAGTATCATGCATGGTGTTGAATGGAATACTGGGTTTTTCCCAACCCTCGGGTCAGAGGGGGAAAGTCGGAACCTCGGTAAACCTCGGTTCCTCCTATATCCCACCCTTGGGTTGGGAAAAACCCAGTATTCAATTTCAACTCCATGTACGATACTTATATGATTAACAAACTAAACGACACAGTTAGCCCATACAGTTAGCCCATAACCCACACCTTTATAAAAAAAATATCAAAAGATATTCCAAAACAAAGTGTAAATAAAATTATTCTCGGTTTGAATATGGAAATTCTTCTATGTTATATATATGGTATCTATTGGGTTTAGCATTTTTTATTTGTAAAGGTATACACGGTTTAGATTTGGCGATATTTAGTCACGAAATTTCGTGCTAGAGGAAAATAAATTGTCAAAATTTTCAAAGG
>JAFMSR010000025.1:646918-684311 GCA_022818135.1 Saxidomus purpurata | reverse complement strand
ATATGGTATCTATTGGGTTTAGCATTTTTTATTTGTAAAGGTATACACGGTTTAGATTTGGCGATATTTAGTCACGAAATTTCGTGCTAGAGGAAAATAAATTGTCAAAATTTTCAAAGGGCATAACATTTTTTGAAATATGTCATAAAAAATGAATTTCTAGCAACCTCAGAAAATATTTTACAAAGGTATATAGTAGTTTTAAAAATACCTGGGTGGTCTTTTTACTATTTTGCTGAAAACAGTTAAAAGTGCTATGTTTATATCTCTTTAGTTCTTCATTTTATAACAGGTGTAGCTAATTATTTATTTTTTTATACTAATTTATTTATTCTTGAGTTCGAAACAAGTTCTCATAACTTATATTAATCAATTTCGAGACTCATTTCAGATGGAATCAACCTCGAAGAGAGGGAGGCAATGTGGAAATAGTTTCTTGCCTAAGGAATCGCCGATATGGCGATGGTTTGGGTCGAACCCTAGGCCCTTCGTTCCTAAGGCGAACGCGCTACCGATGCGCCACGGTGGCTCCACAGCTAATTATTAGATACAGTATCAAAACACTTCTGAAAATTTTATCCATCGGGTGCTTATTATTGGATTTTTGGTAAGAATTCGTCGATATTCAATCGATCTTAGGGATGGTGCTGAAGAAATAAGGATAGTTTTGCTGCTACTGCTGAAGATGCAGTTGTTGAATGTTTCTCTGCTAATGTTGTTGCCGATAATGATAACAACAAGTATTGAAATTTCATTATTTTGATTAAAATTATTGAAAAGTCAATGTATTTCAAGGGTTTTTACGATTATTTATTTGACGGAGTTATGATTTTATTGTAGTTCTATTATATTTCTTTTCATGATCGTGACGTATTTTCTTACCAGGATAATGCTGCAATGGTATTGAGCGTTTCCGCCGAGCTTTTACGTATTTTGCTTATTTCGAAATGTAGTCAAATATCAGTAACTTGCAGATCATATAATGTACGGAATTGCTGACGTCTTGGTTGTTTTACTTTTTACTTGTAATATAATATGTAAATGCATTCTTTTCAAGAGCTCTGGTGACGTACTGTCGTTCATTGTTTTGCTCGTTTTCCCGATCGTAGAACCATAACAGGACCTTGTGACTTTCTTTTTCGCGTTACAATGGATTTAAGTGTCCTGATTTTTATGCACCCGAAGGGTGGCATATTAAAATCGCACCGTCTGTCCGTCTGTCCGTCCGTCTGTCCGTATGTCTGTCCGTCCGTCTGTGCGTCCACACCTAAAAATTCGTGTCCGGACTGTAACTCTGTCATGCATTGAAGGATTTTAAAATAACTTGGCACACATGTCTAGCACATCAAGACGACGTGTCGCGTGCAAGACCCACATCCCTACCTCAAAGGTGAAGGTCATACTTGGAGTATGAAGATTGTGGAATCCTCTATATATGCACACATTCGTGTCCGGACTGTAACTTTGTCATGCATTGAAGGATTTTAAAATAACTTGGCACAAATGTCTAGCACATCAAGACGACGTGTCGCGTGCAAGACCCATGTCCCTAGCTGAAAGGTCAAGGTCACACTTACAGTTTGAAGGTAATGGATTCCTCTATATATGCATATATGCACACATTCGTGTCCGGACTGTAACTTTGTCATGCATTGAAGGATTTTAAAATAATTTGGCACAAATGTCTAGCACATAAAGACGACGTGTCGCGTGCAAGACCCACATTCCTACCACAAAGGTCAAGGTCACACTTAGAGTTTATAGGTAATGGAATCCTGTATATATGCATACATTTGTGTCCGGACTATAACTTTATTATGCTTTGAAGGATTTTAAAATAACTTGGCACAAATGTCTAGCACATCAAGCAGATGTGTCGCGTGCAGGACCCAAGTCCCTACCTCAAAGGTCAAGGTCACACTTAGTGTTTAAAGTAATGGAATACTGTATGCATGATTACTCTGTCATGCATGGAAGGATTTTAAAATTACATAGCACATTTATTGAGCACATGGAGAGGACACAGACTGTGAGGCACCTCTTTCGGGGGCATTCGTCACTTGTGAGGGACAGCTCTTGTTTCACATAGTTTAACTATCTTGGGAACAAAAAGACACTGTGTTTAATTTGATTCATTTTTTTTGTGATCTGGATATTAATCATTTTATCTAAAATGTGTGATATCAGTGAACTATAATTAGTGAACTCATACTATATGATACGAATAAACTTTTGAACTGCATTAAGTTATAACTGTATTTTAATTAATTGTAACTACAGTTACTTTACCAATCATAGTTTAATAGAATTTATCATGTGATTGCATGTTTATACTTATATTGTAACTCGGTACTAAACCTCACCTAAAGCTTGGGAAGGGTTGGAAGGCCGGGAGCTTACCAAAAGTATGTCTTTACTCTACTGCTGCCTTCACACAACTGGCTGTCAGAGCTGTCAATCCGGGCACTTGAGATTCCCGCCAAGGTGACGTACTTCCGGGACAGGTTACACAGCCCTAAATTATTTACCGTCACAACACTCCCCCCAACTTTATAACTGAAGGCCTCAGACTAAGAAGGGAGTTGAGTTGTGACTGAATCCATGTTAGTACAGCACTAACATAGATATATGAAAATATGAGGAGTTAGAAACTCAGCATATTTACCTTTTGTGATTACAAATCACCTGTGAAGAGTTAGAAACTCAACATATTTACCTTTTGTGATTACAAATCACCTGGTACTATAAGAAGCCAACTGTATGATCCATCTGGCTGGAACGGTGGTCAGTACATCTCCATGAGCTAGAAGCCCATTGGATCTTCGGTGGCCACTGTTACCATGGACTCATTGACTTCAACAACTTGAAGGTACCGCAGGATCCTTGTAGATACCTGGATGGAGCCCCTTCGGTCTCAATGGTTCATCTGTAGGTATTCGGAAGTACGTGGACGCTTGGATATACCTGGGCTGGCATTGGTATGTTTATAAATCCAATAGAATTGGATTACATATCCGCCATAGCACTCCTGATCCATTATAAATGGACCCCCTCAGGCAGCATCTTCTCACAGTATGCCAGTATGATGAAGTATTTCTAGAAGACCTACTTATCACACTGCAAGCTACTGTATTCTACTGGAATTGTCCCTGGTAGAGGTACAATGCATTGGCGACTGTGACCTCTAATACCTTCTCAACACTGATCTGGCGGTGTTCAGCTACACTCTTGGCTACTGTGTAGATTTGGCTTGGTGACGACACTCTGGATCCATGAATTGGAAAATATGGTGCATCTGACTCTAGAAGTAGGCGAGATTCGTCGATGTCTCGGAGCGCTGCAACCTGGTCAGATGAGAATTTATCAACCATGTTCGTGAATCCAAAGAACGTTCTTGGGAACACCTCCAGCCATCTCTGAAGCACGTACTGATTGCCCGTGAAGCAATGAAGGTGGATTGAGTGATTGGGCTGTACATACTTCTTTAGGAAGTGCAGAAGCAATAAAAAGACTTCTGTGCCACAATCTCTTCTCATTCCACGGCAGTGGATAACCAATACGTGTCTGTCTTGTAAATGGGGCAGAATTTCCTCCAGTAGATTCACCTGGTAGGCCCAATACCTCATGGGTTCTGTGTGGTCTAGGCCAATTTCACCCAATGCTGTAACCTTGGGGTGATGCAAGAGTCTGGCAAGTGCTTGTATACTCTCGTCTTTGCTGCGTGAACTACTCCGGGCATGTTTTGGATGGAGTCCTACTGCAACGATCATATCTTCGGGTAGATCTTGAAGACTTTCCTCCGAAGGGTATGTTCTAGGGTCACAGTAGACGGCAACAGTGCCAACAAGATTGACCTTATTGTCAGGTTCTACTTGTATTCTTGTTATCACATCCTTCAATGTACCGGCTTGCAAATCTAGCTCTCGCAGCGTTCTATCCAGGTGGAAATGACTGTCGAAGGCTTGGGGTAGGATTTCCTCAGGTTCGGGTTGCTCTGGCTCCTCTATTCCAGCTTTCATATCCTCTGGAACCAGGAAATTGTTTAACCAATATTCCTGTTCATCATCATCCAGGCTGGCGGCGATTAGTACTACCACTTTCCAGTGAAGGAGAACACCTGGTGAGTTTGCGGGTTCCAAAGTAAACTGGTCTGGAACAGGGACTTTCTGGAATCTGCAGAATTCTTGCATTGCCTGTTCTTGTATAGGCGAAATGGTTGAGTTATCCATTGTACTCAATACTTTTTGAATTCTGATGAAGTTGAGTAACTCGTCTAAGGTTGCTGGCCTACCCAAAAGCCATCTGGCTGCCTGATTTAAAGCATTCCTCCTTCCCCGCAGCACACGTTCTTCGTCAGGTTGAAGTCTTTCATCGAAGATGCCTGGAACATGGTGTTTGAAAGCATGAACCTTCATGCATTTGGCTGGTCCTGTACAATTTGGTACCCAGCATTGTGCGGATTCACGCTTTTCCAGTTTCTTCTCTGCTAATGTCTTCCTTTGTTCTCTCGCTCCTTTAACCTGACGTAGAATATCATCCGTCTTTTGTTTCTTCAGGACAGTGGCTGAAATGGTCAGTGTCTGTAAGCTTGTTGAGGAAGGTCTTTTACCTGTAGTGTGCGGTAACTCTACAGTTGTACCCCTTCCTATTGTGACACGACGCTCCACGCCCTTCAGTGCTACTGATGATATCTTCTTAACTGCGGGTTTGGACGATGTTTTGTTCCCGCTTGTGTTGGAACTAAACACCTGCTTGTCTTGAGTTCGAGACCATTCAGGGTGACTGGTGCTAGAAGCCCTGTCTCCCTGGTGGGTTTTAGAACGGTCCGAACACTTTGGTGAGTGCCTTTTCCGGTCGTGTTTTTCTGTTCTCAGATGACCCTTTATGATGTCCATGCTTAGAGCTAGAAGCCCTTGGCTGGACATTCTGGTCAGTTCTGCTAGAAGCTTTATTTCTGCTGGAAGCTTTTACTGTATCCTTTTTATGCTCTTTAGATGGCTCTCTAGAAGGTGCTCTTATTGGAGAAAACTTTGCAGCTTTCTGCTTTATGCGTGGCGACCTCCTAGGGCTCTCTGAAGTAATCTTTCCTGTTGGACTTGGTGTTGGATCTACCTCCATAGGTTCTTTGGTAGATTCTTGTCTGGAGAACGGAGGAGATTCTAGAAGTTTCTCCTCGTCTATCAGGTCCAACACTTCGTCCACAGCTTCTTCCTCTGATACTTTTTCCAGGAGCTTTTCCGGGTTCTTGATGTCTTTGAACCGGTAGTCTTTCCTGTCCCCTTCGGGGTCATACTCCCTTGAAACTGTCTTTTGAAGGGGTTTAAGCTTCCAGACGTTTTTGCTAATCCAGTCTCTGTCAGCTATCTGGATACTCTCCATGGTCTTTGCAGCTTCCTTTAACCAACAGATGCAGGTTTTCTTGTTACGTTGGGCCTGCATCTTGGCCTTTACTATGTGGACCATCTTAAGTATGGTCTCAAGGAGCTGTTCAGACTTTTCTTCGGAGCCTATGTACTGTGGACATAGGGTTACTTTTCCACAAAGCTGCGTGCTGGATTAAAGACACGACCTGCGTCCAGCGTATCCCTGTACTTCCTTTGCAAAATCTTTCTGTACTGCCATTATCTGAAAAATACTGAGAATAACTAATAATACGCTCACCCTTAACACAGTCTTTTGTCCTTGTCTTTGCACTTTGTGCATTTGTACCTGTCAATGTCAAGGGCATCTGTTGCAGTAATGTTGATACATGACCCATGGAACCACTCGTCGCAGTATTCACACTGGATCATGAACCTCCCATTCCAAGGCTGCTTGCATATGCAGTATTGTTCATTATTCTCGTCCTGAGTGATATTTGTATCTTGGCTGTCTGGAGACTCCTTGTATTTTGTGATCCATGCTGGCACATTTCGGTCTTTACAAGGCATCATCCTGTCGTGGTTGGTTACGAAGACTGCATTCCGTAGTTTCACACGATACAAATATGGTGTTAGCTTCTTCACGATAATGGCTGGTCCTTTCCATGGCGGGCATAACTTACGAGATTTACCTTTTGTAGCTGCTGTATCTAGAAGATACACTACATCTCCCCTCTGAATAAGGTCTTAACAGGATCCTTAAGTCATAATTTCGCTTCATGCGTTTCATTGACATTTTCAGAGTTGCTCTCGCAGTTTCGTGTGCTTTCTGTATGGTGTCCATCAACTGTACTACGTACTCACCATACCCTTCTGGTGTTTCTGCCTTTGCATTGGGGAACATCAGCTGAGCTGGCGTATTAACCTCTCTCCCCAACATTAACATATTTGGTGTGAATCCAGTACTTCTGTTTACCGAAGAGCGTATAGCCATTGCTATCTGTTGGATGTTCTGGTCCCATTTGTCTTGCGACTTCCCCAGAAAACATCTAACAGCATCCAGCAAGGTCCTATTAAATCTTTCCACTTGACCATTGCTGGACGGCCTGTATGGTGTCGTTCTGGCTTTATGAATGTGTAGTGCTTTACACAGAGCTTCAAACAACTGGCTTTCGAAGTTGCGTCCCTGGTCTGTGAAAACTTGAAATGGAAAGCCATAGCGACTGAAGAACTCGTCAATTGCGGCTTTTGCAGTCACCTCAGCTTTCTGCGATGGTAACGGTACACATTCTACCCACTTCGTAAACTGATCTACCATCATCATGCAGTACTGATTTCCTTGTGATGTCTTTGGCAGCGGACCAATGAAATCTATATGCACACGTTCGATGGGTGCTCCCGCCTGATATTCCGTTAACGGAACTCTACCGTATCTACCTTTCTTCTTATTCTGGTTACACACAGCACATGATACGACATAAGACTCAACATCTCTAGAAAGACGGACCCAGAAGAACTTTTCCTTCAATTTGGCTTTTGTTCGTGCTACTCCTTGGTGACCCGATGAAGGTATATCGTGGTGCCAAAGTAGTGATTGTACCTTCAAAGTATCTGGTACAACTAGCTGAAGATCTTCGGCTTCTGGATTTTTCTTGAATAAAACTCCATCTATCAGTAGGAATAGACTCTTGTTCAGCCAATAGAACTTTGCTTCTGGACTAGCAAGGAATAGAATTCCTTCTTCCGGCTCTTTCTTGTCTTTTAACCAAGCAAGGATGATGGTTAAGTCTTTGTCTTTTGCTTGTTCTTGTTTCAGGTCGTCAAAAGTGAATCCCCAACACGAATTTTGTTGCGTATCTGTATCTCGCATAGTTTGCACCAGGCATGCAGTCACAAAGCTTCCTTCTTTGTTGTTTGGTGTGACTATGTCGAAATGTGAGTCACTTCCGCATAGACTTGTAACATCTGCTGTGAGTATACTGTTCAGGAGACTCATGTCATCCTCTATACCAATACTATCTAAAAGATTTGTACTGGTACAGTAACCTAGGGAATGCTGTTGAGCAGTGTGTGCTCGTCCCTTTTCTGTATTCCCATGGACATTCTCTGTCATCACTCATGCAATACCCTTGAGATCTGACCTGCGCGCCCCTACAGTTGCCTTCGAATGAACGTTCCCTTTATTGGTTGTCGATATACCCTGCGAAGCTAGACTTACCGAATCGTCGACATCATCGATAAATTTAGCCCACTGCCCGTCAGCCCTAATGCAGTAATGACAACCACCACATGGCAAATCTGCAGGCTTAATGCCAGCTATATATGCTCTGCACGGCGTCAAAGTTTCCGGAATTCTTGACAGCGCGTCCGCATTACCGTGCTTTGCCCCAGCTCGATGTTTTACAATCATATTGTATTGAGAAAGTTCCTCAATCCATCGCGCCAGCTGACCCTGTGGCTCCTTAAACTTTAGTAACCAGGTCAAACTCGAGTGATCAGTTCTCACTGTGAAGACTCTTCCTAGAAGGTAGTGTCTAAAGTGTCTGGTGAACCTAATAATGCCCAGGAGTTCCTTTCTGGTGGTGCAGTAATTTTTCTGCTCTGGAGTTAAGCTGAAACTGCTATAAGCAATCACCTTTTCCACCCCATTCTGAACTTGAAGCAGTTCTGCACCTATAGCCGAATCCGAAGCATCCGTATCCAGTATGAATGGATCTTCGTTGTTTGGTAAAGCTAAAACTGGCGGAGAAGTTAAAGCTTTCTTTAATGCATCAAATGCTTCTTGTTCCTCAATGCCCCACTTGAACTGATTTTTGCCGGTAAGGTTATACAATGGTATTGCTTGACCAGCAAAATCTTGTACGAAGGTTCTGTGGTAGTTTGCTAAACCTAGAAATCTCTCAACATCCTTCTTTGAACTTGGAGTTGGCCAGTTGACTACTGTGGCAATGTCTCTAGATGTCATGGATAATGCATTTCCAGTGACATTTCTTCCAAGGAATTCAACTTCTTTCTGAAAGAATGTACATTTTCTTGGCTTCAGCTTCATACCATGCTGTCGAAACCTTTCAAGAGCTTCGGCTATATTCTTTAAATGTTCCTCAAAACTATTCCCCATCACCAGGATGTCGTCCAAGAATGCCAACACTGTTTTCCACGTTAAACCCCGTAATATCAAGTTCATTACTCGTGAAAATGTTGCTGGTGCATTGGTTAGACCAAACCCCATTCGAACATGCTCGTAGAGTCCGTACTTGGTCAGAAAAGCAGTTTTCTTTCTATCTTCTTCACTGATACGGACTTGCCAGTAAGCTGAATTAGCATCTAGTTTAGAAAACCAGATACTACCAGCCAATGTATCCAAGCAATCTTCGACTAATGGTAGAGGGAACGTGTCCTTAACCGTAACATTATTCAGCGCTCTGTAGTCGACACACCACCTCACTGAACCGTCACGCTTCCTGATCAGAACTGGTGAGGATGCCCATTCTGATACAGATTCCTGAATGACACCGGCATCAACCATCTTCTTGAGATGCCCTTCTTCTTCTCCCACAAAGCAAGCTGGGGTTCGTCGCATGCGTTGTTTGATGGGCTTTGCATCTCCGGTGTCCACCGTATGTTCGATTGCAGTGAAATTACCCAGGTCGAATTCTCCCTTTGCAAATACGTCTTCATAATCTATAAGGAGTTGGGCTAATTTCATACTTTGTCCCTTTGTAAGATGTTCAATAGAAGACTTGTATAGATCTTGCAAATGATCTGGCACCTGTACCTTTACTGGAACCTTTTTATTTTCTGCTGAACTTCTCTTGAGTGTGTTTATTTTTGGTGCAATCCCTTTAGCTTCAGATGTGGTTTCATCTTGTCTGTTTGTTGTACAATTATGCATTCTGTTTTCTCCCTTCTGGACACAGTTGTCGTCCTTGTAACTAGAAGTCACGTCGGAGTACTGGTCATCGGGGTTCTCCAGTATTTTCTGTATTTCAGTGCACTGCTATCACTTTCCCTTCGGAGGGTCTTGTAACACTGAGTCGGGTTGACTAAACAGACTATTGGTTCTGATTTGGATGGTCTCAACGTCCTTGGCATTAGTATACCTAGTTTGTTCAACATCTCATCTGGCTCCATAAGGTAATCATCCAGTTGGGAGTTGATTTTGCAAGGCATTCGGACGGCTGAGTTTGGTGGAATCACAACACGTTTAGTCACAGTGACTCTTGCAATTATACGGTTTACCATCACGGAAGGTTGTATTCATTGGAATCCTTTCGCCATTTAAAACTAACGTGTCAGAATGCATATCCAACATTATGCCCAGATGATGCAGAAAATCGTGTTCAAGCAACATCTCATCACTAATTTGTGCTACGTAGACCCTTTCTTGAAATGTTTGAGAACCTAACCGCAACTTCAAAGGTTTTGTGGTAAGACCCTTCAATACCTTATCTTTATCTGCCATCTGCATAACCACATCTTTAGCTTCAGCAGGCTTATTCTTCAAGCTGTTGTATATTTGTAAGGAAAAGGATGGTAATCTCTGCACCAGAATCTATTCGAGCTTTGACTTCTTTACCACCTACAGTCAAATACACAAATGAAGATCCGGCTTGAACTTGGTGTACGCAGACTACTTCTTCAGCATGTGCTTCTTGGACCTGTTTAGTTGTTTCTGCAGGTTCTAAATGACTGACTGCTTTACCCCCTTCAGTTTGCTTGAATCTTTTGATGTGACATCTTGCTGACTAGAAGTCTTGCTGCTGTCAACATCCCTTATACATGACTGGACTTCATTTCATCCCAGAGTCTTGCTGTCTATCTAAACTTTAAGTTTTAGACTTGATGATACTAACTGACTTCCCTACATCTTTTCCATGCAGATAACCACTTAGTCGCTTTTATTCACTGTAGCTGTTGTTGGACTAGAAGTCACTTCAGCGCTTTGATTATGCAGGCCTATCGCTGCTTTTTCTGTGGGCTGGGACAGTTGGCCTTCCCGTCCAGCCCTTGGGTGTTTAAACTATCGCCACCAGTTTTTTTCTTGAGCCATGCCTTGAATTGGCGGCAATCTTTCTTCCGATGGCCAGTCCCTTGCAGAAGAAGCATCGATAGTCTCCATTTTTCTTTTCGACTTCATCCTTTGGATCGACGTCTGCTGAAACTTTGTAGTTACCTGTTGGAGAGTTTTTTGTATCATCTGCTCAACCCTGGCTTCTGATGGAGAACTCACTGCATTAACGTAAACATTATCCCGGTTGTACCTTCTTTGTCTGCTACCATCTACTGCCTCAGAAATATATTGATGCTGTTTCACGGCATTAATGCTTCTTGCATACTTTTTGGTTTGTTGAAGCATGCATGTTTACCGGCTTCTTTATCAATACATCCCTGGGAAAATCTTGCGATAGCTTCTTGCATCCTATGATTTTCTGGAAAATCTGTAAATGCACTGGTGGACAACGTAAGTACTCTATCAGCCCAGTCTTCTAAGGATTCATCTTTTTGTTTGTCTCGCCTGCTGAAACTTTATACGCGAGGTTTCGGTTAGATCTTGGTTACCGAATCTATTCTCCAATCGTTTCATTATTTGTTTGAAGGATTTGCAATTACCTGATTTCGATGTTATTGTAAAGAAATCTAAAGCTTTACCATGAAGGCTCCATGTAAGGTAGTCTCGACATTCACTGTCTGTCCAGTCCATTACAGTTCAACTGTAGCTTTCAAACTGTTGTTTAAACGACAGCCAACTGGTTTTTCCATCATATCGCAGATTCTTTGGGAGTTTTCTTGGATCTCCTCTCATTGAAGACTTGTAATCATTCTCATCAGAGCTAGACTCGTCAGAACTGGAACGATCATATCTTCTAGTGGCTATGACGTTTAGATTTTGTCTTGTAGTTTGGCTTTGGACTGTACCTGGCTCTTGAAGTTCTTTTATGATTATGCCGAGAATCCTCTTTTCTGTATCGACGAGACTGTTTGGTATCTGAATGACTGGAACTGCTTGATCTAGATTGTTGGCGTATAGAATACGACCTTGATCTATGCCTGCTTCTGTTGTTCCTAGTCTGTTTTCTGTCACGTCGCTTTGAGTGATGCCTCTTGTGATCAATCAACTTGCTTCTATCGTCTGAGCTTGACCTATCACATGAACTTGACTGATGACGAAGCACTGACTTCTTCTTCCCCTTTAATCTTGAAGTAAGGTGTTTGGGTGTTGTACTTTTAGAGGTAAGACTGTATTTCGAAGATTTGTGTCCACTGTTATGTCTAGAAGACATATCAGATGACTTCGATCTTCTTCTTTCAGACCTTTTATGACTTTTGGAAGATCTGTGTCTGCTGTTGTGTCTAGAAGACCTTTCAGACGACCTTGACCATTCACTGTCTGAGTTTGAAATGTGACCTCTTGATTTGCATCCCTTTTTGCGTCTAGTGCCATCAGTACTTTGATTATGTTTAGAAGAGTTATTTCTATTCTTGTGATTCCTGGATGCGGACCTATCACTGGCAGATGTGTATCTTGACGAATATTTTCTAGAAGAACTTCTTCGCCTAGATCTTTTACTACATGACCTCGACCTGTTTTTATTATGTTTCTTTTTGTGAGTTGTTGGTCTATTTCTAGAAGAATCTATGGAACTTGACGAATATTGCGAATCCGTATCATCAGTGTCTTGAGATCTGGCTTTGTTTCTTGAAGATAGTTTGTGCCTCACTGATGGTTGTTGATAATCATTAACTGTCAGGTCTTGATCATGTGGTAACAAATCTTTGTTTGTAGTTTGTACAGAAACTTTGGATTTTTTAGATGGATATGACCTTGGGGTACAGTGGCGCCTGCGTGTGGGTTCCCCGCGCACACGGTTTCTTTCGCGTGCAACACGAACGGCACACGCTTCACGGTTGACGCTCGATTAACCGTGTAGCCAATCAGAACTATGAATAAAACGTGTATCGTGCAGAACCGGATTTAACCGTGCAGCCAATCAAATAAGCACACTAACCGTGCAGCCAATCAACATCGAGATGATATGGCAGACATGTCTGCCAACGTTTTATATTTGACAAAGTATGCCGAACTAAATGCTTTTTGTGAATTGGTAAGTGCTTCGGCAAATATATTCCTAATCTGTTACCATCTGTCTTGCAAAACAGAATAAAACCAAGTGATGACATTGCTACATTTTTATAAAAGGCTACACGGTATCTAGACACCTGGTCACCTCGTACCGTAGTCAATTCGTACTCTATTTAGTCAACACGTACCTTAGGACAGTTGCATAGAAAATTAAGTCTGTGTATAAGGAATATTTTTAAAATATTTAGATTTTCAAATGATAATTCTTATTACTAGATTTTTTTTTTAATGCCGTTATTTCGTTTGTTATAAAATTTGTCCAAGCAAAACGACTTTTTGCACTCATTAGCATTCTTGTAGTCAACTTAATTTGGCGTTTCTATGTGACCCCTTTCACAGATCTGATATTTTATAACTGTCGCACCTCTACGCCTAATTTTAATGTGCTCCATAATAAGCAGAAAGTGTAGTTTCAATATTAGGTACAACCGGTGCTAGCCCAACAAACAGGGCTTTTTGTTATATACGATGGCCGCCCTTCGCATGCAATATCAGTTTGTAAAATCGGTCAGTCTTGCAGTCGAAATATTGAGGCTAAACAGGTGCATAATACACAATTTACCTACTTTCAAAAACAATTTTCCGGTCAAAAATGATGAATTAAATATCACTTTAAATGAAAACCTAAATATTATGAAAAACCTCACCACTTTATAAAAATCTGATTGTTTAAACCTAAACATGCAAGTTTACACAATAAGGTACGATATGCCGTTTATTTTCATATTACACCGATTGATGCAGGTGTGTAATTAGATAAATGTAACTTAGAATTGTGTTAGCATCATTTTAAAACTTAATCCTATCATATTAAATCCATAATCAATACATTTATATATTGGATTTTATTGGGTTTAATTATAAGTGCCCAACAGAATTTCGTTGGGGATGTGTTCCCAACTATTGGCACTTCAAACTTGACGTAGAAGGCGGACAACTGTAAAATGTCAACCTGTAAAATCGAAGTGGAAATAGTGAGACTAGCATTCTTGTACCTCATTGATAAATACAGTGAAAGCCTGTGAAGCAGCAAAAAATGCTTACTTGATGTTTATTCTCAGATTAACCGTGACGTCACACTGACCAGCTAACCAATCTGATTATTAGGTCGCTTTCATTTCTCCATTCAGTAAAAGGTGAAAACTCTGTCTTTACCGTTGACTCATATCAGGGTCCGTATATTACAATATAATGTAATATACGGACCCTGCTCATATGCAAGTTTAAATTTATTTTAAACAAAACAAAAAGCTTTTAACAACAGAATTATCAAAGCAATCTTATAGTTTCAAGGTATTGGGAGATCGTCTTCTTTCATTTCTAATCTTGGTTATTGTATTATTCAAAGTTATAGATACATAGAGACCAGCGAAGAAAGCCGAGGAATCACCTTTCCCGAATGTAAATTAATTATCCGTACCCGGATGTGCGATTCCAAAAATACAAGCAATTAATCTTCTATTTCATCGCAACTGTGCTTTTATTCATTGGAGACTGTTAGCATATCTGTCTTTCTTATTTGTATCATGGCTACTGCATATTTGTATAGGAAAAACACTGAACTGTATTACTGTAATAGAGGACATGATCTTTCTGAAAAAGAGAACACTTTTCAGGGTTTTTTTTATTGCCTAGATTTTTGTTTTACAATTTACAATTTTGAGAAGTTACAATCGGCCGGATAGAAATAAAATGAAAAACAAATACACTTAATTGCTCCGGTATATGATTTTGTAGGCTACAGAACACTTTTAACAGCAAACAAGTACATGTATTGATTTTCTTTCAGTAAATAAGATTGGGGTCGCTACCACACAATTTTGTTATGTGACATGATATTATGTCACACAATATTGTATGGCATGAGAACTGTCAATCAACGTGCCATGATACAAATCAGATAGAGTAACTGTTGGCTCTAATAATTACGTCATTTCTCAGAGGTGTAACCTTCTCGAAATAACATAATTATTCTCGCCAACAGTACTCTATCTAATACTTGAAACAGCAGGGCTTTTCATCAGGAAATTGGGAAGAGGCCTTTACCTTTCAATTGGGAAATTTATGCGAGATAAAAGTCCATTTTCGGAAAAGATTTACAATACATGTAATATTTTTCTTTATGTGACATTGACAACCGGAAGTCGAAATAAATTTACCTCCCCTGAGACATTGACTAAAATTCAGGCCCAGAATCGGATTAGACTGGTAATGCATAACACGCAGTACTGTGCGCTGTTATGTTATAGTGCAACGAAAAATCGATGCCACACAAATGCTTCCTCCAGAAATGCTGCAATCATGTAAACAAACTTCGGGAAAACTTACTATGCATTTTGGGAAGTTGCTCTGCCATAGTTGGGAAAGAATACTATATTTTTGGATTGGAAGTGGCCGAATATCAACTACTGGTACTCTTGAATTTTTAATAACAAAACTGGGAATTCAACGTAAAAAACAAAGATTTTTTTGTAACTTGCCAACGCCCCTATATAGATCATCAAAAGTGTGCGGCCTGACTAGTTCATTTAGTGTCTTTGAAGATATGCCGCACTGTAGCGCCTGAAACACTAGTCTAAAATGCACCTTTACACGTTTAAGTATATAACTGAAACTTATTTTTATGCTTTAAACATGTTGTAATTGTATTTTATTAGATTTTATGCTTGGTTAGAAAATGGTACGAAAATGTCCACATTTTGCCGAAGTCGGTTCGTACTTGGGTACGAATAACTAAAAAAACACATTATAGGTCATACATTGTGGCATCTGTGGCCGAGTGGTTAAGTTCTCTGACTGATGATCACTTGTCTCTCACCACTGTAAGTTCGTGCCCTACTTTGGTCAAGTTCTTTGTATGTCTGG
Organism: Saxidomus purpurata; assembly: GCA_022818135.1. Classification (NCBI taxonomy): domain Eukaryota; kingdom Metazoa; phylum Mollusca; class Bivalvia; order Venerida; family Veneridae; genus Saxidomus; species Saxidomus purpurata. The sequence continues at coordinate 668,945 of JAFMSR010000025.1, read as the reverse complement.
AAACTATCTAGGTTCTACCCAGGAGCCTGTTTATGAGAACGATAAAACATTTTCGATTCGATATCGATTGCCGTTTTGAAAAATCGTATATCAAATAATGTTACACCGTGCAATGATCTACAGTTTCATGTTCGAAAATTCCATCAAAACTGAACCAGAATATAAACAGTCACCCTACCCAGAGTTCAGTGTTTTTCTAACAAATGATAATTTAATGAAATGTGGTCTCAATAATCTCATAGGCAGAAAAGTTCAGCACTGCAAGGGTTGATATATATTATACACCAGAACCATATGTATAGTACAAATAAAGTCAAGAGATTTGGTAGGATATGTAGTCAGAGACTTTTACTCCCATGTATCGATATATCACTGTATCGTTGATATTTCTAAATTGATATATCGATACAAAATTTTTAATCAATGACATCCCTAAGTCAAACAGTATAGGGCCATATCTTTGCTATTGAAAACAAAAACATGCACAATGATTTCATGCAAATCTATGAGATTAGTTGACAACAATATTATTTGTTCAAAGGGATAACAAGAACTGAATAGCCGAGAGTGCAGATCATGATCAATTAAGCAAGGTGATCAGTCGCAAATGCTGGATCAATTGTTGCTCAGCAGTGCAAGGGTTAATTTACAATTTTGCCATAGAATGAAAATATCACTAACATTTGTAGCTCCACTGGACAAAGTCCTTTGTCCAGCAGAGGTCATGTTATGATGGTGGTTTGTCCGTTGTCTGTCTGTCTGTAAACTTTACCTCAATATTCTACAGGTCACAAACTGAAACACTAATCAATCCATATATAATTACTATCTAAAGTTTTTCACATCCCATTTTCTAAAATCAGTCAACCAGTCTACTGTCAAAGACATAATCAGGTTTAGAAAAATACTTTCTCAGCAAGTATAAATAATTGTAAATTTCTTTTTTTGTAACATTTAGATGTCATGAATACAATTTAACAACACTAGGTCTGATAAGACCCTGCATAATTACTGGTATGTGTCTAAATACATTTTTTTTCATGCGACAACAATAAAGCGCTTTATTTAGGACTTACTTAAATATTTCACAATTCACAGATTATACAGCAAGTTTTCATATATCAATTCAAATTAATGTATTTATATTATATCAAACAGACTATTTGCAAAACTAATTCTCATTTAGATAATTGTGTGACAGTTGAGGAAGGTTGTTGGGAATTATGTATTTGTTACCAAAATATAACACAAAATGCAGATTTTTATCATTACCAATCAGTTGAACTCTAAAAAAGATTTCAGTTCTTTGAAAATTTCTTTCTATAACATAAATGTTACAGTTCTTGGTTAATGATTAGTTAAGAGTATGTATCTCTACAAAAGTCTAAAATGAAAAAAAAGTTAATTATAAGAAGTGCACAGGTATACCTTTTTATCAGGCTGTAGCAAATTTGTTAGCTTACATCACTCAAAACTGTAGGTTAATGTTTCATTTGAATGCATATACTGCAATAAATGAATACCATTAACATGATTAAGTTATTGTCTATCAAGTACTAGTATTTACCTACATGACCTTTAAAAATTTCTGTTTTAAAAGCTATGCATGGCATGGATCTATAAAGACTATTGGGCTTCATGTTAAAATTTTTAAAGTATTAGTTTAATTATTAATACTTATCTTAATTTTTTGGCAAATTTATTGGAAGTTCAGTTACCAACTTTTATAAATTTATTGTACATGTTGTAACAGTAGCTGAGACAAAAGTTAGTCCATCACTGATGTCTTAGGACCCATGTGGTCACATTACATAATATTGTGCAATATTATGCAATGTTTTCATAAGCTACATTTTTTAACAGGACAGTATTGCCCTTGGCAATATACTAGGGTCATAAAACACTACACTGATTGGCTTGGGTCACTAAGTTTGTATATGTGCACATCATAATTATGAGATATTATAATTATTGAATGGTTTCTGATATACTGATCTTTTATATCCAAGATTGTATTACTGTCATCAAAAGTTATATCAATGACTTAGATACTGACACATACAAAATCATTAAAATGTTGATGTTCAATTTGGCTTTAGAACAAAATTAAGAAAAAAGTGCTTTTAAAATCCTTACTGTATGACTGATTCAATCTTTTCCATTTGATTTTCTCTGTAAGAAATGAGTTAAAAACTTAACCATTAAGACAATTAGGGATTACATTATTCTTGAAAAGTTCACTTGTCGTTAGGGTGTAACTGTTTATATTAGTAGTTATCAAAATCATTATCTAATTGAGTTAATTATCATGACTGAAATAGGATAAAGCCTATAATATAGACAGTGTAGAGAGAAAATATCAAACCTTCATTGATTTAGGTAGACTGGGATACAAGTTTATTTGTTAATTACTCTTTAGCCTACTCAAAGCTTTGTTGAATGTGTTCCATGAAAGTGATTATAAATATGTATGAAATAATTAATATTTTTTTTCATTTTTGTTTTCAGACCATAGATATGTATAAGCTTGGCATTCCTGTGTCACAGACGGCAATGTACAACAAAAAGGAATAAGCTGCTGCCTTCCATGATAAAGAAAACACCCCCTCTAAATAAGGTCACTTTTGATTTATCAAATTTCAAACAAATTGAAGAATTCTTACTGTTTTGTAATTTGATTGCCATTTCAATTGTGAAACAACTGCATACTTCTAAGTAATTTTAGTGAAAAGAATTAACACTTTTCCATAAGATTTTTGTGCCAACTAATTAAATCACACTTAAAGATGTATTAGGGCCTTCAGATTGCTCAAGATTTTTGAAAATACATGTAGTTATATATTATACGGTATGTTAACAAATACATGTATGAACAATTACTTTCATCAAGTAATTCTTTTTTCTACAGATCACACCATTGCTGATGTATTGACTGGATATATTTTTGAGAAAACGTAATGGAGCCTTTCGTGATTAACTTCCAGCAAAGATTGCATCCTTTGATAGGTACAGATAAACAGAAGGCAAATTGGTTAAAAAGAGAAATGACATGTATGTGAAAATTACATGCCATTGTAATACTGTAAAGTCAGTCGTGTTTGAGCAACTAAAATATTTTTAGTCACATGATGTGCTCGAGTGTATGAAAATAAGTAGTCAATATATTATGACTTTTTGTGTTGAAAGAAAATAAACAGTAAAATGGTGTAAAAGATATATTGTTGGAGGTCATGAACGGATAGTCACACTAGAGAATGATTGTGAAAGGCCACCTAAATAACAACAGATGAATTCAGCTGCACATTATGATTATCTTAGAGCACAAAGATGGGAAAAACATGAGAAATTACCTTGATCAAAGTGATCAAAGAAATTGGGTTGAATGAATGGAAACACATGAAAGCAAAGAGGCTGATATTATGAAATATGTGCCATACTGCAAACTGTGGTGGTGAAATCCATATGAAACTTCTGTCAGTGTGCATTGTTAAGGATGTATCCTGAACAGTGTTTTTTTATGTCAGTGTTAGAGGTGTTATGATTCATCGCGGTTCATGATACCCCACTGCGGTTTCTTTTACTTTTGCAGTTCACGGCAAGCCGTTACCAAAATTTTGTCTGTACAGTACGGCACAGTATTAATTTTACTGTTGGTTTTCAGTGTAAAAGGAAGTAAACCCTCTGAAGAGCTCAAATAATTTTTTTTGTTATCAACCAGTGGTGTAAGTTGTAACTTGTTTAAATTATTTTGAAAATAACTACAGTAAGTGATAATTGAAACATTTTGTCAATAAAATTGCTTCCCTTTGCTGAAAGAAATAACTCCCTTGAAAGTTGAGGTGACCAAAATAATGGGTCATTGGGACTTTCTGATAACAACTTGTACAGGTAACAATTCAACATTTCAGTTTTTCCTGAATTTCTTCATTACAAGCAGATTACCTCAGTCTTATAATAATGCAAATGCCTTTAGATAAGAGAGAGAAATGCAAGTTCTTTCTTTATAGCTGACAGTAATGACTTCAGTTTGACACAATGGATTTATTGGCAAACTTGTCTTAGAGATGACCTGAAGAATGTCCTACTTCAGAAGGTTTTGTCGTGGCAGAAGTTATTTTGTGAGTGATGAGTAAAAGATAAATATAACTGGTAGAAGTTATTTTCAAAATAACAAACAAGTTACAACCCTGACTGGTTATGGTGATTTTCAGACAGGTGCTTCCCAACCTATTTTTATATAAAAGGAAATTGACAATTCACTTTTTTGTAAATTACAAGTTCAGAACAGTAAATTGTGTTCAGTATCAATATTACTTATATGAATTAAATACATTAAATTATATTACATAAATATAACAACTGTTATTTTCATTGACTATATTCAGTTGTAAGCACTAATTATACCCCTGAAACAAAGTTTAGGGGGATATACAGGAGTCACCCGGTGGTTGGTCGGTCGGTCGGGTGGTCTGTTGCATTTTCCTTGTCCGGAGCATAACTTGAAAACTACTAGTTGGAATTCAATACAACTTCATACAATGGTCAAGCACATTGAGAGAAAGTGCAGTGCACAAGAATTATAACTCCATCTTGAATAATTACAGAGTTATTGCCCTTTGTTACTTTTCCTTTCATGAGCATAACTTGAAAATTACTGGTTGGAATTCAATACAACTTCATACAACATGTACAATGGTCAAGCACATTGAGAGGAAGTGCAGTGCACAAGAACCATAACTCCATCTTGACTAATATCAGAGTTATTGCCCTTTGTTACTTTTCCTTGTCCGGACCTTAACTTGAAAACTACTGGTTGGAATGCAATACAATTTCATACAATGATCAAGCACAGTCAGAGGAAGTGCAGTGTACAAGAACCATAACTCTATCTTGAGTATTTACAGAGTTATTGCCCTTTGTTACTTTCTTGTCTGAAGCATAACTTGAAAACTACAGGTTGAAATTCAATACAACCTCATACAATGGTCAAGTACATTGAGAGGAAGTGCAGTGCACAGGAACCATAACTCTACTTTGACTCATTACAGAGTACTGCCCTTTGTTACTTTTCCTTGTCTAGAGCATAATTCGAAAACTACTAGTTGGAATTCAATACAACTTCATTCAATGGTCAAGCTCAATGAGAGGGAGTGCAGTGCACAGGAACCAAAACTCCATCTTGACTAATTACAGAGTTATTACCCTTGATACTTTTGCTTGTCTGGAGCATAACTTGAAAGCTACTGGTTGGAATTCAATACAACTTCATACAAAGGTCAAGCACAATGAGAGGAAGTGCAGTGCAAAAGAACAATAACTGTATTTTAACTCATTTCAGAGTTGTTGCCCTTTGTTGAATTTATTGTCCGGAGCATTATTCGAAAACTATTGGTTGGAATTCAATACGATTCCATACAATGGTCAAGCACATAGGAAGGAAGTGCAATGTACAAGAATCATAACTCTTTTTTGACAAATTACAGAGTTATTGCCAAGAACAATATCTCTTTTTAGTTTGTTTGCAAGGTATGCTGTTACTACGAAATTCCTCAGTTTATAAAGCAGTCTTTCGGGGGTATTAATCACATTTAGTGAAAGCTCTAGTTTACAATTTTGACTCGTTTTCACGAAGCTATTCAGAGACTTTGGTCCAGGGCTCAAAAATATTTTGCATCCCACATACATGTACTTGTCGCAGTGATGAATAAAAGGGATTTTGCAACATGTATTTCAGTGCTCCCGAAGGAACTTTGAAAGTTTGGTCCACATCTTGATGGTCCAGGTCACAGACTGGGAGACACTACTTTTGGGGCATTTGTTACTTTCCAATGACAGCTTTAACGACTTGTTTTCTAAATATTTTTATTAACATCACACTAATTGATTTGAAGTGTTATTTTTTCCACTGCAAAAAACTTTAAGCCAGAGATAGGGCAAATCCCCCCTGCACATCTTTTGAGGCTAGGCACTTAGAAAATATCCCACTGTATTATCCAATTCATTCCTCTCACTGGCACCAGAGTACTAGACTGCCCAATAATTTTAACAAAAAATACCCCAAAATATACCTAAATAACACCCTATCATGAAAAAAAATGGTAAAAAGTCATTTTCTGACAAACCCCCGTTTACACTGTTCTAGTGAATAATATAGAACAGTGTAAACGGGGGTTTGTCAGAAAATGACTTTTTACCATTTTTTTCATGATAGGGTGTTATTTAGGTATAATTTTTGGTATTTTTTGTTAAAATTATTGGGCAGTCTAGTACTCTGGTGCCAGTGATTCCTCTGTACACTATAGTGCTTAGAGGTGGCAGTCCATGCCAATTAATGTGTATTCTATGCCCTAATGGGTAAAAGAAAAGGAAAATAGCCATGATATTGTCTCTTACTAACTTTATGTAATGGACATTTTGTAAATTTGAAAGAAGACTACCATTTGCAATGAATGCTCTGATAAATTAATACAATGGACTGTACCCATAACCTTTGCACACTGGCATATTTTGTTACAAACTCGACAGACATGCATGTGTTTTTGTAAACACTGTACATCACGTTATGCTACTTTCGGTTTACTGCGCGTGTTGTATACGTCAGCAAATAGATTGAGCTGTAACATGAAAGTAAAATTTCCATTGGCCCACCTACAGAGGTCACGCGCAAGGGTCACCCTTTCTGCTAACCTGCGCACGGACTTCTTTTTATTTTTTTGCTAACGAAAGGTCAATTTTAAGCGTTCTCATAAGATGTCAATATACCTAGGTTTGAGTACGACATGTCTACTTTATGTCTATGAAAAAATATTTGCACGCGCTCAAAACACTATCCCACAGGGAACATTGGTAAAATGAAAATTTTCAAAGCTGGTAAAATTGTGTCCAAGGTCATTTTCAAGGTTGTCTTAAAGTGTCAGCATTTGCCTCGGACGTCTGAGATTTCAACATTCAGGGGCTGTCGGCATAGCCTTTACATTCATACAGACAAAACGTGTTCCATACGGTAACTGTCACTTCTATGGAAGGCCAAACCTGTCTTAACCCGCGTATACGGTTTATTACGTTATAGGCGTTCAAAGGATATGTAATTTCTGTATAAATATTAAAGCCCCAGGATCACTTAAAATGTACTGATACAGTCACATAAATTTATTGATAGTATAATGATAGAACCATGTTCTATTCACTCTAAAACAATGACGTTGACATAATTATGCCTTTCTTTTGTATTCAAGTTTTTTTCTTTCAGAAAAAGAGTTGCCATTTGCAAAAGCATTGAAAAAAAATTCTGCACTATGTTTCTGATATGTACTTATCAATTTAAAAAGCAAAGTTTGGAATGTTTTTGGCACAAATAAAGGTCTTTTCTGTCAGCAAGACATCTTTCTTGATAAAATGAAAGCTACTTGTAAATGTGATCCTGGGACTTTTAAACATGACATATTCTTGAAATATTCGTCGGGCTTAAATTCTAATTTAGTATTTGATTTGATGTTGTTGTGTTTTTTAATAAATTGTTTTTAATCAACATTGGGATATTTATCGTCAGTGGCGGTGCCAAAATGAGAAAATTATGATTAATAATAATTAAAATCATTACGATTTCGTGGTCCGAAGTGTCACATAATATTTTGCTATAATATTTTCATGGTCCGAAGTGTCATATCAGAGTTTGCGACAATATATATTCATGGTCCGAAGTGTCTATAAATCTGGTCCGAAGTGTCCGTAAAATGTGGTCCGAAGTGTCCATGGTCCGAAGTGGGTCGGCACCGGCACAGAGACTTTGTCTTGCGTATAATAACTAGTATCTGGGCTGATGTTTTCATTTTAATAAAATTGGGTATTTTCCATACTTCTTTGGATAAAATCTAAACATGCCGATTACCGACTTCCTTTAGCATCAGCGAGGTTAATTGGATGATAGGATAAGTACGACTATTGGCGAAAAATGCAAGTGATTGATTGAAATATGCTAGAATTGACCAGGTGTTATCCAGAGCAAAACATACATGTAGCCCAATGATAAATGCGCTTGCACGTTTCACGCTCAGCGACTACACGTTGGGCATGCGCACTAGCAATTGCACGGTTTCCTATGCGCTGCACGCTGGGCATGCGCACTAGCAATTGCACGGTTCTACACGCTGCACGCTGGGCATGCGCAGTAACATACCGTGCAACACGATCGTGTCCGACACGCGTGCAAAACGCTTTTTCACGCAAACACGGGGAACCTACACGCAGGCGCCACTGTACCTGTTGACATCTGGGTTCTAGAAGAACTTTGTCGGTGTACATCTGGTTTTACATCTGTGAGCTGGTACTCTGTTGTAGATTGTACATTATCTTCTGCATCACTGTTTGGGACATCGGGTAATGCAGAAATTAACGCCACCAGATCTGTTTTGGTCATTCCATGGCTTAAGGCAAGGAGTTGATTTAACACATCATCAATGTGAGGTTGTATAGTGTGTGTAACCTCTATCTTGGCAACTTTGGGTGATTGTAAATCATCCAATGTCGGTATTGATAAAATTGGTGATGCCATAGCCATACTATCCATCAATGTAGAATATGACGGGATACTTGTACTTGTTGTTGTTGTAGTAACTGATGAAGATACAAGTTTTGTAACTGCGGTGCCGGGTGTTGCTCCTAAAAGAAGTTGTGTGATAACCGGTGTTCTTGCTGGTTTTGTACTTGGCGTCCCTGCTGTAGTGGTCACCGGTGTACTCGTCACAATTGTTGAGCTTGGAGATACCACTGTAGATGGCACAATGGTACTGGTAGCAACTAATGGTGATGTTTTGGTCACAGCTGGCCTCTTTGTAGGAGTTGGATATTTGAAATCAATGGCACCCAGCATTTGTTTCGTTACATGTCCCGGTATAATCATTGAAAGATCTTCTTTCTGCACTCTGCCATATTTTTGTCTGAACTGTATGATCAGGTCAGCTCTTGCAGGTCCAATGCCCGGTAATGTCTGCAACTGGTCTTTAGTTGCTTTATTTATATTGACAGACATTTTGTCACGTTCGTCAAGTAACACGGGCAAAGTGTAATCACAATAGTTTATGCAAAAATATAGCTTAAAAATATTAAGCCAATCTTACAATTTTCAGGTACTTCACTTATGAATCTAATTTATTTCTTGTATATAATACTTTGAAATCTTATAGATTCACAAGCCCAGGCAGTGAAAATTATTTGCTATATTGTATGCTGGTACACAGACAGGTGCCAACCATTTATATAATTTTTACACTAACCTGCTTATTTTCCTACTTGGGTTTGATACTGTGTATCTCTGTCTGGAAAATAATCTGTACAATTAATACCTGAAAAGGGAGTGGGCAGTAACAGGCCTTAATTAAGCAATTAAAATACCTGTCTGCAACCGTTCTATAAACTTTCTTCCCGAAAAACTTAATGTTGATTTCGGCGATTCGTGGCTCGAGCTAGAAGCCCACTGCACTCTAAACGCCTCAAAGCAACACTTTAGATGAAGGTCGAGTGGTTTACTACACAGCTAACTGTTGTAGAATCAGTTTTCAACTTAATGCCGTGCCGGCTTGCGACTAAAACCTTCGTCGCGAAAACTGATGATCGGTTGCTAGCCGTCTACGCTGTATAGCCTGTACGCTTGCTGTCCAGTTTAAATCCTCGTCGCCATTATTGTAACTCGGTACTAAACCTCACCTAAAGCTTGGGAAGGGTTGGAAGGCCGGGAGCTTACCAAAAGTATGTCTTTACTCTACTGCTGCCTTCACACAACTGGCTGTCAGAGCTGTCAATCCGGGCACTTGAGATTCCCGCCAAGGTGACGTACTTCCGGGACAGGTTACACAGCCCTAAATTATTTACCGTCACAACACTTATATCGACATGTCTCTGCCAGTTTATTAATCCGTATTCCTATTTGGTGTTATTTCTTTTGTCTATTAATTTCCATAAGAAAATAGAGAATAATTGATTTACACTCTACAACAGAGAGAGAAACAGCATAAGTAAATGGAAAATATTTATGAAGAAAATTTAAAAATTATGAAAGTCATTAATACTTTACCTCTCGCTTCAATAATGGATACAGATTTACAAAATTTGCAATATGGATTTTAATGTACTCGTTACCAACAAATATATGTATCTATACACATAGAAACTTTCACCCACGAATGTATGTGACTTTTAAAATATGAGTACAAAAACAGTTGAATTTTTTTGGGGGAATACCCAAAAATTCATATGGAATCGTATCAATTATCTTTTAATAGTCAATCATATTGACTATTACATGTACTTCAATCTAAAATAGATGTGTTTTGATATTACACAGAATATTAGAGAAATACATGCTTTTAATTCTATCATAATTCCGTGTAAATATAATATTTTCAAGAAGAAAGTTCTGAAGACTACTCCGATTTCTGAATCATTTCTTCACATTCTTTATGCAATAATAAGAATCGAAAAGGAAGTTGAATTTATACACAACAAGTTGCAAAACATAATACAAAATGGACACACTTTCTTGATTTACAAGAGATGTGAATATCATAGCTTAATTGTATTTAGTTCATATTTACATGAAATGGAAACGATTAAAAACCTCTTTTTTCTTTTTTTCCAACGACATTATTTCCTCTTCTTTTTACCTTTTCTACAGACACACAGACACCATAAGAAGAAAAATCAAACAAACTATGGCGTTTGTTATGAATTAGTTTTACTTAGTTTTTATTCATATCACTTTAGTTTAAACAACATTTTACTCATCTAATATCATGTAAGTACAAAATATACTACAAAGACAAGGGATCGAGTAGTAAGCTAATAAGCTTTTTTGGAAACTCTTTCCCTACTTCTATCACTTTTACATGTATATCTAAATGATTATGTATGAAAGCTATGCACATAATAAACGATGTTACCGAAAATGGGCCTTCAAATGTTGACTTAATCACAATGTTCACATATCAGGCCCACATTTTATTAAAACAAACTCGTGAAATGTTAATTCTAAAACATAAACGAAACAGAAATATTCCTGTTGTCGATTAAATATCACGTTGATTGCAATCTTCACTTTTGGTGCCAATTCGGTGAAATTTTAACGTGATATTGTACCAAAAATAAAAACTATTTTATATGTCCTTATTTATATAAAAAGCAAGTAAATGTACCAGAAGTATTTAGCTATTGTGAAATATCGTGTTTTTCATCTCTTCCGATTATGTTTTACTATCATTTTCTGTATTTAATTTGAAATATCAAAATATTAATTACATTAAATTAACTACATTGTATTTACCTTGAAATGGTATCCGTGCTATGAACTGAGTATGCAATAATGTTGTTCCCTTGAAAGACAAATGCTCGGTCTGAAGCTTGTGATAATCTGTTTCCTTCTACTCGAGAATATTAAGGGAAAAACAATATTGTTCACACGTCAAGCAAACACTACTTTGTATTGATATTTTATCACACGCTTAACAGATAAATATGAGAGTTTATACATTTAACACTTTGTAAAGTTTTACACCAAAGACCGGTGGTGACATTTCAACTTCACGATTTCACGAATTCACAATTCTAACAATTCACATTTCTTCTTTACGAATTTTCGAATTTGCTTTACGAATTCACGATTTTGCTTCACGAATTCACGAATTTGCTTTACGAATTCACGATTTCACAAATATACGAGTTTGCTTCACGTATTCACGATTTCACGTTTTCACGAAATTTCCGATTTTCCTTCACGATTTCACGAATATACGATTTTGCTTCACGAATTCATGATTTCACAATTTCACGATTTCTCGATTTCAACTTCAAAAATCCCTGATTAATATGAAGCACAAGCCATACTACGATGACCCTCAAATATTGTTAATTGATACTGCGCTACCACTGCATCAAGACGGCTCCATTGCCATGATGTTAAAACCAAGGCTCACAATGTTGATCCCGTATTTTCAGGGTCTGTTCTTATGTTGTTTTTCTATATAAATGATTTCTATAATGAAAATCTAGCCCATTACTGAAGTGCATGTGAGGTTCATTTTTGAACAACCCAATGACAAATAACACGACTGTTATTCAACTACATGTATATGAAAACAAAAATAATATCAAACAGGGAATGCCACGTACCAAAAACGCAGCCTCCCCAAAACGAGCCCCACAGCACCCAGAAGTGCACACCACCAACACACGCACACACACACACACACACACGCACACACGCACACACACACACAACACACACAATCATGTACACACACAAACATACACTACCAACACACACTAGGATACAAAGCAAATACACGAGGACAAAACGAACAATTAAAGGAACACAGTGGGGCACCGCCTTGGAACGGTCAGTGGCAAAAACACCACTGGGGAGCTTAAACCGGTTTATGGTGCGCACCCAACCTCACTCTTACCCCCACCATGTTCCAAAGTCACAGGACAGTGTAAATAAAAGTAATCCCTGCTAGGTGAATCTCTAACACACGCAATGGAAACAAAAGGCATGGTATGTAAAACACAAAAATGCTCGTGTATAAATATATGAAAAGCAAACCTTGAGAGCCAAAAAACGTATGTACTCAATGCCTTTGCAGAAGGCAGAGCACCAAGAAGACTTATGAAGACTTATTGGCAACACATTAATTAACGATCCCATGTACTGAACTTTCTAGCGAAGCATGATTTCATGGTTTAATTTTTCTTTTAAAAGGAAAAAAATAATATTGTTAAATCGTGAATTCGTGAAATCGAGAATTCGTTAATTTTTGAAATCATGAATTCGTGAAATCGTGAAGTCATGAAGTCGTAAATTTCATTATTTATCCCTTTACCATAAAATCATAATTTCACTTTTTCTATTTAACAATTAAAGGGAAAAAATGAAATCGTGAAATCGTGAATTCTTGAAATCGTGAATTTTTGAAATCGCGAAATCGTGAATCATGAATTCGTGAAGTTGTGAATTTCATTATTTCTCTCTTTCTTATAAAACAGTTAAAGGGAACAATTAAAATCGTAAAATCGGGAAATATTTAAGTTATATTCGAGAAATCGTGAAATCGTGAATTTCATGATTTCACCTTTTCTTTGTTTGAGAGGTCACAAACGTGCGGGAAAATACGTGATGAGAATATCTGATGGTACAAAGAAGCAAAAGGTGATTGTTGCAATAATCTGTGAGTACTTTATAAATTTAGTAGGCTGAACTTCATATAAGGAATACCTATTTTGTTGAAGTATTTTTTTTACTTCTGTAATCTAGATCTATTTGATATAGCACATTTAAAGTAGACCTAGATCAAAATTTGCATATCGTCTCTGTACCATACAGACAGTGGAATATTTAAACACGTTGTGCCAATGATAATAGAATCGTTATAGATTTCTAGTTAAAGTGAAGCCTTTGGCATGTCCAATACCGGGGTAGCAAGCTTTGTCAGATTGGAGGGGTACTTTCAGACTCAGTGTGTGTCCGGGGGGGCGGGGTTGCACAACATGCACTTTGACCGCAATTGTTATTCAAATGCAGTAATGTTCCAAAATCAATGCGTTTCTAGGCTAAATATTATGTTTGAAGACACTATTGCGACCTTAAATTACATTTAGAGATCGTTCAATTAATTACCATTCAATCAAATTTAGTTCTGGTAGTAAAGTCTCTAAGGTTCAAATTCTCCATTTGTCACCGCGGAAGACAAACAAACTAGATAGATTATTAGTGCTGTTTGTGTCCCAATAATATATTTATAAACTGTATTATTATGTGCTTGCAGCTAGCCCACACTTTTATGAGCTGGATAAACAAATTAAAGTCTGTTCCACCAAATTTTGGACCATTAATTTTTTAGAGTTATTGCATGTATGTTTGCTTTTACTTTTTATAGTTAGGCATTATTTATGTTTAAAAATCTAATATCTCGTGGCATTTTTTGTTGAAATTATTTTAATTTGCAAATGAGCCTTCTGCGGTCACACAATTAACTGGCATACTGGAAACTAGAACCAAAGAAGTAAGTTTTCACCTTTACTCGAATGGGTAAATAAATGTAATCCGATAATATGATTGGCTAATTAGCATACATGACGTCACGATGAAGCCAATAATATGCGTTTCTAAATGTTAATATTTGTTACATTCTATTAATAAATGCCAGTCTATGTCTTCAGTTATAGGTTAAGTTGAAATGATGTTTTTTTTTTCCACTTCCGTATTTACAGGTTTCGTTAAACATTTTGTTAAATGGGTTGGTGAGCAGATGGTTTTAGGAGTGTGTAATTTTTGTTTGGGTTTACTGACTTCAGCATGCAAGTATATGTGCATTTATTTGGGGAGGCTACTTTGATGTTGTCTCTTAAGATATGCGAGATTATTTCAGTCACAAAACTCCATTGCTAAGCTTATTTAGGCTAACGTATCATAATGCCATTTAGGTATGCTAAAAGGAATATGATTCATAAATGTAACTATTTATCTGAGACAAGTGTAGAGTGGGGGAACCTATGTTGGGTGTATTTTGAATGTATATCAGCTGTTCAGAAAGCAGGAAATTCTAACCGTTTCGATTTTCCTCAGCGAAAACATAATGTTATCCCTCCTAAATCGAAAAAAGATGTTGATGTGCGTCATCACGTGACTATGTCGTTCTGGGAGCTATTGACACGACACATGTCAAAACTTGAAATTTCACCACGAAGGGAACCAATGCTGGCGGTATGTGATATTTGACAACCAACAGGCGGTAAACAGTTTTTAGAGCCTTAATATTAACCAACAAGAGATAACAATTTCCATTGAATATATATTTTTATACAAAAGAAATAAGTTTTATAAAAACTGCTGACTTAAACTGGGTGATTTTGATGTCTACATTTAAGAAATTTTCTAGGGAAATGGATTGATGCACCATAAACCGTAATGGTGCGCACCATAAACCGGTTTAAGCTCCCCAGTGGTGTTTTTGCCACTGACCGTTCCAAGGCGGTGCCCCACTGTGTTCCTTTAATTGTTCGTTTTGTCCTCGTGTGTTTGCTTTGTATGCTAGTGTGTGTCGGTAGTATATGTGTGTGTGTGTACATGATTGTGTGTGTGTGTGTGTGTGTGTGTGTGTGTGTGTGTGTGTGTGTGTGTGTGTGTGTGTTGTGTGTGTATGTGTGTGTGTGTTGGTGGTGTGCACTTCTGGGTGCTGTGGGGCTCGTTTTGGGGAGGCTGCGTTTTTGGTACGTGGCATTCCCTGTTTGATATTATTTTTGTTTTTTTGTTTGTTTGAATACAATTCATTGGCTGCTGTGACGTCACAGAGCTGCACGCGCGGCTATCACTACGTTTGCTGTAAAAGCATTTCATCGACTGTCAATGCTGAATGTACCCTTGACATGTTTTTCTTCATCTGTGTTTCTGTATATAGCCGTTTTTTCGGAGAAACCACCAGCATAGGGATACCGCAAGCATATGTTCCACCACTCTAGATGGTTTTAGTTTGGATAGCACCTTAAAAGCATGAAATTTCATGGAATGATGTGTTAACCATATGCACCTACTGACTGGGGCCATGCATATAAGCTCAGCAAAAGTTTTCAGTTTCACCGGGGGTTTGTCATGACTGGAACTTTATCAACTTTGGCCAGAAAACATGGCTGCGGGTATTTTGCTTTTAGATATTAGTGCCCTCTAAACAGCTGGAGAAGAGCTTTATCAATGAAAACGCAGGGAGAGATTTGCTCACTAATCAGATAATTCTACAAACATGAGGGACGTTTGTATATGACACAAATCTGTTGTGAAAATCAATTAGAGAATTATGAAAATAGCTGTAATGCTTTTTGGTACTGCATTACTACATGTAAATGTAATATTCTGTACACATCTATCCTATGCTAGTAAATGTTACCTTTGTTAAGTTAAGTTGAAATGTTTTTGCAGTTCTTGTCGGCTGTGACAGAATGTAATTAACTGAACTACCTTAACTTTACAGGTTATGTAAACTTTGCTTTGTGAACAAATGGTCTTGGGAGAATATGTGTGTTGTAGCTATTGATTTGATCAGCTGAATTAAATGTGTAAGTATACAAGCAGTGATTGTTAGGGAAACAAAAGTTTAGCTAATCTCTTGGGTGTTGTTTGCAAAAACATGTGTAGCCATGTAGCTGTTTATGTTGAAATCCTGTGCCAGGGTATGGTGTAATTGAAAATGTGATAAAAGCTGTTATGTTTTAAACTATTAGGATTGGATTTGTCTGGCGTATGTCAGTTAAAATTTTCCTTCAAACGACTTCTCCTCTGAAACCATTGTCATTAATGATATAACTTTAATGGCGTGGTGTTTTATGCATGAAGCTTTTTCATAGTTATTCAAAAAATTATATTCCATGCAGAACTGGTTGCCATGTTAATGGAAAGGAAATACTTTAAATATGTTCTCTGAAACCAGAAAGCCTAGAGCTAAGATGTTTGTCATGTTGGATTGCCTAGAAGACATCTACCATGATTGTTAAAACTATGAATCCAGGGTGTAAGTCACGACTTGGATCATTTGTTTATAGAGATATCCTTATGTAGGAAAATCTTGTGGCATGACCTGGTGGATTTGTACCAAACTTTGTAACCCAGGTCAATATTAACCTTTTTTGCTATTGATGACCATTTATGCTGGGACACAGTTTGATGTAATTCCACCATCTATTTCACTCTATGGTTTTGCAGATGACCACACTGCGAACAAACGTTTTAAACCAAAATCTTCAATGGCTTAAACTCAAGCAATACAGGAACTAGAAAAGTGTGCTGTCAAAATCAACAATTTGATGAATGAAAATAAGCTTTAAATGAATACATCAAACATTTATAATTTTTGGTAGTAGGCAACAGCTTCGTAAATGTAATAAAAACAATTTGCATAGCAGGAGATGAAGTCCAATCAGGAAGTTGTATCTTGGGGCATTTCTTGACGAAACATTAATTTCAAAGAGTATGTGAAACGAAAAAGTCGAACAGCCATTTAAAATTATTTCAGAATCGAAAGTATTCGAAAATATCTCACCAAAGAAGCTGCAGAAACTCTTGTGTTGTCACTAGTCGTTTCCAATCTTAACTATTGTAATGTAATCCTCTATGGAATCTCAGAGAGTGAGATTAGCAAATTGCAGCGTATTCAAAATATGTGTGCCAAACTAGTTCTGACTCGCAAGAAATTTGAAAGCTCCAAGCAAGCTCTGTTTGACCTGCATTGGCTACCAATCAACGCCAGAATTACATTCAAAATGTTAACCTTCATGTACAATTCGTTGGTTGCCTGCCAAAAGGTGCTATCAACAGTTTTTACCAAAAAATGACTTTTTTACATTATTTAAGTCATTTTTGTGTTTTTTATCAGTAAAATATTTTGTAGCACTACATTCGAATTTTAAATAGTGTTTTGACCATGTATGGTTTTAGGTCTATCAGCAAAGCCATATTTTAATGACTGTCATAAGGTATTATCAGCATTGCATCAGAAAAGGAATGTGCTGATAAGCCTTGACCACATTTATGCTCTGGCACTTACACTGACTGCCGGATAAGTCTACATTTATTGTTCAAATCATGTCTCTATCTCTTATCAATAGCAGCTTGTCCTAATAACACCTGTAGATTGATTTCAATTGTTTTCGAACTCGGGTTTTACTCAATGTGTTATAAGCTAGATAGTCACTTTTCTTGGCTTAAATAACATGGAAACAGGTAAGAAATATTTGTTTATTTTGTAAGATGATAATAACGACGGAATTTTGTACATTTCTTTGAAATAAATAAATGGTACGAGTAACTTAAGCAAAGATAGAAATATTGTTATAGGATGCTACCTGTTGTATTGCTGTTAGCTCCTTGTGGCTACCGAATATATTTGTCCTAATTTGGTTAAGTAAACATGTTCATAGTACACGTTTCCTTATATTTAATTTCCCTTTTCATAATATTCGTTATATTAAATGTTTTAAAATTTCAAAGACATAGCTACAAAATTATTTTTTTCAGGTTTGATATGCCGAAGTAAGTAGGGGATATAACATGGAATGGTCAGACGAAGAAAAAAACATTGCATACACTTTAGATAATCTATTGTCCGCGAAGAATGACTGTTTAAATGTTATAAAACCATAGCAAAAAATTCAAGTTCTATAATTGTATATTGAAAAGACTTGTCAAAGTAAACGTTGTAAATCTACTTAATTTGAAACTAAAGGATTAGTCTGTTTTGTAAATAGACAATATTAACAGAATAAACGTGTTTGATATTACTTTTTTATACCAAGTACTATTCAGAAAAATATAACATACAATTATCACTGATTATGATTTCAGATTTTGAAGGAGAGACTGGTGAAAAATATCAACATTTGAGCAGTAGCAAGCTTAACTTTCAACTGATGAACAGATAGAACAAGAGCTGTCCCTCACAAGTGACGAATGCCGCCGAAAGAGGTGCCTCACAGTCTGTGTCCTCTCCATGTGCTCAATAAATGTGCTATGTCATTTTAAAATCCTTCCATGCATGACAGAGTAATCATGCATACAGTATTCCATTACTTTAAACACTAAGTGTGACCTTGACCTTTGAGGTAGGGACTTGGGTATTGCACGCGACACATCCGCTTGATGTGCTAGACATTTGTGCCAAGTTATTTTAAAATCCTTCAAAGCATAATAAAGTTATAGTCCGGACACAAATGTATGCATATATACAGGATTCCATTACCTATAAACTCTAAGTGTGACCTTGACCTTTGTGGTAGGGATGTGGGTCTTGCACGCGACACGTCGTCTTGATGTGCTAGACATTTGTGCCAAATCATTTTAAAATCCTTCAAGGCATGACAAAGTTACAGTCCGGACATGAATGTGTGCATATATGCATATATAGAGGAATCCATTACCTTCAAACTCTAAGTGTGACCTTGACCTTTCAGCTAGGGACATGGGTCTTGCACGCGACACGTTGTCTTGATGTGCTAGACATGTGTGTCTAGTTATTTGAAAATCCTTCAATGCATGACAAAGTTACAGTCCGGACACGAATGTGTGCATATATAGAGGATTCCATAACCTTCATACTCCAAGTGTGACCTTGACCTTTGTTGTAGGGATGTGGGTCTTGCACGCGACACGTCGTCTTGATGTGCTAGACATGTGTGCCAAGTTATTTTAAAATCCTTCAATGCATGACAGAGTTACAGTCCGGACACGAATTTGTAAGTGGGGACGCACGGACGGACGGACAGACGGACAGACGGTCAGACGGACAGACAGACAGACGGACAGACGGTCCGATTTTAATATGCCACCCTTCGGGGGCATAAAAACTAAGGAGGAAAATGACCAGAATGGCAAGGACGGTGATACAAACACAAAACCAAAATCCATTTCAAGCGTGTTCCACTGTTATAGATTCAGAACAAAATACGAAAAGGGGACATACAAACATGAAAAGGAATGAGAGGGTTCTCTTAAGTTGTTGAATCTCATTATGTAAACGTAAATTTTTTAGTGTGGATCTTTTAGTTCAAAAATATGGTTTGTACAAGGAAATATTTTGAAAATTAGAGTGAAACCAGTTTCTAAAGAAGTGTGCAGTATTTTGTAACGATAACAACCTGTCTTTTCATAAGCCTTAAGTAGAATCATGCAAATATTGTCCCTAATGGTACAGTATAGTAATGTACTGAGAACCTGAAATTGAGACATGGTTTTGACGATGATGAAACTCTCTGCAAAGAGCATTTACAAAGGAAAAAGCAGTCAAGAAATAAAATAAGGTAGCGACAAGGCAAAGTCAAAGTAAACCAAACAACTATATGTAGCAATGTTTGAGCTGCAAAAAAACAAAAATAATATCAAACAGGGAATGCCACGTACCAAAAACGCAGCCTCCCCTAAGCCATACTGTGAACCCCTTGATTAAATGTTTGTTTCTCAAACATTTTACAAGAGAAAGCTAAATAGGTACATGTATAAGCTGACCTTCTACTCTTTGACCGATGCAGTAGGCACATGTTATGTATGGAAAGAGACTCCTTTGCAGAGATTGGGATATGTAATATTACTTATCTGAATTCATTACCGCAATGTGTGAATGCAGTTATTACGTAATCTGGCCGTTGTTCTAGTCAGAATATGAACCAGTTTTAGCATCATGGTTTGCCTCTTACAGTATCAAAACATCAGTACACTGACATAACTGAACAAAAAGTCCTTGAATTAGGACTCAATCCACAATTGACTATGCACAAAAAGCAAAGTCCCTCTACGGACAAGAAGGAACATTCTATATGTATTGGTATCATTTAGATATAATAACTTCTATGACTTAAAATGATTTGCCAAATACACGAACAAAATTTCAAAAAAAATACATTCGGAAGGAAATAAAGTAAACTGGCCCAGGTTAGAGTCTTAAAATTAGAATAAAGTCATCCAAATCAGATATTTTCGTAAAGTGTACCTTTGTTTTCACTATATCAATGTTACAAATGTTCAAATGATTTGTAGAAACTGATGTAATGCCAAAGAAAATCAAGGAAAAACTAGCAATCCCTTCTGCAAAGAAGAGTGTTTTTATTGGATTTATTCAAAAGTAGCATTATTCAAGAAATATGCTGGTCTTTTTATTAGAAACTTCCGCCTAGTATGAAAATAAAAGACATTTTGATTTAGAAATGTAAGAAGATAAGGAAACAGACACTGATAAAGAGGAAACCATCTAAATAAAGCTGTTCAGAAAGAAAATGCATTAAACTGTTGTTTTATTACACAGAAATATCTACAAATACCAAAAACATCCTTTAAATATTTCAGCTTAGACTTGTGGTGTTTTCAGTTATAAGTAGAATACTGAGTTGAGACCTTTTGGCAGTCTTATATACTGCAAATCCTGTTCTGAAAACGGGCAGCCAAAAGGTTCCATCAACAAATATCGCAAAATATGGCCTTGTATGTAAAGACTCAGCTTAGATCTTTCTTGTGTGAATTGTAGATACATGCTGTAGCATAGTTACATATATCTTGTTTGAATTGAAGATACATTGTGTAGCATAGTTCACATATGTAACATCAATAAGCTTGTAATAAACGCTGATTTTTAATGCTTGTTGAAATCTTTAATGTCCATTTCCCGAAAATTAAAAAAAATGCTGATAGCACCTTTTGGCAGGCAACCGACGAATTGCTCTGTTGCTTATTCTCCTGACTACCTTACAGAGATTATAACAAAACAGACCCCAACACGGAACCTACGATCTTCCCATCCTTCTAGCGGGTGTTATGTTGTGCCATTCAATAAAAGGAAAACATGTAGTGAGAGAAATTTTTGTACTGTAGGACCAAAATTGTGGAATGAGTTGCCTGTATGTATCATAAACGCAGAAACTGTAGAAACTTTAAAAAATGGTCTGAAAAACACATTACTTTTGAGACTTTTATGCATTATTTTAGAGACTGTAGTAACTGCGATAGTAACAAAAGTGTATCAAAGAACTGATTTTATTTTACTTTGTAGACACTATACGTGCATCATTTGTCTTAAAATACTATATTCATTTTCTTAAGTCATGAATGCAATATTTAATTCAGCATTATGATGAGTTTTAAAAAAAGAATATTTTTAGGACTTAATTCATTGTAATTTATTGGAATTGTTTCATAATGTTTCTTACTTTTTAATTAATAACAGTTTTGCAGTATAATATACATATCTTCTTTTTTTTTGCTTTAACGTTTGTTTCATTTATTTGTACAACGCCATTGAATATGTATCAAGTTTCAAGTTTTATAATTTAGAGAATCCAAGTGCAACCGTGGTAAGAAGCATTGATAAAGGTGTTCAAACTGAATCTAAAGTGGAAACCCAAACTATCAAAACAAAGAGCGAGAAACCAGATGAAAGTTTATTATGTCTGCATTGTGAAATTTGTCTCGGGGATGAGATGATGTTAATTATCCATTCAGGATTATAAATTT
>JAFMSR010000025.1:514380-646418 GCA_022818135.1 Saxidomus purpurata | reverse complement strand
AACAAACCTTGTTAATTGATTCCATACAGTGCTGTTTTTTCTCCAAATTAAAATTTTTACACACCAAACTGACCATGAATGATCAATGAGAAATACCGAATACAAATTCTTAAACACGGGTACGTCGAAGCGACACATGAGTTGAAAATGAAGTCAGGGTACTCATATTCTATCAAATCTTCATCCGGTTGAAATGCAGTTGAGGATTAAAATCAGTTAAAACTGTCAAAATTCCTTTTTACACTTTCCATCTGTCCAAGAACATCTTCTTAAAGGATTTGAATGAGCAAACATTGCCACAAGTCTGCTAATTTTATATTAGTGAATCAAACACGAGTGTCTGTTTTACGTGCACATTGATCACAGTCTAGTAATTTTGACGTTTTTGTGACATTTGACTATTTGAGTTACTATGTTTACAGCGCTGCAGATCATAGTGTTTGGTACCTATCTTTATAACTCTGATTGAATGTTAAATATCTATCTTTGATCTTGAAGGATTTAAATGTTAAATATCCATCTTTGATCTTTGAGGATTTTGAAATATTCATCAAAATATCTTAAAAATTGAATAAACTACCAGACTTCTTTTAGGTGTATACTTAGAAAAGTGGTTGAGTATATATGGGACCCATGTGGGTCCCTAACGGGCACCTACATGGGTCCCATATGGGCTGCCCATATGGGACCCAGATGGGAAGTACCCATATGGGACCCATATGGGCTGCCCCATAAACATGTAAAATGGGACCCATATGGGTCCCACATGGGCATCGGGCCCACATGGGCATCCCAGATACTAGTACTTCCATTTGGACAGATCTTGCATTACTTGGCTAGATCCATTTGCATTTACTTCAAATTTAAGTTTGCTGGACTTTCAATAAACCATTTGTCAGAAACATCGGATACAAACATGTGAAATTCTTTAAGCTGGAATGTAATAGCAGGGGCATGATTCTTGAACTTCCATTTTTATTTTTATATGCTTTAACTCTCTTTTTCCTGGAACAGAGGGATATTATCGGGCAAAGACATTATGATATTACCCTGCAAGAAAACAACACACTATATGCTTTAACACTAAAACTTTATTAAGTAATCTCATGTATGGTTCATAATATAATAATGGCATGCATATAATCAGAATAAGAAATAAATCAAAATTCAACCTTTAAAACACGATCTTCGGAGAGAAAAGTCTATGTTATTGTCATGTATTTATAATAGTGTATCATTATACAAATCCTAATTTCTAAAATCAATAGACATAACTGCAATATCCAATATTACCCACTACTGTAGCTTGAATTTATAAATATCAACACAGAAACATCTGTTTTAATACTTACGTGTATAAACTTAGAAGTGCACTATATAAAAATCCAAGGAAACTGTGTTTTTGTAAATCCACGGAATTTCATTTTGACATACATAGTTTTAAATTTTACAATACTGAAGTTTTTATCAAAACTTTGGTACACTAAAGTAGCAACATTTAATGTAATAGTGTTTATAATGTGTAAGTTTCTTCTTTCTCTTAAGCCTCTTCATATTGTATTCTCTGGCCAGCTGGTTTCACATGGCCTCCTTCCTCAAGCAGTCAACCGTTATACGTACGTCCGCCCCACCAAACATGGAAAGATACCTCACCTTAAATGAATGCATAAACAAACTTGTTTTTAAATATAAATTTTTACACTATGAATTTTCAAAATTATGTTGTGCACATGGCTATTATGGCATATTTAAAAGAAAGAAATAACTGTGGTAACTGAATGAACCAATTAATTAAAACATGTCATTTTCAGTTCCACAATTAATGCAGCAAAGTTTTTGTCCACCATGCAATATTTTCCAACATAAATATAGCAGAATGATAAAACATACATGTGCTCACAACAGACCATTATGTTTCTGGGCATTTAGGTCAGTGGATATGGGGTCAGCAATGGAGTTTGTTCAGTTACCTGATTAAATAACTTTAAAAGATTCACATACATGACTAAAAACAAAAATAATATCAAACAGGGAATGCCACGTACCAAAAACACAGCATCTCCAAAACGAGCCCCACAGCACCCAGAAGTGCACACTACCAACCCCCCCCCCCCCCACACACACACACAATCATGTACACACACACACATACACTACCAGCACACACTAGCATACAAAGCAAACACACGAGGACAAAACGAACAATTAAAGGAACACAGTGGGGCACCGCCTTGGAACGGTCAGTGGCAAAAACACCACTGGGGAGCTTAAACCGGTTTATGGTGCGCACCCAACCTCACTCTTACCCCCACCATGTTCCAAAGTCACAGGACAGTGTAAATAAAAGTAATCCCTGCTAGGTGAATCTCTAACACACGCAATGGAAACAAAAGGCATGGTATGTAAAACACAAAAAAGCTCGTGTATAAATATATAAAAAGCAAACCTTGAGAACCAAAAAACGTATGTACTCTATGCCTTTGCAGAAGGCAGAGCACCAAGAGAAACACCCTTAAGGGCCTGACGAAACAGGCCAGAGGACAGAAATCAAAACAGTTTCGTCCCAGTGGGGTTTAAAAACTGCCCATCACAGAGTCCTCCCCCTCTTCCGTCAGACGCAATCAAAGAGGGAAGCATAGCGTCCAACTGTAAACGGGTTGAACACCAAACATGCGGTGTGTCTCAAAACAGTTGGGTCGTAACCTCTTTTAATAAAACGTTTTATAATTTTAGCAAATACAGTTGGAAAATTGCCATGACCCAAAATCTTACGAAGTTTGTAAACCACATCCCCATAAAAATCGGGTTTTGAAATACCTTCTCGCAGAAGAGTCTTTAGATTACTATTGAATTTCAAAACCAAATCAGAATTACGATAGTAAAATTTAGCAAAATATTTACGCAATTTGTAATAACGGTAGCCCTGTTGAAGAAGTTTATTTGTAATATATTGATTACGTTCATTGAAATCCTCAACATGACTACACGCTCTGGCAAACCGAATTAACTGAGAAATGTATACTCCATAAGATGTAGCATGAGGTACATCCCCATCCAAATGGGGGAAATTTACAATACTAAAATTAAAATCATCCCTCTTGTCATAAATTTTGGTATGTATAATATTGTTATAAATAGAGAGATGTAAATCTAAAAATGAAGCACCAGTATCCAAATTGTTAGTTTTAATTAACTGGAGTTCCCGGGGACAAATAGTGTCCACCAATTGACCAAAAAACGGGTTATCCATATTAAGAATATCATCCAGATAGCGTGATGTATTATTAAAAGCAGTGATAATGTCTGCCTGCGTATCTGGAGAAAGACTCAACATAAAGTCTCTTTCATAACAATATAAAAACAAATCTGCGACAAGGGGTGCACAATTTGTTCCCATGGGAATACCGATTACTTGTCTGAAAACTGCATTCCCAAACCTTATATAAATGTTGTTCAATAAAAAGGAAAGGGCTTTACAAACTTCGTCACAGGTCCACATAGTATAATGTTTAACAATAAAGCTAGTAAAAAAAGCTTTATCGAAATTGCAGGCGAGAAATGCAGCATTCTCCCTGGCAAAAGTCTTTTGAATTAGGGCAGTTAGCTTGTCATTTATCAAATTATGTGGTAAAGTGGTATACAGAGTAGAAAAAACGTATGTACTGACTGAAGTTACTTTGTAATTATTAAATTTAAACTTATCCAGAATTTCGCCAGAATTTTTGATCGACCAAAATAAATGTTTACCAGAGTATTCGTATACTTTATCACAATATCTTTTCACGTGGGCTTTTATAGCAGTTAGGCAAGATGTTAATAGTTTTGAAATATTTGTAGTGGTACAAGAGCTTGAATTAGCGATGAAACGAGCTTTATATGGTTGTTTATGTAATTTAGGAATCCAGTACATAGTAGGAAGTTTAATATGTTGATCATCTATACGAACTTTCAAATTAGAAACTTCACTGATGTGATCAGTGACCACATTTTGTTCAACGGAAGGACTCAATGTATAAGCTTTAGTGCTATTTAGTTCGTTTTGTAAAACATTAATATAATGTAGGCGTCAAATGATGATAATATTGTTGGCCGCCTTGTCTGCTGGAACTAAGACATACTTAGAATGAAATTCTTGGATTTCCTTTTTCAAATGTCTTAAAGTAAACTTGGGTTTTGATGGAAGTAGGTGTTCATTTGTTTGGTAAAGTTTTATACGAGAATCGACAATGTTAAAAATACTTCGTTTCCAAGACGTTAATGCATTTGGATCAGCATTCTCACGACGACACCATTTAACACAAAAAGTTTCGATGGATTCCGCAATATGACCACGACAAGCATGAAAATCAACAGTAGAAGGAATTCTGTATTTTGGTCCTTTAAAGAATAAATAACGAATACGCTTGTCTTTAATAATATCAAAATTACCAGTGATGACATGACCGGCATCTGAATAGCAAAATTTCGAGTTTTTACATTCGCAGTAAGAAGGGGTATTTGTTTGAACATCTAGGTCGGAAACAATTTTATTGTAATTGAATATAACATTTCTAACAGGTGTTTTATATTTATAACAGATAATAGGAACTTCGGAGTTTCGGAAATACTTAGGCACAGAATCAATGACACGTCTATCACGAAATATACTGGGTACATCGATGAAGTCAATACCTTTATTAATGAAATGAATTTTAAGAAAATGTCTATCATGATCAGATTGAGTGACACAGTGTAAAACGGATCTGTTTGAATAACGTACTGGTCCGCTTCCTCGTCTAGTTTTTTAAGAGACTGAATAGATAAAGATGTGAGACGAGAAAGCATTGAATGTCTACCAGAGTTTGAAAGAATTATATCGAGGTCTGCAACAGAAATATTGACTTTTGATTTGCGCTTAATATTACCATTGCGTCTAATTCCATGAGACCTAGATTTACGTTTCCTAATATTTAAAATTGAAAATATATCGATATCAGGGTTTTTAGAGATATTACCTTCTTGATAAATATTATCATTTAAGCCCAACGGAAACGGTGACTGTAAATTTTTGATCCATTTGAATTCTGCTAAATGTCTGGCTTTGATTTTAAAACTAGATGTACAATTTATATCATAGACGATTTGCTCTACTGGCTGAATGGTTACCTGATCAATTGTATGGCCAGATTTACGAAAGTGTTGATATAAAAATGTAGTGAACTTGTTCCGACTTCGCATTTTGTAAGAACACTACGCTTTCCACAGATAACAGCTTTGTTTGATCTCCGAGAAGCTCGTCAAATGTTTCCACCTGCTCCAAAGTTCGAATCGGAAAAATGAGGTCCTCAAGGAGCTTCATCGAGTGGTCACCTGTTGCTGACCTGGCCGGCAACGCTGCGTCATTCTCTTCATCTCACAATTCTCCTCCCACATTGTCTCCAAGACCATGAGAATCTGTGTTACAGCAGCTGAAAAACGATGTCAAAAATGTATTTAATATGAACTATCACTGCAATAATGATAAACTCATAAATTCCAGTAAATGTCAACGTTCTGGACTCGTAAGCTTACTTTGCATTATTAAAAAGCAGAAGTGTAGTGATTACAGTACTGCAACTATTTTAAAATAATATATAACAGAACATTATGTTAACATGTTGTTCCGTGGGTTTTTATCACTAACATTTGTTTGTGAAAAGTCGTATCACGCGAGACAGAAGCAGAAGTGATGCAGATACCATCATGGACCAACATGCTACCATAACATAATGTTCCTTTTATCATAAACATTTTATAATTATGAAAAGAATACACCTTTTCAAACAAATACTGTTGTGTCTGTTGACTTGTATTGTAGACAGAACATTTATAGGTATAAAATAAATATATTTACAGCTCTAAGTTTACTTACAAGGCCCAATATTCTGCCAAAGGGATGGTGCTTCAGATGGACCTCGTACATGTAGTTGAGTAAGTGCCGAACTGGCCTCCCCACTTCAATGCTTGACTCCCACAGTGCCTGTGTTATTAAAAGAGTCGGAGGTGAAAATACGCCTCCAGCAGGTGTCTGTTTCGGTGTTGTGTCTGGGGCAGGCATTTCAGATTGTGTTGGCCTACTCTCAGTGTCCCCCTCATTCTCATCATCCACGTCACCGTCTGTTCCATCATCCGCAGACGAATCATTTAGCCTTTTTGCTGGCCTAGTTACAATAATAAGAAAATACATAAGTTGGTGCTTAGATGTAAGCAGAATATAGCTTACCACAAATTTAGATAATTATGACAAATCTACCCATGCACGTGAAACAGGCAAACATGACCATTGACTTGGACAGTTTATATAGAGAACGTCACACACTTGAAAATTGACGACTGACTCCCGCGAAAATACATTGCAAAGGCAAAACAAAAACGTTTACAACTTTCCTATACACACTATGCATGAATTTAAAACGACATGTCGATTATGTGAGATTGTGGTTCTAAATTCAAAAGAAATATTATTTATTTACCGTTTCAAAATCCCTCGTCAGCTTGTTTTCAAAATTTGACGGAGGCGGAAATAGCGTCTGCGCATGCTCGAATTTTTTTATTTTCAAAAGCATAATGCGATTAATAAATTCTTGATAATAACTATGTCTAAATGATACATTATTTATCTAACGTATAAAAATTAAAACCTATATTAAAAACAAAATAAATTAATTCCATGCACCTATCAAGGGGTGTTGACGTTAACAGGAGGCCCAAATGGGACCCTGGGGGTCCCACAAGGGTTGTAAATATACGCGTTTGTGTTGAATTACTATTTTTATATTAAATAATAGCAGTTTAAATCAAGGTAGTCACATGCTACTTCAAATTAAATGAGTTTTAAACCAATTAATGAATAAATATTCGTTTTTTCTAAAAGTGCTTCAATATGGGACCCATTTGGGACCCTTATGGGCAAACACACATGGGCTTGCCCACAAGGGTCCCATATGGGTCCAACATGGGCATGCTCATATGGGCTTGCCCAGAAAAAGCCCATATGGGACCCATATATGCATGTTTGCTGGGTGGTAGCTGAATCGGACAATCAGTACATTTTACGATGAACAAGGGGTACCAAGAAGTGTAATCCAAAAATACTTGATGCTGCACCACTATGTTGTTGTGGATGTAAATTCTCATTGTTTTGACAGAAACATGATATCAGTGTTGGCTACAGATGCAAAACTTTCTCGGGCGGCAGACAGAAAGTGCTGTAGCTACTTATTAAACTTAGAGGATTTTTTGTCTATTTGCCAAGATAAATACTAAAACTTTTTGCCGAGACTGCAGTATTCCCGTGTGGTTTAAAAGAGTTAATGATATAATTGACAATGTGTGTCTCTTGTCGTAAAAGCCGTTTTAAGTATGATCGGTACAGATTCTGGTATGGGTTGTATCTGCCTTTCTAGTAGACAGATTAGTGTAAAGATTGCTAAATGTTATTGTGTTTCTGTATGTTTGTTCAGGTTTATTTTATATAAAATTATAATGCGCTCATACTTTGTCATATAATTTGATTTTATTTCTTAATACAGGTCTGTTCACTTTACTTCCAAGATGGTCGACCTACTAAAGAACCTCTCATAAGAAGACCACTTGAATTTAATAACGTGAATTTAATAAAAAGTTTAAGCCGGTTTGTCTTGCATTTGATATCACTTGAATATGAAGACAGTTTAGAGAGACATGAAACTTATGCTGCCGAACCATTGGTTTATACATCTTTAGACATAAATACTGAAAACAGCCGCAACACCGAAAGCTATTATGATAATCAGTGTGAGGCTGTGTGCTGCAACTTATTTACAGACCACTGTAGGAATACCATCAATGGTGGATGCCAGTACTCAAACCATCGACTTTGTAGGACTAGATCATCCATACTCGTACATGAAGACAAGTAAGAGTACTGGTACCCAGCATACAACAGCTGAATTTGGTATTGAACGCATAACAACTGATTCAGAGGCAAGATTTTATACTGGACTGAATATAACTGTTTAATGTCACTGATCAGCACCTTAGCACCATTAGGTAAGCAACTACCTTACAAACTGGACATACATGATCAGATTTTGTCAGTACTTGTAAAGCTGAGACAGGGAACGACATTCCAAGACATTGCAAGGAGATGTGATATTTCTTCTGCACTGGCCACTCAAATATTTAGCTCCTGGATTGATATAATGGCAAAACATTTAACTAATTGTGTAACGTGGCTACCTCGTGAAACTATTCGCAGAACTCTTCCAAATTCTTTTAATGAATCATTCCCGAACAGTACCTGTATCATCGACTGCTCTGAAATTTTTATTCAGAGACCTTTCTCATTGAAAGCACGGGCACAGACCTGGAGCACGTACAAAGGACACAACACTGCTAAATTTTTGATAGCTATAGCTCCGAATGGCTTCATGATGTATGTATCACCTTTATATGGTGGGCGTGCCAGTGACAACTTTATCACTAAAACGAGTGGATTTTTTTATTATCTTCTGCCAGGTGATGAAGTAATGGCAGGCCGAGGTTTCACAATAGCAGAAGAGATGTGTGCACGTCGTGTGAAACTAAACATCCCTGCATTTATGAAAGGCCGCAGTCAGTTAAGTGCTCAGGAGACAATTGAAACTCGCAGGATTGCATCACAGCGTATTCATGTGGAACGTGCAATAAGTAGAATGAAAATTTATCGTATTCTGAACACAACTCTTCAATTTCAGTCTTTAAAAAACTTGACAAGATACTTCGTGTTATATCTAGTCTCTGCAATTTACATGACTCTTTAATCAAAGATGATATGCTGGACATGTGTTAGAGTAATATATACTCACAAAATTAAGTAAAACATTTGCTTGCATACACAAAGTTTATTACATTGCAGTTACATGGTATTGATGTATCAAAAAACACAAGTGTACACAATAATATATGCTAAGTGGCAAGTGATATTATGTATTAAGAACACAAGTTTTCCCAATTTTTTTTATCGAGTAACCTGGTAAATGTAATTTATAATATATCGGTCAAAATGTTTTTTTGTCTCTTTCTGTGACACTTCAAATGTGATCTAAATTGTAACTTTGCAGTGTAAATAAGTCACGAGGCAAACATTTCATGTTTTCGCAACAACAAATTGTATTTATGTTCAAAACAGTATGTAACAGTGACTGCTGTAATCTACTCTTTTTTTATCATGGTCTACATTTCATGGTATATACTGTAATGGTAACGAGACAGTTGACAAAGTGAACTTAAATGGTTGATTTTAGTTATGATTAAAAACATTTCACTTATAAACAGCAGTATGGACATTTTTCTTCTCTGATCATGATCTACACTTTTATATACAAACATTCAAATACAGAATCTTGATAGTACCTTTGTTTTTTACTCTATCATGTGTATAAATAAAATATCGAGGCCGATATTCCTTTTTCTTTTATGTTCTTTTCATGAACAAAAGCTTTTGTACTCCCTTGAGAGTTTCAGTCTTTTTGCGTGATGTTCATCCGACAAGCGCACCAGCATGTGTTTGAAGTAAAACTGATGAACACATGGCAATATTTCGCTTACATAGTCCTTATCATAGGCAACATCCAAGATGATGCTCTTATCCTGGGTCCAAACAACAAACTTACATACAGTTGTATCAGTACAGTACATAGTGATCTGGACTTATACCCATTTTTGCCTTTAGGATTTAGATGAGGTACATTATCTTTTAAAATCACATCATACTTTCCGGATGCCAAAAGTTCATCCAAATTCTTTGTAGGGCATTTAATTTCAAGAATGGTGTCTGACTTGATACATATCCCACATTTATGTACCTTCACTCTTGTTTCCTGTTCAAACCACGGCCTAGCAACTGGTTCAAACTTCTGACCATGTCTTGTTGCTGCTTAAAACGTGTGTAAATGTGGTTGTTAACAAACTTGTTGGGGTCTGCACGTTCTGATTTAGGACCTCGACTTGATGTTAATCTTAATTTGCGCGAGTCCATACACAAAGGGCTGATCTGATTTACTGTTGTATGCTTCATTTCTGATATTTTGTCCGGACTGAAATTGACACACGAACAAAAAAACTGTTGACAAGCGGCACATGCAGAATACGGCACAGGCTTTGAACTGTCAACACTATGTACAGTATTAGTTAAGTTTGTCACTTCTTGCACAGTGCGTTCTGGAGCATTCAAAACGTTGTATAACATAGTTCCCTTGCATTCCCATAGAGGTTTCACACTTGGCTTTAAAACATTCCTTTAAATCACTATGATCTAGAAACGGGGGAATCTTGGGCAAATTGTTGATGGGTTTACATTGAGCCTTCTCTACTATAATAGGGGCAGCCCCTTGCTTTGGCCGGTTAAAGTCAACGTCGGTGAACTTCTCGTGTGTCAGTGATTTAGCTGATCCTTTACCCCAAGCGACAGGTTTATCAGTACATGTAGCACCACCTACCCCATGTGCCCACGCAAGAGTAACTGCATAGATTACAGCTGCAATGTGGCTGCAACTTCTAGCCTATCCAGCTGGGCAAGAACACAATCCAGTCAAAATGGAACAGTCATTTCCCACTGCTATCCATGTTGAATAGTCTTTCTTTTCAACACATTGAAGAGGTTGAGAAGGCGACACTGTTGCCTTTAAGTAATGCACATTTTCCAAACAAACTGAAAGAATGTCACCCATCCAACCATTCTGCACATAGTTGTAGCCATAGAGTGCACGAAACGATTTCATTTCCTTCCCATCATAGGCTTTTGATGTCACAAGATAGTCAACAAGGTCTTCATATGTCACTTAAGGCCAATGTCGAGAATCATTTTTCACCCAGCCGCTGTCATCTGGTGGAAGTTCTGAAACAAGAACAGAGAATACATGTTAATATTACATATTTACATGTATGACATTATACTGTTAGTGTGTATTCAAGATTAAAAAGAGTACGGGGATAATGTTTTATTTGCCATGCTGCTCACCCCAAAGGTTGCGGGTTCAAACCCGACTGTGGTCATGACAGTTGACTCCTTATAGGACACCAGCACTGGTAAGGCTGGAGGCCGACTCAAGAGTGACTAACTATCGTAAGTCTATTCACAGTGTTTTTCACTTGACACGGCTCATTTGTAACAATCTTTTGATGACCCACTCTTCAGAGTTCTTAATCTGTCTTTGTGCAGTAAAGCCTTCAGAACTACTGTACAAAACATATATTCAGGTGGGGGTAGATTCTAAATAAGTTGTCAGCTCAGTTCTGCTCCAGGTGGGAGAGGGCCGTGGCTTAAATCAACACTATTACAACAAAAACGTTAATTTATAGCACAGGACTAGATATATTATTCAAATTTATTTACAACTCGATTCGTAGATCACATGTAGAAATCTATGTAAAAATTGTTACACCCTCGCTCAATCGGTCAGTGCCATCCCACTGGTTTTTAAAGCAATCATTGATTAGGGTTGTTCATGTTATTTATAATCCCTTATTCAGAGTTAAATCTTACCTGCAGAAGTTTATAACATAAACATCCGCAAATTGTAAACAACGCAGTACAATGCAGCATTTTAACACATCGTAGAGTAGACCGTGAACTCGCTACTACAGTACACAAATCTACACGCTATTTCAATAATTTCATTTTAGAAACATGTTCTTCTCCCGTATTCTAACATTACTGACAAAATCTAACGACATAAATACTTACGAATTGAACTCGGCGAATCCATCGTTGTAAAAACTTAATAGTTTTATCAATATTTCTTCTTGTGTAACAGAGTTATTGTTTTGAGATTATCGCTAGATTAGCAGTACCGTAATGGCGGACGGTCACGTGACCAAAAAAATGGCGACCTCCGTGCTTTCGTAATTAATATTGTCAATACGAAGTAACTGTTAAAAGAATGTTGTAAATATGATTAAAATGAGCAAAGTTATGAGAAGTTAATCAAGTTTATTTGCAAATATAGGTATATATTTTGAAACTATATATATTTTGGTTTACAAGTTCTTCAATACAAAGTCAAATTATTTTTGACGTGCCTTCACCTTTAAGTCGAACTAATTAAATGTTACTTTTGACCCTCTTTTTTCCGCTGTAGTTATCTCTATTCTATTATATAATTTGATATTCATAGGAAGCTTCCCGCTATATTTAATAAATAGCAAACAAACTTATCAAATTGTTTAATGATGTACATCGAAAATTGTTTAATTCATTTCTTATGAATGACAATTTGATTATTCAAAGAAAGAGTTTTTTATTTTCAGCAATAACCGAGTACACGTGAATGACTATACAACTTTACGACCCTGGTAATGACAACACAATAACAGCAAAAAAATGTTATTTTAAATTCCATCAAAGCCATAATACATTTGAAATTGTTGAATAGCATTGAGGAAATGTTACTTCAGCGAAAAACACATCGATAAATGTTAAATGTTCTTTGCAAATTGCTGAATAAGCAAACTAAGATTACATGAAGATGAAAAATAATCCTGCTTACTCTTAGTAGGAAGACATACGATATTAAAAATGAAAATGGTGCTGGTTAAATCTCATTGGGAGTGTTATTCCCTACACATATTTGTTATTTTATAGTCCCCTCCATAGTTCAAATCGTTTAAATCTATTTATTTTGTTAACAATACCCTTGATGTTGGTATTGTGTACAACCACAGCGTGTTGTCGAAGTCTATTATCAAAATTTACAAAATAGTTATTGCCTGATACGAAAAGATATTTGCTTAAAGCTATGTGTCGAATAGTAGAATTTCGTATCAGTATGTTTAATGAAGGCTGATTTAAACTTATTTTTTCCTTGAGTTTCTTCTCCCATGCGGAAATGAGATGAAGCGTTTCGTTATTACTTTTCACTGCCATAAATCCAGCACAATAATGGTGACCAGGTGATTGCAACCATATATCATAGTTTCCTTCGAAATACGGTATTGGATTCCTAAACCATATTGTGTCTACATCAGTGTAAATTACATTGTGGCCTTCCCTTAGACACTTTAAAATGTATGAGGGACGAACAGACATAAGTTCATTGAAATGCAAAGTATTATAACTTACAGCATCCGACAAATTTATATAATTACTTTTAACAGTCTGGAAGAGATTATATCGAATAAGTTTTAGTTTTTTAAAAACTATATCATCTTCTGCAATTGCAATAACTGGAACAGAAATATTAAGTCTTGTAAAGTACCAAAACCAATTTCTAAATAAATCAAAACCACCATTATTTAAAGCAATCAAAACTGTCCAATTTCCAAACATGTTCCTATCTTTTGCGTTTATTGTCATTGAAAAAACTGAACTATCGTTTCTCAAATGTGCTTTGTGTGTATATGTTGTGTTTCTACCAATAATTACTTTTGTTTTCAGAGTTGTGTTCCATATCACATATATAACTAACAGCGTGATAGCAGAAGTGCCTTTCCCCATAAAGAAACTTTTACGGGGCATACTTTTGTTTATTTTTGAAAGTTTATGCTAATACAAAGTAACTTCTGATCCATCAAAACCACTATCTATTTCAATTCAATAGTCCCAGTTCAACTTAGTTACACACAAAAAAACAGACACATGCTCCAATGCTGTTTTTCTTCAATACATTGCTTTGAAATGTTCATTTTAACAAAGAACTGTTAAATACTCCATCCTTTAGTTAGAAATTATCATCCGTCAATAATCCGTAGTAACTGAAGAAAGAACGTTTGAATGTTGTTAGTTTAAATAAAAAGTACTATAACCAGTTTTGATAGTTTGCTACAGGCCCAAGACCAGTTATGTTTTTACCTCAGAAACAATTTTACTTTCACACAAAACACTTTTTCTACTATTGTTTGTAAATTCTCAATTGTCGTTTAAAATATTACACATGATAATGTAAAAGGATCTTTTTTCAACTGATTCAGGTAAACTGCACAACTGATGCAGGGCTGTTAACTTTTCAACAGGACATTTAAAGAGTACAATGTATCACACGCCATATATATACTTGCAGGGAATCCAAATTTCTTCGGTATCTTACACATTATGCTATTATATCGTACAAACAGAAAGAAAAGAAATTTTGTCAATTGACAGTCCAGTGTAATGTAAGTGAAATGTAATGTAATTTTTTTTTAGTACATGTATCTTGTCTTAATCACAATAATAAATTAATTCATATGAATACCTCATTCTCATCAGGGATCATATATAGATATGTTTCTGTAGATCACTGTTCACATAAAACAAGTCAGGTGGATTATCGCTCGCTGTTAAGAAACCGTATACGCAATTTGTAAATGTCATCGAAACTAAATGTAGATTGCCCTTTGATTTACAATTTTAAAAAGGATACTTAACTTGAACAGTAATTTACTTTGTGGAATAGAATATAGTCCACATGAATATTTTGAATTTTGTTCTATTGACCCATTTCACGAAATTCAATCCGAGTTTTTAAATTTCTCGCAACTATATTCTTGCGTTAGTCTCTATGTAGACTTAAACTCAAGAACTAATAGAAAGAACTAATAAAAGTTCAAACTATAAAACCATCAAAACCTCCTTTCGATTTGAAGATTATGTCTTACTAACCCTAATGCTACGTATAATCATTTAAACATTTTAGAACTAGAAACCATAGGCGGCTACCAATAGAAATTGGAAAGTGGGCAAAAATACAAACTAACCTTCGCATTTGTGATTTATGTAATACAGAAACGGTGATGAATTCAATTATTTTCTTTACTATAACGCTTTAGAGAGTGATAGTAATTTATATTTTAAGTTTTTTATTACATAAATCCAAACAGTTATAAAATGGACTAGTTACAGAACACTAGGAAAACAACAACGTGTGAAACATTTTAGAACTAGAAACCATAGGCGGCTACCAATAGAAATTGGAAAGTGGGCAAAAATACAAATTAACCTTCGCATTTGTGATTTATGTAATACAGAAACGGTGATGAATTCAATTATTTTCTTTACTATAACGCTTTAGAGAGTGATAGTAAATTATATTTAAAGTTTTTGATTACATAAATCCAAACAGTTATAAAATGGACTAGTTACAGAACACTAGGAAAACAACAACGTGTGAAACGTGTACATTTGTCAAGAACATTTTAACAGTTTACGTCTTTGGTATTATGTATTGATAACATGTGTTAAATACTACATGTATGTGCAATTCTTACATGTCTCCATACAGTGAAATTTATTGTGTTGTTCAAACTGGGTATGATACATGATTTTGAAGAATTGACATCTTTTGGTTTATTCTAAAACTTGATTGACGGTAGTTACCTTAAGTATTCGGTTGTTCAACAATTGATATAATACTTCTACTTTTCAAAAATAAATCACGGTGACTCTCCACCTGCCGTAAGCCATCAGCGAAAGTATGATTTATACTTATAAATACAAATAACAACCTAAATACTGTCAGTCCAGTTAAATTTGAACATCTAAAATATATTGTGAATATCGTCGTACATGAAATGAGATAATAAAAGTGTTTTGACTAAACTTTACCAGTTAGACGTCTGACAGAATGTAAGCAATTAAAATGAAATCATATCACATCCTTTGTTGTGACTTATGCCCTTGGGCTAGATTCACTGAAATCCCTTCAACTGCTAGATCTACTTATCATTAAGCATAGCAACACTGCAAAAATTAGTTATTGTGATAATTGATAGAGAGTAAAAACCATTGGAAAAAATTGGGTTGGGGAACAACAGTAGTTGTAAGTAGGCCTATGTTCAATAAATAGATCTTAATGATTTTTGGAAATGACTTTAAATATAAATGTCAGCCACGTAAAGCCCTTTATATAAACATAGAAAACAACAATGTGTCTTAAATGATATGATATACCGAATTTAAATATAATTTGTGACAAAAGTTTCAATCTGACATTCTCACATTGATCTATTAGCTTCTGCGTGTTTTAACAGTCATACGAGAAAAAAAAACTTTTTGCAACCAGTTGTGCATCTAAAGAAATCTAGATCTATATGTTAAGTTGTTAACTGTTTGTTATAAATAGATTCTAGATCTATACTGTATATAAAATCTAAGAGAAAATAATTAAATTGTAAATAAATTACCATTTTACAAAGGCCGCATTTAAAGCAAAATCTACATGTTCTCGTTTTTATTAATTTCACTCGGGTGCATGTGTCCCGTTGTGTTAAAATAATTATAATTTTGGGATTATCGTTTTTATTCGATTATCATCACCGGAATTTTTAGAATCAGAAGCATGTCCACATGTACAACAGGTTTACAACAATTCAATCGGAGAATATTATACTTTGTATTCCTTCAAGACAGACACCTCGAAAATAAAATAATGGTAAAAGCAGGTAGCGGAACAAGTTGTGAATCTTTTCGTCAGCAAATTCCGCATATTTTCTTTTCTCCGTTGCTTGGTCCGTTGTTGTAAACATGACAACATTAAAAATAATCTAACTTCGTGGACAGTTATTCTTAATTGTAACTTTAACTCACACATTTATCCTTTAGAACAGACAAATGTTCACCTTACCTTGAACTGATATTATAGGAATTTCCGATTTATATTACAATTTTCCGTATTTCGGCATGAAAGGAAAGTACAATTGCGTTGTATCGTCATGGTTTGAAAACATTGTAACGACGCGTATATATGCATTTTCTGGTATTATTTGAAGTTTTAAAAAAAAAACCTACCGAGAATACATGCCTTTTTTATTTGATTATTTAAAAGAGCAAAACCCAAATGCACATTATATCAAAAGATAAAAAAATTTGACCACGCGAAAAACGCGCTATACGGTAAAACGCGTAAATTTTGACGTAAAT
Source organism: Saxidomus purpurata (assembly GCA_022818135.1). NCBI lineage: Eukaryota > Metazoa > Mollusca > Bivalvia > Venerida > Veneridae > Saxidomus > Saxidomus purpurata. Next base: position 629,545 of record JAFMSR010000025.1, on the reverse strand, counting down.
AAATCACTACTGTTCTGGCTTCGGGCTATATATTTTTTGCAGAAATAATGGATTTGTAATCAATCAACCACATTACAATTGCTCCTACTGAATAAAAGCTGTTGTCAAAATAATGTGCACGTGATAAAAAGTGAAATCACCAAAATCTCATTGAAATTATGATAGAAAACGAACAATTTTCGATAGAAAAACGGGTGCCACCAGGAGGCGCTTTTTGCGTGGATGTTAAACCTAAATAAGAAAACAGATTTTTTTTTTCGAAAATATAGACTTAGATCTATACCTGGACCAACATTAATACTTTTCGATCCACTTGTTTAATTCTGGTTGAACAAAAACCACATACAGTGTTTTGTCGTGTTCTCCGGGATTTAAACAGTCTGTTTTTAATATGCAGAACTACTCATGAAAATAATAACTTTCAATCTATTTAAAGCAATGTTAACACGCTCGGAGGATTTGCGGCTTCTAATTTGAATAGATAGTTACTCAAAATTAAAACTGTCGTTTATCCTTGAAACTATAATCTAAGTGTTTGATGATACTGATTTTAATATCAGTCACATTGCCTTCATTTTTACTTGTATTTGTAGGATGACTTTTGTGCTGAAACTGAATATGTAGAGGCACTCTGGAGATGCAAGGATGGCATGGAAAGCTGGATCAAAGCAAGGATTGTGAATGTGTATGCTGATATATTTTGTAAAACCCTATATTAATGTTTATACCTAATTGTAGTGGTAGGTTTTTGCATGAATGGTACAAGAAAAATATGCAATTTGTAATGTCAACAAACATAGTAATAAGATCAGTGGGTGTTTGTCCTTCATCAATGCCGTATCTGTGTACAAGTAGTTTAATAACATTGTAGTATCCAAGTATTTCAAATTAAACTTTGGTACTGAAGATACAGCTTCATTATTTCTAACAAAGAGCTGGGTACGGGTTACTTTTACTTTTACGGGTTGCTTTTTATATATTTATACACGAGCATTTTTGTGTTTTACATACCATGCCTTTTGTTTCCATTGCGTGTGTTAGAGATTCACCTAGCAGGGATTACTTTTATTTACACTGTCCTGTGACTTTGGAACATGGTGGGGGTAAGAGTGAGGTTGGGTGCGCACCATAAACCGGTTTAAGCTCCCCAGTGGTGTTTTTGCCACTGACCGTTCCAAGGCGGTGCCCCACTGTGTTCCTTTAATTGTTCGTTTTGTCCTCGTGTGTTTGCTTTGTATGCTAGTGTGTGTTGGTAGTGTATATGTGTGTGTGTACATGATTGTGTGTGTGTGTCGTGTGTGTGTGTGCGTGTGTGTGTGTGTGTTGGTGGTGTGCACTTCTGGGTGCTGTGGGGCTCGTTTTGGGGAGGCTGCGTTTTTGGTACGTGGCATTCCCTGTTTGATATTATTTTTGTTTTTTTACTATTGAAAGTGTCCCTATAAAATAGCCAAAAATCATAGTTATGCTTTTTCTAAAAGAACAGTAATATGATGTAGATGAATATACCCCACAATAAAATCACGCGACTTTTGTTACCTACGTTACCGTAAAACGGACGGAAAACACTTTCAATCGCGAAAAGGGATACTTTTTGATGTTTGGAAATAATCTCAAAATAAATCACTTGCTTATCTATTTGTGTTTTTTTAACACCAGTTATCGTATATTTGCGGTCTTCATTGTGTGCAAAGCATTTATATCTAAGCATTAAACATTAAAATAATTATTACAGTACCTTGTAATCTGTATTAAAACTCTTCAGTTTTGAATGAAATAATTTTTTTTTTCAAAAAAGCGTGTTCATATTTAAACTAATTGATAGTGTTTCTCGCGATTATCCAGATTTTACATTTCTATGACGTCCCTTTCAATTGCATTATTTTGCGTTAATAACATTCTGTTTTTCTCTCATTTCATACTACCAAAATTGTATACTGTGCAAGAAGGGAACAACATCAAAAGACATAATCCCTCTATCCGGACCAAGAAACAAAGACATTAGGAAATATTTTGATAAACATTTTATGATAGAGGTTACATCAGACACTACTGACGTTTCATTCAATAAATGTAGACAGAAGTTGTATGAACATGTCCGTCAAAAATCAAAACAAAAGGGAACACAAGCTAGATCATACACTGTACAATAGTTAGTACAAAAAAAAAACGGACGATCAGTCATGCGAAATAATAACTGACAAATTAATGCAGGTCATACTTATTCAAAATGTATCATTTGCAATAAATACGGAGCAAAACTGATACGAGTGAAGCATGATGCCCGCAATCAGCTTTACATACAGACAGGTGTTTTTATACCAAAGGGTTCACGCTGTTGCCCGAAACACTGTATTGAAAATAGATTAACTACTGATGCATTAAAATGTTTGAACAAAATGGTTTAACAAAAAGTGAGAGTACAATAACAGGCAGCGAGTTGATAGAATTGTTGGAATTTGTTCGTATCAATGCAAAAGAGAGTCAACAGAAAAGGTTGTGTTTTGACGATTGTTCTGTTTTAAGTGATGAGGATTATTTTAATCTAACTGGCCTTTCGAAATCAGATTTTAAAACTCTCTCAAGTTATGTTAAGGTAAAAACCTCCAAATACAAAGGTAAAAACACATCACTCGCTGTTTTCTTACCAAAACTTAGAACAGGGTTATCTCATCGACTTCTCGGTACTTCAAAGGCACAAGTCCGTCGATCGGTTGCATCTGTCAAGAAGCAGCTTTCTAGGCGTTTTGTTTCAAAACATATCGGCTTTGGACACATAAGCAGGCACGATGTGACGTATCAATTATTGGCCAGAATGAATGCAGTCCTCCTGTAATTCTTGTATTGGACGTCACTTATATTTAGATAAATAAATCGCCCAACTTCAAGTTCCAAAGAAGGACTTTTAGTATGCCTAAACGGAGATCTCTTGTTAAAGTTATGATGGTAGTGACAACATCCGGGTATATAGTTTCCGTTATGGGGCCATATTTATCAGATGGTAAGAACAAGGATGCAAGTATACGTAACCACATGCACACTAACAACATTGAAGAAATGCAGAGTTGTTTAAGGCGAGGTGATGTTTTTGTTGTTGATAGGGGTTTTCGGGATTCAATTACAATGCTAACAGACCTAGGTATTTGTCCGAAGATGCCGTCTTTCCTATCTAAAGGCAGCTCTCAACATTCGGTGGAAGACGCAAATGAAACCCGTTTGGTCACAAAAATACGAAGGTGGTCAACATTATCTTTTTCTCTTTCTGATTTTTATACATGCATTGCAATGTGTAGATTGGGTAGTTCATTAAACTCTAAATATTTCGGTACGGGAATGTGTACCGCGGCACGTATCGGCGCGGCCCTGTATTGCAATATACCGGTATAGCGTTGCATCACTATAATCATTTACATGTCAGAACAGAAGTTCTGTTCTGTTCAATAATCATTCACATGTCAGACTGATTGTTTTAAGCTAACTGAGTACGGTCAGCTTAAAGTGATAGTACCATTCAATGAAAAACACATCAGTTTATCTCATTTATTACTTGTTTTCAAAGCACTGCTGTTTTAACGTTCATTATTGAAAATAATTATCAATACGACCAATTTGAAGCCAAATATACCTTTAATATGTAGCGCATGTTGATACGATGTTTTGTTTGTAGTATTGTGTATATGACTGGAGAATGAACACTTTGAGCTAAACACATTATACATATTTTATGAGAAAGCAGATGTTTGTGCAATCACAGGTGGAAGGAACATACCTTTGACTTTTTTTTCTTAAGCTAATGCTTTTTTCTATGCATTTTAAAATTGATATCAGAATAAATATAAAAAAAATTGAAAAAAAAATTTTTTTTTCTTCATAGCTCTTTAATATAGACAAGGTTCCCAACACACTCTGTATGAAAACAAGCATGTCGCTCTGAAAAACTCTTCGATTTCTTTCAAATTTGAGTTACGTTAAACAAATTTGAACGAATTCTAGAGAGAAATGATAGAGCTTTAAGAAAAAGTTTACTTCAATGGAAAATTCCAAGCCGTTTTCGTTCTACAAGCGAAAATGCCAAAGCTGTGGAGCGATTTTCGCTCAAACCAGAAAAATGTCACACATTTTCCAGACGGTAATTTTCACTAAATTCTCCAATAATATTGCGGTACTGCGACAGGAAACTATCAAAACATGCAATATATATGTTTAGACTTCAAATCATGTCGTAGATCGTACTTTTACTCAAAATGGGTTCGATGCTACGGCGGATTTTTCATTTTTTGTTGACTAAATGCTTTTACTTTCACTTTCAATCGCCTTCGGATATGTTTTGATAATGTCCTTGAATAGTTGTTACAAATCACTGCGCAACCTCTCGGACCTTCATGGCCGCTAATACATTTTGACAATTACAAAAACTGAAAAATCCGCTGTAGTATCGAACACATTGGTGTAAAGGTACGATCTACGCCATGATTTGTAGTCTAATAATATATATTTCTTGTTTTAATGGTTGTCTTTCGCAGTACCGCAATATTAGTGGAGAATTTAGCGAAAATCACTGTCGGAATATGTGTGACATTTTTCTGGTTTGAGCGAAAATCGCTATATCAGCGTTGGTATTTTCCTTGTAGAATGAAAACGGCTTGGAATTTTCCATTGAAGTAAACTCTTTCTTAAAGCTCTATCATTTCTCTCTAGAATTCGTTCAAATTTGTTTAACGTAACTCAAATTTGAAAGAAATCGAAGAGTTTTTCAGAGCGACATGCTTGTTTTCATACAGAGTGTGTTGGGAACCTTGTCTATAGTAAAGAGCTATGAAGAAAAAAAATTTTTTTTCAATTTTTTTTTTTATTTATTCTGATATCAATTTTAAAATGCATAGAAAAAAGCATTAGCTTAAGAAAAAAAAGTCAAAGGTATGTTCCTTCCACCTGTGTGTGCAATATGACTCTTTAAACTGTCATTTAGTGTAAATGTGTGCGCGCGCTTTATTCATTTACAAGTAAAGCATCTTTGATACAAGTTGATTGTATACATGTAAATTGTATAAATGTACCAGTATACATGTTTGAGTGTCCATTATTTATGTTCTTAGAGAATGAATAGAAAAAATACTAAACTGTGAATTACGTTAATCGTAAGTGGTGTTTTTATGCATGTTCGTTGGCCAAGTCTCCGCCTTTAAACTGTCGGAGTTGTGTGTTCCAGTCAGTTAACATTTTTCAACCTCATGATCGTACATGGAACGATGTAATTTTCTGTGCAGTCTTTTCTATTTGTTTAGTCAATGGAAAATTAGTAAGGACACACAATTCCTCAGTCAGCGAACTACGTTACGTACGACAAAAAATATATCATAACTCGGACATATCCTGAAGCTGAAAGTTTTTCGCTACAATCGCTAGATTTAAAACGATCTCGCCTAAGGTGTTTATTTCCAAAATGATGTCGCAGGCTGTGAACAACGTTCGTTAGTAGTCAAACAAGAAACCTTGATTTCCGTGTACTTCGTCCATACTGTCTATATACATGATAATTCTCCCCTGAATTCCCGAAATGTCAAAGCAATATAAAAAGGAAGTAACAATGCATTTTTCATATAAATGTTTTAAAAGAAGCTAAGTATTCGGATTTTCACAATAGGCTGCACCGCTGTATGTTCGTAAACCTAATAAACATATGCCAGCCAACTGCTCTTTTGCATAAACTATAATAATGTGAATCAAATAAAAGATGATTTCGTGTATTTGTAAATCAAGCGAGTTCGTTATGAGAAACTTACAATTCAACGTAAATCGTACCCGACGTCAAAAAAACCCTGACGTCATTGACGTTAGAGAGCGAATTTCTGATGTATATGTGCTGTTTTCTAATGATGATATCTGTTTTGTCTTTCAAGACACGTATTTAATTATTGCAGCATGTTTGAGGAAATTGATTACTTTATAACATGTGTCAATATCATGAGATTATAAAAATGGGCCAAAATCAACTGAAAGCGTACCCAGCTCTTTGACAAAAATCTAATGTTTCCATTGTAACAATGGCTAAAATACTGACTAATTTTACCGCGTTAATACTCTTAGTCACATACCAATTTCTTCGCCAATCTTGATAAATATCAACCGAGTATAAATGTCGGTAAGATATGAAACAAGTTTGATTCTAGAAAAAGCAAGACATGTATACCAACGTTTCAGCCTTTTAAAGTCATAAAATCCTTTATCTGACCTTGCTTATATTCAATCTCCTGTGCCATTCTTGAACTGTTTCACCTTCATGTATTTACGAGTTTTAAACCTCTGAGACAAATGATGTGTATAACTTGGCCTGATTGTATCAATATTAAGGTGACCCTAGCTGAATTGAATTGTCAATGCTTTTCCTCTTAAGTAACCTGCATATTTAGATAGCTTAACAGAAGTATGCATATTATCTGAATATAGCACTTAAGTCATAGATACCAATGAAAACTATTTTTTACGCCTAACTGCTTCGAATTTCAGCGTTTGAAAATTGAAGAAGAATTCTTAGGTGAACTGTTCACAGGTACAAGTTATATTAGGCCTATATAGGAATCAAACTTTATTGTCTCTCCATAGATTGTTCTCTCCAGAGTTTTTCCTAATATCGCGTGAATTTTAATCGTGAACACCAAAAGTAGTAATGATCACTCGTGGCTGCGCCACTCGTGGACATATCACATTTGGTGCTCACTCGGTGAAATTATCACGTGATATTACACCAAAACCAACAAAATTATCCTCTTTATCATCAAGTAGAGTGTCTTACACATTGTCTTTTATTCTTCATTTAACAGAGTCCGACGCTTGCCTTGAAGTTGGGGATAATTAGTGTCACATCTTAATTGAGTAGACACTTATTGCTAATATTAACAAAGGATGATGATTACCATTGTCTACAGTACTGTCAGCATGTTTTTTCATTTTAATGAACCATAAAGTAAGATAATCGGCTAAAACAGATATCATTGGCAATTTACTGTCGAAGTAGTTAAAACAGGATTATTTTAGTGTCAAGTATTTAATAAGTTTGTTGTAGAAACTGGTCGAGGTAAACTAAATAAGTTATTCGTTCTTGGACTCTGATTTGAGCTACAAAGACACAATAATCTTAAATAAATACTGAAACAGATGATAACCGCAAACTGTCGATTTACTGCATTTGAATTAACTATTACAATGTATACGTATGTTCCTTTTTTTCGTCATACGTTGCGACAAAAACAATACGTTTGTTATAAATATAAGAACTGACAATTATTTGCCGTCTGAATGTACAACAAATCGGCATCAACTCTTTTAAATGTACGGTACTACATTAAGTTTCTAAAGTAGACATTTCCAGCTTTCAATTTGGTGAATTTCGTACGGTGCAGAACTGGTCATGATCTGCACTGATTGAAAATTCATGCAGAACAATTGCTGCTAGCATGAAAATTGCTACTTTATTAAAACAACAATCTCTCAGCGCTGACTGCATCCACATAATCAGTAGATAAATGTAAGAACTAAACTTCACAAAAATACAAGTAACAGCCTAAATACTGTACGTCCACTTATCAACATCCTACATTGTGAGAGCTCGAACCGGGGTCACAACGGGTTTCTGTACGTACATGCATATCGATTCCTACACTCGGAGTTAGACACCAACATTTTACCAACTACCTAAGAGCTATGAACCGGGATCACAACCGGCTTTTGTACGTATAGGTGTTTGATGTTTTATGAAAATAATAAAGATGTTTTTTTTTAAAGATCGCACTGTTGAAAGTAAAATTTACTGACGTAACATCAAACATTGTGATACACACATGTAACATAAACACCCCGTGCTAAGGTTTGATTTCAAAGCAGTTAAATTTGATTTGACAAAAAGAAAGTACATCCGTTCCAGCCGTATTTTGGTCGTTCTAACAGACGGGCAGTTTACCTTATTACAGTAAAATCCGTATATAGCGACTCCGGATATAACGTAACTTCGGCTATAACGAACAGTTCTTTTGGGCCCGATTTTTCCCTTTTTTTTTGTTAAATGTAAAAAGATGCGGTTATATCAACTCCGTTTATAAGGAAACTTCGGATATAGTCTTCTACATTTCACATGTAAAACCTTTTGATAAACTAGTTACGAGAATACTAACACAATTGCTAAGTACGATGTTCAAGTAATAATATTTTTCGTAAACAATTATGAGCGTTTCTTTAAAAGCATGCAGACCGGGTGAAATCCCATTTTGGGAGAGAAAAAAAAAACATGTTAAATATTAAGTTTTGGCTATTGAGCGAAAATCGGCTATATTCAATTGTATCAAATACAAAATTATTTTGTTTCAGTATTGCCAATGAAAACATGAACCGTCTTTTTTATGCTTTATTAATCTTTGCAATTATTTTACATACGGATATAGAAAAGGATAACAGTTATAGATAAAAGGTGGTAGAAAAATCAAAAGCAACTGTAAGTTGATGGTTGGGGTTTGACTATAAAAATACTTGTTCGATATGTATTTCAGTTCGATATATATAAGGAACGTCGATATATGGATATAAGGAACTCACGGATATTAGGAACACATTTGATAGATCCCGGAGAGTTCGTTACAAGCAGAATTTACTGTATACCGGTACTACGTTTTCATCTACAAGATACAAATTTCCACCAATACCTGTGATGGATAACCTTATACTTAACTGCTGCAATGATCTCTCATCGCTGCCGGGCTATTTTTACGTAAATTAAAAGCAGCAAGCTCATCACATACATACGAAAAAATGACTGTAAAACATAGGGCTGAGGTTTTCTTTTTCTTAGTTAGACCATTTTCTATCCATTTATAGCAGTTTTGAAGTAGAATTCGAGAAAAAGCTGATTATCAATTTTTTCACCCCCATTCTGTATTTACACTTATTTCTGCTTACTTGCGTGAAAATAAATCTACCATGTCCATTAAGTAGTGGATAAGGAAATCCCATTCTCATGTATTTCAGCATAAACTTACAGTAAATACTTAGTTCTGTCGTGATTCTTTTAAACATACTTTTTTCAATTATCAACATTTAAATAGATCACGATGCTTAAATATCATTCTTAACATTTGTCTTCTTGGTCGTACTCTGTCATTCAATGTAGTATTTGTCGATCTCTGCATTAAGATAATTCATTCAAAATAATCGTATGGGTTGAGGTATTTCTTTTTCATCTCACAGTTCTAAAACACGTTTCTACATTACATGTTTTTATGGTTACTAAAATTTACTGGTATACACATGAAAGTACTAAAACATTTAAGACTTAATTTTATTGGTTACAATATGGAATACATTGTAAATCATTATTGAAAAACACAGTTTTATACATGTGTACAATACAATATAGTACATACACGCGGCATCACGCGGCGGAACTGGTTGTCGCGCTTGAATGCGCTTGATTGCTATTTTGTCTTTCAGATGCGGCAATTGAATGCCGCATACAATTTGCGATGTCGCGTCACGCGTTTGATTTCTCGCCGCATCTCCATGCTTTCAGACTCTTATATACATGCCGCATGGACGCATATGCGTGGGGTTTCGTCTGTGCTGTACTGTACATGCATAGGAAAAGCTTTGGATTTGCTTTTCTCTGAAACTGCAGGGTCTGAAGCTTAGTTATTATTATAAATGTAGCATTGCCTAGTGAACCTCTACCAAGATTTTTCAAATTATGGCCCCGGGTCAAAATTGAACCCGCTCTGGTGGGTCATGTGATTTTATATAGGTTTATATAGGAAAAACTAAAACCATTTAGTAGACAACATTGTTTTTACAAATCATGCCCCTGGGGTCACTTGTTTTACATAGACATGTATAGGAAAATCTTTAAAAATCTTCTCCAAAACCACAATATATAGAGCTAAGATATTATGTTTGAAACAGTATGTATACGTATTATAATATAAATAAAGTTTTGTCCGGTATTATTTAATTAACACAAAAACTGAAATTGGATATTTTATTCATTATTAGAAAAGCATAAGAATATCACCATTTTCGAATCAATTTTATCAACTGGAGGCCATTGAGCCTACAATACAATTTGCACGTGCGTTATAACAACATATGTTGAGTATTTGTCTTATTTTTTACATCTTTCGATAGGACTATCCTTTGGTAACAAAAACAAAATTTTTGTGATTATAAGCGTCATGTAAATAACATTTAGATAAATGTGAAATTCATGGTCTATGCCGTCACGGTTGATTGAATGTTCTTGTACAGAATTCTTAACACCTTGTTAAGATTTCAAGTAACGTACAATTAAAATTTAATCAAACAATTTTGAACCGGACACAACTTTTGTCCTTAAAGGTCCACTACTAATCGGAAATCAAATGACAGTTATTTCAATTGCAAGTGCATTACCTTATGCAAGACACTAGATAATGAAGATTGGTGAATTAGAATGTACATAAAGTGTTTGGAACACGAAGAAAAGTATGTGTATTATGTTGAAATCCCAGTGAATTGAAACAATGGCCACCCAGGTCTCTTTAACTTTGTTCATAATGCATAGAAATATAATTGTACATGTACTGTGATTTATTTAGAATTTCTACATACCAACTTTCATTTTTGATTAATAATAACTTATTTCTGTGCCTTTTAAGATATATTTGAATTTTCGCTTTCATTAGTATTAGACCTAATTAACCATTTCAAAGAAAGTACAAAGCATGCCCCGGGCGTAAAAATTGACCATGCCCGGGGTCACTAAGTATAGGAAAACACTTTATAAATCTTCTTTTTGCAAACTACAAAGAAAGATATTTGGTATGTTACATTGTCTATTTATGTTATGCTCCATTAGTATAACTCTCATTTAACCTTTACATGTAAATGTTTATGGGGCGGGTAACATAGAGAAGTAAGCTTGTTGGTCGGTTGGTTGGTCGTTTGTGTCTGCGCATTATCTCCTTATCCCCCTGAATGATTATCATGAAATTTTAGTCAAATGCTCATCTTATCAATGCGACATGACACCCCGTCAGTTAAAAGGTCATGGTCACACTTAGGGGTGTTTTTGTGTGTCCGCCACATAAATCTTAAGTCCCATAATGGATTTTCATGGTCAGGGCAAATGTTCAGTTCATCAAGATAACGTGCAGAAATTATATGTTGGGTAAAGGTCACACTTTGAAGTTTTATTTGTAGTTGCTCCTGTAAGACTAGAAGGAATTTATGTAACCTAAGTCGCATGTTTATCTCATCAAGACGAGGTGTGGAACATATGTTTTAACCCTGCTTTGTTAAAACTGTTAAGATCATAATTTGGGTGTCATTGTTTGGTTTTCCGTGTGGCTTCATATCTCCGGAACCAGTTGAAGGATTGTCATGAAACAAATGTTCATTTCATCGAAACAAGATGCAGATCCAATGTTCCAACCGTGATGGGTCAATGTCACACTATTTGCCATTCATTGTTTCTGTCCGATCCATATTTCCAGCAGACTTACAATCTGTCTGCCCGTTACGTTTGTGTGGTCAGTTATTCAAACCTTAATAAACCTATAAGGTGGTGTGGTGGCCGAGTGGTTAACGCTCTGGACTACCAATCCGGAGGTCCCCGGCTCGATTCTCGGCCAGGGCACTGGATATTTCAGAAACGCTTTTAAGTGTTTCCCACCTATCTGAGATGAACTGGTTAGAAACCCAGAGGTAGTCTCGCGTGTATCGGTGCTATACACTGGGCACGTAGGAAAGAACCTAGAGGTGTATTCGTAAAAGAGCTAGGGTCTGATACCCAGATTCCCTTGTATCTGCTTCTCTGTCTCTAAAATAAAGGACCACAATGGAAATAAGAGCTTGCTCTTTATTGTGTTATCCTTGGTACTTGCTACTGAAAAATACATACATACAATAAACCAAGATACATGTCTATTGATACGACGTACGTGTGCACTTACCAAGTGATAATTGTGTAAATGACTGCCGCAAATTTATTACATGTTATGTACATTTCGCTTTGCGTTTCGTTCTTTTTTTTTAATTGTATGTTTGGTTTTGGTGTCGTTAGTTCTCAATCTACGTTTAATCACAGTTCAAATGTATCTTAGTATAAAAATTAACATGATCTTTCATATAACTAGCGCGCACAGGATCATATGTTTAATTGCCTAGATCTATGTCTAATTTGAATTTACTTCAGTTTGTTTAATGGCTGCAACCAGAAATTCCACCGATGATGACAACCGATAAAAACTTGTGACCTTGCTGATAACTGTCCAACAGACGCCTAAGATCACTTTTGATTTGTAGCTAAGTCGGTGTTCAATATTATTCAGGAAAATATCGAAAGAAGCGAGGTCTAGAAAATTCAACCGAACCGATCAGGTCAACATAACAAGAAAGAACGGCCAAAGTGTTATGAATCATTATCCTGAAAATAAGAAGATAATATCCGTAATGATATTGTAATGATAGTAGTCTGGAGAGAATAATTTTAAGCCATTAACCAAAACATAGTGACCTGATACCAATAGTGCTGTTAGTGATGTGTACCATAATACAAAAGTGAGTGGAAATGAAAACATAGTAACTTTGTTTTAAACCCGTAGGCTTGCTCATGAGAGCAGGAGAAAACTTTCCTACTCCCATACCGCTTCCGTATCTGCCAGTTATTCATATGTAGAAAAAAATCCGGATTGGAAGCCTGCTCTGCCAAGCCTTCCTGAACGCTTGCCGCAATAGTATCGACATCCTTAAATTTTGGGCCAACTGCTGCAAGCATGCTTTGGAGATTGGGGCCGATTGTCCAACAAACGAACCGATTAAAATGGTTTTTTAATTGATAAATTGGTCAACGGATAGAAAACAATCCATCAGGAATAGTTTTTGCTCCGGATTCCCGTATGTAGATATCATCAAAACCATATTCGTCAAAGTAACTATTTAAAACCCGTTCCAAATCAAACTCGTACCACCTTAAACAACCGTGGAAGAGCTGTGAAACTCCAAAGTTATGAGCTCGGTATAATATAACCGAACGAATGAAGATTAAATCGTCTGTACCCATTTTTGGGAACCCCGAATTTCCACATACAAAAGCAAAGAAAGACCCCCGGGAGAAGAATTCTATTTTAGCAGAATGTGCAGTGGCTGCAGTGCTCATAGTGTCTCGTGGTGTAGCTGTTCTGTTAGTTTTTTTGTTTGGTTTTGTTAATTTTTGGGTGGCTGAAAAGAAGAGGAATACAAAAGGATTTAAGTTTCTGAAATTCATATAAATTTTGAATAAATAAATTAAGATTTAGTTTGCCAGAATTTAATAATAGAAGTAACACGTTTGTTTTGGTAAGTCAGTTTTATCTACACTATCTACTATCATTTGATCTGTTAGAGCAGGGTTAATATGTGCATGTTGATAAATGTCATTTTCTGAATGTGAATCTGTGTCGACTTGTATGTCAGAATCAGAGTTTGTATCAAAGGATATTTGCCCCCTCGGAAACAAGGTTTGACTTTAAGTGTGTTGTTATTTCTGATTTGCCTTAGTAGCTCAGCGAGGGGTATATCATCCTCACTATCCGAGTTCTCACGTTCTAACCTAACACGGTTTGTAACGGGAGGAGTGTTGCATGCTCAGGTGTATCGGAGTCAGAGCTGTTTTCTTCCGGACAAACAACAGAATGTGCTCTTCTTACGGGTCGTTCTGGTCTAATTAATGTTGGAGTAGGCCATTCGTCAATATTTACATGCCTTATCTGTTCAGTGTGTACTTTTACGATTGAATTTTTTAACTGATTTTTATGAGGTGATTTCGGTTCAATTATTCTAAAGTAGGGGCGCCATTTCGTGTCAAGTTCGTTGTGACGTTGGAAGTTTTTGCAGTATACATGAGTATTTGAGTTATCGACGCACATGTATAAAGGCTTTATGTTGTTCCTGAAGTATGATTTTGAAAATTGCATGGCGGCTAATATCAGGTTAAGGTACAAATCCCAGTTCTTAACATTACCGTTGGCCTGTTTAGATAGGATATCAATAATTGTGGCATGTGATCGTTTGTTCATACTGTTTGCTTGGTGGTAGGTGGTAGTTTTGATATATTCCAGAATTATGAAGTTTTTGTAAGACCTCTTCAAATGCAGCGCTAGTGCTTTTACTACCATTGTCAGTGACAATTCTCAGGGGACAAGAATACCTTGCATAAATTTCATTTAGCAGAAAATGTATGAGTGTATCAGAACTTTTATATCAGGAGCCGGGAAAGCTTCTATAAATCCAGAGTGCATGTCTATAAAGCATATGATTGTCTGTTTCCGGACATAGTTTTCGGGTAAGGCCCACATTCATCAAGGTATATGACCAAAAATGAAAACAGTGGGGGATTTGACTCGGCACTAATAGGTGATTTAATTTTTGTCAAATTTCTATTTTGACACGACACATACAGTGGCGCCTGTGTGTAGGTTCCCCGTGTTTGCGTGAAAAAGCGTGTTGCACGCGTGTCGGACACGATCGAGTTGCACGGTATGTTACTGCGCATGCCCAATTTGGTCACAACCGTACCTCCTCATATGGCACCAAGTACTGGTTTATCCGGAAGCAGATTCAAGAGTGACTCGATAAGCAGCAACATTTCTTCACAATTATAGTTTTATCGTTGGTACTGGATAATCCATATGACCAACGCCCCCAGATGTTAGTTATTTTCAGTTTTCGGAGGATAGTGCAAGATACAGAAAGCATCCCAATTCCAGAGACACTAAGTTCTTTTACATACCAGGTGTATTGCTCTCATACATAATGGGACGTCGGTTAAGTAGCATCTGAAAAACTATTTCAGTAGTAATTTTTGTTGGTCAGCCCCGGGAATCAAGCCCACAACCCTGAGGTTACAAAAAAACAAAAATAATATCAAACAGGGAATGCCACGTACCAAAAACGCAGCCTCCCCAAAACGAGCCCCACAGCACCAAGAAGTGCACACCACCAACACACACACACGCACACACACACGGCACACACACACAATCATGTACACACACACATATACACTACCAACACACACTAGCATACAAAGCAAACACACGAGGACAAAACGAACAATTAAAGGAACACAGTGGGGCACCGCCTTGGAACGGTCAGTGGCAAAAACACCACTGGGGAGCTTAAACCGGTTTATGGTGCGCACCCAACCTCACTCTTACCCCCACCATGTTCCAAAGTCACAGGACAGTGTAAATAAAAGTAATCCCTGCTAGGTGAATCTCTAACAACACGCAATGGAAACAAAAGGCATGGTATGTAAAACACAAAAATGCTCGTGTATAAATATATAAACAGCAAACCTTGAGAACCAAAAAACGTATGTACTCAATGCCTTTGCAGAAGGCAGAGCACCAAGAGAAACACCCTTAAGGGCCCGACGAAACAGGCCAGAGGACAGAAATCAAAACAGTTTCGTCCCAGTGGGATTTAAAAACTGCCCATCACAGAGTCCTCCCCCTCTTCCGTCAGACACAATCAAAGAGGGAAGCATAGCGTCCAACTGTAAACGGGTTGAACACCAAACATGCGGTGTGTCTCAAAACAGTTGGGTCGTAACCTCTTTTAACAAAACGTTTTATAATTTTAGCAAATACATTTGGAAAATTGCCATGACCCAAAATCTTACGAAGTTTGTAAACCACATCCCCATAAAAATCGGGTTTTGAAATACCTTCTCGCAGAAGAGTCTTTAGATTACTATTGAATTTCAAAACCAAATCAGAATTACGATAGTAAAATTTAGCAAAATATTTACGCAATTTGTAATAACGGTAGCCCTGTTGAAGAAGTTTATTTGTAATATATTGATTACGTTCATTGAAATCCTCAACATAACTACACGCTCTGGCAAACCGAATTAACTGAGAAATGTATACCCCGTAAGATGTAGCACGAGGTACATCCCCATCCAAATGGGGGTAATTTACAATACTAAAATTAAAATCATCCCTCTTGTCATAAATTTTGGTATGTATAATATTGTTATAAATAGAGAGATGTAAATCTAAAAATGAAGCACCAGTATCCAAATTGTTAGTTTTAATTAACTGGAGTTCCCGGGGATAAATAGTGTCCACCAATTGACCAAAAAACGGGTTATCCATATTAAGAATATCATCCAGATAGCGTGATGTATTATTAAAAGCAGTGATAATGTCTGCCTGCGTGTCTGGAGAAAGACTCAACATAAAGTCTCTTTCATAACAATATAAAAACAAATCTGCGACAAGGGGTGCACAATTTGTTCCCATGGGAATACCGATTACTTGTCTGAAAACTGCATTCCCAAACCTTATATAAATGTTGTTCAATAAAAAGGAAAGGGCTTTACAAACTTCGGCTTTATCGAAATTGCAGGCGAGAAATGTAACATTCTCCCTGGCAAAAGTCTTTTGAATTAGGGCAGTTAGCTTGTCATTTATCAAATTATGTGGTAAAGTGGTATACAGAGTAGAAAAATCGTATGTACTGACTGAAGTTACTTTGTAATTATTAACTTTAAACTTATCCAGGATTTCGCCAGAATTTTTGATCGACCAAAATAAATGTTTACCAGAGTTTTCGTATACTTTATCACAATATCTTTTCACGTGGGCTTTTATAGCAGTTAGGCAAGATGTTAATAGTTTTGAAATATTTGTAGTGGTACAAGAGCTTGAATTAGCGATGAAACGAGCTTTATATGGTTGTTTATGTAATTTAGGAATCCAGTACATAGTAGGAAGTTTAATATGTTGATCATCTATACGAACTTTCAAATTAGAAACTTCACTGATGTGATCAGTGACCACATTTTGTTCAACGGAAGGACTCAATATATAAGCTTTAGTGCTATTTAGTTCGTTTTGTAAAACATTAATATAATGTAGGCGTCAAATGATGATAATATTGTTGGCCGCCTTGTCTGCTGGAACTAAGACATACTTAGAATGAAATTCTTGGATTTCCTTTTTCAGATGTCTTAAAGTAAACTTGGGTTTTGATGGAAGTAGGTGTTCATTTGTTTGGTAAAATTTTATACGAGAATCGACAATGTTAAAAATACTTCGTTTCCAAGACGTTAATGCATTTGGATCAGCACTCTCACGACGACACCATTTAACACAAAAAGTTTCGATGGATTCCGCAATATGACCACGACAAGCATGAAAATCAATAGCAGAAGGAATTCTGTATTTTGGTCCTTTAAAGAATAAATTACGAATACGCTTGTCTTTAATAATATCAAAATTACCAGTGATGACATGACCGGCATCTGAATAGCAAAATTTCGAGTTTTTACATTCGCAGTAAGAAGGGGTATTTGTTTGAACATCTAGGTCGGAAACAATTTTATTGTAATTGAATATAACATTTCTAACAGGTGTTTTATATTTATAACAGATAATAGGAACTTCGGAGTTTCGGAAATACTTAGGCACAGAATCAATGACACGTCTATCACGAAATATACTGGGTACATCGATGAAGTCAATACCTTTATTAATGAAATGAATTTTAAGAAAATGTCTCGTGCTCTACCTATTGAGCTAACTAGGCTTACGTTTCTATTAGCCTTTCAAATTCCCAATTTCAATCGTTACGGTGAATTAATCAAATATATGTAGCTATAACGCCCTCCTGCAATGGATTAAGGAGTAACATGTTTTGATAAGAGAAAACACTGTGTGCATAACTGACAGGTCAGCCCTTTTGTAACAAGGACAATTTAAAGTACCAGCTGAACCAAAAACATATCTGCGGGCCGAGCTAGGGGCTGCAGCTCTAAAGCCCAGCCCTGAATCCGCGGTTAGGTTTCCCATACGACCAGCACCCCTGACAATGGTTAGTTATTTTAGGTTTCGGAGGATCCCAATTCCAGAGACACCCCTGGTTCTTATACATGTCAGGTGTATAGCACTCATACATGGGACCTTGGTTTTTAAGTTTTATCTGGAAGACTGTTAGTAATTTTAGTTGGTCAGCAACAGGAATCAAACCTGCAACCCAGATATTACAAGTATCATTCACTACTGATTGAGCTAACAGGGCTAACTTTTGAAACTATTTCAATGGCTATATCCATCTAAAATATTTTTGACTATTTTATTGTCTTTAATTCTTTGAGAACACAGTTTACACATCTGACAGGTTACTCCTCAGTCCTGAAGGCAAAATATACTCATAAAATGTGCTGTATACCCATCACTTGGGTAATAATCAAACCTCTTCTATGTCAAAGGTCGTCACATGTTGTAAGATGCGGCCTTACCAGGATAATCCGGTAAACTTGTACCTAAGTGACTCCAATTATGTTGCAACAATATACTGGCAGTTTGTAAAACAGGGCTGGGCTAATGTGTACCACAGTTCAAAATTCCTGTACCACGAGTAAAATGAACTACCCATTTTACACATCGTTAATTTAATTTAGATTGACACGTCTCGACAAAAATAGCACATTACATTGTAATTTATTAAGGTCACTGCCACCAAGTCTTGTCGGCCAGTCTGGTGTATAAAAATTTGCCGCCTGGTTATATAAAAGAGTTTGAATTTTGTTTATAGCAATAAATTATTGCTTTATATAATAAGTCACCTGTGCAATAAAAGAATAAGGAAACCGTCTGAACTAATTGCTATTAGTTTCCTTAATGTACAGTGATAGCCATTAGTGAAATGCATCAATAGTTTGCCGGTTTCATGTCATAGCTTACACTTTAAAATGCAATTTTTTTAAGAGATTAACCAACATTAAGGATCTTGTGATGAATGGTGTAAGGTATTCACTGTCGGCATGATCAAGTGCATAAATCTCTACTTACAAAATGCTAATTTTCATCCTATCTTAATTTCAGGAAAGAAAGATATTAGTCCAACATGATGATTGATCCAATCAGAAACTGCGAGTCACTTTCCCAGTGCTCAGATGTACTAGCTATTGTCCATAGTGCCACAGTCAGCAGATTTGTCAAGAAAACAAGTGATCAAATTTGTGTCAGGCACTGTCTGAATAACTTTGTACTTAAAGCCTTGATCAAATAAAGATAAGAAAGTTCAGTGTTAAAATTTAGAAATCTACTGTGAAAGAGAAATTAATTTTTTAGTGGTTGCTGAAGAATCCTTTGGTCATAGAACAAAGACTTCCAATGCACAAAATATTTCTTAAATAATTTAAAACTGTGCAGATGTATGGACTACTCATTTTATATGCACTTTGCAGCATTCTCACGTGTTTCCCTCACTTATTGTAAGCAGGATATACAGATGAACTACAGTGTATATCATAAGTACATGTATATATTATGAATACTACCTGGATTTTTTAATCATTTTGTTAATGTTGCCACTTGCCAGTCCTGAGACGTTCCTTTTAAAAGCAGGCTGGCAGAGCAGGTAGGAGTTTGGAAAGAGTTGACCATTTCCTGCTTATAGTAAAAAAGTAATAATTCTGACCATGAGCTGAAAAACTACACAGTGACACTGAATACACCAAGAGTTTTGCCATGCAGTTTTCCTAGAAAATCACAGTATATATTTTGATGTCTTTGGTGATGTAGTATTTGTGTGCGACTGGGTGGCAGAAGACCATAGTTCAATCTAGTTAGTCATGTTCAGGCAACTTTTGCATAAGAAGCGTGGCGGACTCAGACAATGAATAAGATGGAGTTAGATAGAGACTACAGCTTTGGAGCATTGAATATACTTTACTGAAATAAAGAAGTTGCCTAATAAATATTTCTAGTTTGAGTGAGGAAATATGAAACATCTCATGATTAAAATGATGATGAAAAGAATATTCTATCCGTGTGAGTGTTGGTCAGAACACACACGAACAGTCATCAGGAGTAGATGATATTGATTGCAAGAACTTGTTCCACAATCAGAGTGAATTAAATAAGTTTTAACTAAATGATGTTCTTAATCCATCAGTATTGATGGTTCATTTAATCGAGTGTACACTTCATATTTCAAAATACAACTGTAGTACAAGCCTTGAAATTGCTCTACAAAAGTTGACACATTTTCAAGAATAAGCCATGTTTAAAGTCCCAGGATCACATTTACAAGTAGCTTTCATTTTATCAAGAAAGATGTCTTGCTGACAGAAAAGACCTTTATTTGTGCCAAAACCATTCCAAACTTTGCTTTTTAAATCGATAAGTACATATCAGAAACATAGTGCAGAATTTTTTTTCAATGCTTTTGTAAATGGCAACTCTCTTTCTGAAAGAAAAAACTCGAATACAAAAGAAAGGCATAATTATGTCAACGTCATTGTTTTAGAGTGAATAGAACATGATTCTATCATTATACTATCAATAAATTTATGTAACTGTATCAGTACATTTTAAGTGATCCTGGGGCTTTAATATTTATACAGAAATTACATATCCTTTGAACGCCTATAACGTAATAAACCGTATACGCGGGTTAAGACAGGTTTGGCCTTCCATAGAAGTGACAGTTACCGTATGGAACACGTTTTGTCTGTATGAATGTAAAGGCTATGCCCACAGCCCCTGAATGTTGAAATCTCAGACGTCCGAGGCAAATGCTGACACTTTAAGACGACCTTGAAAATGACCTTGGACACAATTTTACCAGCTTTGAAAATTTTCATTTTACCAACGTTCGCGTACAGGTCCCTGTGGGATAGTGTTTTGAGTGTGTGCAAATATTTTTTCATAGACATAAAGCAGACATGTCGTACTCAAACCTAGGTATATTGACATCTTATGAGAACGCTTAAAATTGACCTCTCGTTAGCAAAAACAAAAATAAGTCCATGCCCAGGTAAGCAGACAGGGTGACCCCTGCGCGTGACCTCTGTAGGTGGGCCAATGGAAATTTTACTTTCATGTTACAGCTCAATCTATTTGCTGACGTATACAACACGCGCAGTAAACCGAAAGTAGCATAACGTGATGTACAGTGTTTACAAAAACACATGTCGAGTTTGTAACAAAATATGCCGGTGTGCAAAGGTTATGGATACAGTCCATTGTATTAATTTATCAGAGCATTCATTGCAAATGGTAGTCTTCTTTCAAATTTACAAAATGTCCATTACATAAAGTTAGTAAGAGACAATATCATGGCTATTTTCCTTTTCTTTTACCCATTAGGGCATATAATACACATTAATTGGCATGGATCGCCACCTCTAAGCACCATAGTGTACAGAGGAATGAATTGGATAATACAGTGGGATATTTCCTAAGTGCCTAGCCTCAAAAGATGTGCAGGGGGAATATGCCCTATCTTTGGCTTAAAGTTTTTTGCAGTGGATAAATATCACTTCAAATCAATTAGTGTGATGTTAATAAAAATATTTAGAAAACAAGTCGTTAGAGCTGTCATTGGAAAGTAACAAATGCCCCAAAAGTAGTGTCTCCCAGTCTGTGACCTGGACCATCAAGATGTGGACCAAACTTTCAAAGTTCCTTCGGGAGCATTGAAATACATGTCGCAAAATCCATTTTATTCATCACTGCGACAAGTACATGTATTTGGGATGCAAAATATTTTTGAGCCCTGGACCAAAGTCTATGAATAGCTTCGTGAAAATGAATCAAATTGTAAACTAGAGCTATCACTAAATGTGAGTAATACCCCCGCAAGACTGCTTTATAAACTGAGGAATTTCGTAGTAACAGAATACCTTGCAAACAAACTAAAAAGAGATATTGTTCTTGGCAATAACTCTGTAATTTGTCAAGATAGAGTTATGATTCTTGTACACTGCACTTCCTTTCTATGTGCTTGACCATTGTATGAAATCGTATTGAATTCCAACCAATTGTTTTCGAATAATGCTCCAGACAATAAATTCAACAAAGGGCAATAACTCTGAAATGAGTCAAAATTCAGTTATTGTTCTTTTGCACTGCACTTTCTCTCATTGTGCTTGACCTTTGTATGAAGTTGTATTGAATTCCAACCAGTAGTTTTCAAGTTATGCTCCAGACAAGCAAAGATAACAAACGGCAATAACTCTGTAATTAGTCAAGATGGAGTTTTGGTTCCTGTGCACTGCACTTTCTCTTATTGAGCTTGACCATTGAATGAAGTTGTATTGAATTCCAACTAGTAGTTTTCGAATTATGCTCTAGACCAGGAAAAGTAACAAAGGGCAATAACTCTGTAAATACTCAAGATATAGTTATGGTTCCTGTGCACTGCAATTCCTCTCAATGTACTTGACCATTGTATGAAGTTAAATTGAATTCCAACCAGTAATTTTCAAGTTATGCTTCGGACAAGGAAAAGTAACAAAGGGCAATAACTCTGTAAATACTCAAGATAGAGTTATGGTTCTTGTACACTGCACTTCCTCTGACTGTGTTTGATCATTGTATGAAGTTGCATTGAATTCCAACCAGTAGTTTTCAATTTACACCCCGGACACGGAAAAGTAACAAAGGGCAATAACTATGTTATTAGTCAAGATGGAGTTATGGTTCTTATGCACTGCATTTCCTCTTAATGTGCTTGACCATTGTATGAAGTTGTATTGAATTCCAACTAGTAGTTTTCAAGTTATGCTCCGGACAAAGAAAAGTAACAAAGGGCAATAACTCTGTAATTATTCAAGATGGAGATATAATTCTTGTGCACTGCACTTCCTCTCAATGTGCTTGACCATTGTATGAAGTTGTATTGAATTCCAACTAGTAGTTTTCAAGTTATGCTCCGGACAAGGAAAATGCAACAGACCGCCCGACCGACCAACCAACCACCAGGTGACTCCTATATACCCCCTAAACTTCGTTTCAGGGGTATAATTAGTGCTTACAACTGAACATAGTCAATGGAAATAACAGTTGTTATATTTATGTAATAAAATTTAATGTATTTAATTCATACAAGTAATATTGATACTGAATACAATTTACTGTTCTAAACTTGTAATTTACACAAAAGTGAATTGTCAATTTCCTTTTATATAAATATAGGTTGGGAAGCACCTGTCTGAAAATCACCATAACCAGTCAGGGTTGTAACTTGTTCAGTTATTTTGAAAATAAATTCTACCAGTTATATTTATCTTTTACTCATCACTCACTAAAATAACTTCTGCCACGACAAAACCCTCTGAAGTAGGACATTCTTCAGGTCATCTCTAAGACAAGTTTGCCAATAAATCCATTGTGTCTAACTTAAGTCATTACTGTCAGCTAGTATAAAGAAAGAACTTGCATTTCTCTCTCTTATCTAAAGGTATTTGCATTATTATAAGACTGAGGTAATCTGCTTGTAATGAAAGAATTCAGGAAACACTGAAATGTTGAATTGTTACCTGTACAAGTTGTTTTCAGAAAGTCCCAATGACCCATTATTTTGGTCACCTCCACTTTCAAGGGAATTATTTCTTTGAGCAAAGGGAAGCAATTTTATTGACAAAATGTTTCAATTATCACTTACTGTAGTTATTTTCAAAATAGCTTAAACAAGTTACAACATACACCCCTGGTTGGTCACAAAAAAATAAATATTTGAGCTCTTCAGAGGGTTTACTTCCTTTTACACTGAAAACCAACAGTAAAATAAATACTGTGCCGTACTGTACAGACAAGATTTTGGTAACGGCTTGCCGTGAACTGCAAAAGTAAAAGAAACCGCAGTTTATCATGAACCGCGATGAATCATAACACCTCTAATACTGACATAAAAAACACTGTTCAGGATACATCCTTAACAATGCACACTGACAGAAGTTTCATATGGATTTCACCACCACAGTTTGCAGTATGGCACATATTTTCATAAATATCAGCCTCTTTGCTTTCATGTGTTTCCATTCATTCAATCCAATTTCTTTGATCACTTTGTCTCGTTATCATGTTAGCTTTCATATATTTTACCATTATTTACACATAATAAAGACTTGCATATAATTATGACTATTGCTTAGGATGTTGTTTAAAAATTAATGCTACATACTACAATGTCAGCAATGATATTCTAGTTGTCCAGGTTATAAAACATATCACATACACTAACATGATTGTGTCAGAGCTACAAACTGTATTTTGTGTAGCCAATCAACCTTTGAAAAGGTAATTTCTCATGTTTTTGTGCTCTAAGATAATCATAATGTGCAGCTGAATTCATCTGTTGTTATTTAGGTGGCCTTTCACAATCATTCTCTAGGGTGATTATCCGTTCATGACCTCCAACAATATATATTTTACACCATTTTACTGTTTATTTTCTTTCAACACAAAAAGTCATAATATATTGACTACTTATTTTCATACACTCGAGCACATCATGTGACTAAAAATATTTTAGTTGCTCAAACACGACTTTACAGTATTACAATGGCATGTACTTTTCACATACATGTCATTTCTCTTTTAACCAATTTGCCTTCTGTTTATCTGTACCTATCAAAGGATGCAATCTTTGCTGGAAGTTAATCACGAAAGGCTCCATTATGTTTTCTCAAAAATATATCCAGTCAATACATCAGCAATGGTGTGATCTGTAGAAAAAAGAATTATCTGATGAAAGTAATTGTTCATACATGTATTTGTTAACATACCGTGTAATATATAACTACATGTATATTCAAAATCTTGAGCAATCTGAAGGCCCTAATACATCTTTAAGTGTGATTTAATTAGTTGGCACAAAAATCTTATGGAAAATTGTTAATTCTTTTCACTAAAATTACTTAGAAGTATGTAGTTGTTTCACAATTGAAATGGCAATCAAATTACAAAACAGTAAGAATTCTTCAATCTGTTTGAAATTTGATTATCAAAAGTTACCTTATTTAGAGGGGGTGTTTTCTTTCTTATGGAAGGCAGCAGCTTATTCCTTTTCGTTGTACATTGCCGTCTGTGACACAGGAGTGCCAAGCTTGTGACACAGGAGTGCCAAGCTTGTGACACATATATATGGTCTGAAAACAAAAATGAAAAAAATATTAATTATTTCATACATATTTATAATCACTTTCATGGAACACATTCAACAAAGCTTTCAGTAGGCTAAAGAGTAATTAACAAATAAACTTGTGTCCCAATCTACCTAAATCAATGAAGTTTTGACGTTTTCTCTCTACACTGTCTATATTATAGGCTTTATATTATTTCAGTCATGATAATTAACTTAATTAGATAATGATTTTGATAACTACTAATATAAACAGTTACACCCCTAACGACAAGTGAACTTTTCAAGAATAATGTAATCCCTAATTGTCTTAATGGTTAAGTTTTTAACTCATTTCTTACAGAGAGAATCAAATGGAAAAGATTGAATCAGTCATACAGTAAGGATTAAAGTACTTTTTTCTTAATTTTGTTCTAAAGCCAATTTGGACATCATAACATTTAATGATTTTGTATGTGTCAGTATCTAAGTCATTGATATAACTTTTGATGACAGTAATACAATCTTGGATATAAAAGATCAGTATATCAGAAACCATTCAATAATAATATCTCATAATTATGATGTGCACATATACAAACTTAGTGACCCAAGCCAATCAGTGTAGTGTTTTATGACCCTAGTATATTGCCAAGGGCATACTGTCCTGTTGAAAAATATAGCTTATGAAAACATTATATAATATTGCATAATATTATGTAATGTGACCACATGGGTCGTACGACATCAGTGATGGGCTAGCTTTTGTCTCAGCTACTGTTACAACATGTACAATAAATTTATAAAAGTTGGTAACTGAACTTCAAATAAATTTGCCAAAAAATTAAGATAAGTATTAATAATTAAACTAATACTTTAAAAAAAATTTAACATGAAGCTCAATAGTCTTTATAGATCCATGCCATGCATAGCTTTTAAAACTGAATTTTTTAAAGGTCATGTAGGTAAATACTAGTACTGGATAGACAATAACTTAATCATGTTCATGGTATTCATTTATTGCAGTTTATGCATTCAAATGAACCATTAACCTACAATTTTGAGTGATGTAAGCTAACAAATTTGCTACAGCCTGATAAAAAGGTATATCTGTGCACATCTTATAATTAACTTTTTTTTTCATTTTAGACTTTTGTAAAGATAGATACTCTTAACTTATCATTAACCAAGAACTGTAACATTTATGTTATAGAAAGTAATTTTCAAAGAACGGAAATCTTTTTTAGAGTTCAACTGATTGGTAATGATAAAAATCTGCATTTTGTGTTATATTTTGGTAACAAATACATAATTCCCAACAACCTTCCTCAACTGTCACACAATTATCTAAATAAGAATTAGTTTTGCAAATAGTCTGTTTGATATAATATAAATACATTAATTTGAATTGATATATGAAAACTTGCTGTATAATCAATTGTGAAATATTTAAGTAAATCCTAAATAAAGCGCTTTATTGTTGTCGCATGAAAAAAATGTATTTAGACACATACCAGTAATTATGCAGGGTCTTATCAGACCTAGTGTTGTTAAATTGTATTCATGACATCTAAATGTTACAAAAAATGAAATTTACAATTATTTATACTTGCTGAGAAAGTATTTTTCTAAACCTGATTATGTCTTTGACAGTAGACTGGTTGACTGATTTTAGAAAATGGGATGTGAAAAACTTTAGATAGTAATTATATATGGATTGATTAGTGTTTCAGTTTGTGACCTGTAGAATATTGAGGTAAAGTTTACAGACAAACAGACAAACAACGGACAAACCACCATCATAACATGATCTCTCATTCTTTAGCAAAACTGTAAATTAACCCTTGCACTGCTGAGCAACAATTGATCCAGCTTTTGCGACTGATCACCTTGCTTAATTGATCATTATCTGCACGCTCGGCTATTCAGTTCTTGTTATCCCTTTGAACAAATAAGTTTGTTGCCAACTAATCTCATAGATTTGCATGAAATCATTGTGCATGTTTTTGTTTTCAATAGTAAAGATATGGCCCTATACTGTTTGACTGGCTATCACTACGGTCCACTGAAGACAATCATTAAAGAATTCATATAAAAACCTATGTAAAGTAAAGTGACCCCCAATGCTGGGTCAATTTGGATCTGGGTTTCGACATCTTCACAAACTTGGTAAAGGTCCACAAGGCCATGAAGATTTCCCCCTCCCAGTATATTAAGCTGATGTAAAATCATGGTCAATTTTGAAACAGGAGCCTTGATAAGAAATCAACTAGGCAGTGCTATACATGTTTATATCTAAACTCTAGGCCTTGTTAATTTTAGACTAGAAAAATTAAAAATATTTCCTATAGAAATCAGCTAGGTAAAATAAATTTAGTCCCTGGTCACGGTCAGTTTTGATGCAGGGTCATGATTTGAATTATCTTGGTAGAGCAAAGGTAAATTGTTAAACATTGTGCAATTATAAACAGCCAGGTTCTACAAGTTATATTTATCTTTTACTCATGATTCACTCACTTAAATAACTTCTGTAAGTTATTTTTCAGTCATAATAACTCATTCAAGATTTTTGGTTCAAATAGTACAAAAATTTAACATAATTTTAAAGAATATGAATTTTCTGGACAGTTATACAATTTGTTTCTATTTCTTTGATCATTGAAATATTAAGATAATCAAATAAAATCTGTTACACCACAACAAAACCTTCTTGCACAAGGGCTTTGAAGTAGGACATTCTTCAGGTCTTCTTTACGACAATTTTGGCAATAAATTCATTTATATGTCTGATTGAAAATTCATTACTGTCAGCTATATTATTTCTCTCTCTTATCTAAACGTATATGCAGAGGTAATCTGCTAGTAATGAAGAAATTCAGAAAAACTGAAATGTTGAAATGCAACCTGGATAAGTTATTTTCAGAAATTCCCATTATTTTGGTAACCTCAACTTTCAAGGGAGTTAATTCTTTCAGGGAAGGGAAGTCATTTTATCAACAAAATTGTTCAAATATCACTTACTGAAGTTATTTTCAAAAATAACTGAAACAAGTTACACCCGTCTGCTAAATAAATTATGATATGATAGTTATATTGACTGAAATAATAAATTGATCAGTTAAATTAAACTAGTCAGGGCTTCAATTGTGAAGAATACATGGGTTTACAGTTTTGAGACTGTACAACGCAAATATCCGAAGTGTATCAAGTGAACTCGATAGATATCTCCCTTGAATTTCGAGTAAACCGAATGTTATACACTTATAATCTATAGAACATGAGCTATTTGTAAACTGTCCGTCTGATATGGTTGCTGCTGATATTGTCACAATAGATACATCATTGGAAAGCTTATGATCTTATGTGTATTTGTAAATATCAGGACAACACAGACTGTACACATACATGTGTAAATATCAGAACAACCCTTACACGAGTAAAGTTATAAACTGGAGACACAACTGTCCACAAATTTTGACCTTAAACAATTTGTGTAAACTTTACTTTTGATATATGAACCCAGGTGCTTACCTTTTGCATTCAGTGACTTCGCTCAACTACCTTATGAAGTATCATAGCTGTGAATGGTTACTGAGAAGTGGAATTTGACAAAACTGAACTGAAAGTTCATAGTTTGAACAACTTTTAATGTAATTCAAAAGTTATGGAATATATCCATAGGGTTGATTGTATTGTGCCAATCGATTGATTTGGATTTAACGTCACAATCAACAGCTAAGGTCATGATGGCAACTTCCAGCTTTCATGGAGGAGGAAGACCCTAAGTGCCAATTCGGGCATTATTTCAGTCACTAGCGGGCTCCTGGGTAGAACCTAGATAGTTTCCAGACATAAAAGAACTCGACCAAAGTAGGGCACAAACCTACAGCGGTGAGGGACAAGTGATCATCAGTCAGTGACCTTAACCACTCGGCCACAGATCTATGCCATGATGTATGATCTATGTGATTTCTTAGTTATTCGTACCGAGGTACGAACCGACTTCGGCAAAATGCGGACATTTTCGTACCATTTTCTAACCACGCATAAAATCTACATAAAATACAACAATTACAACATGTTTAAAGCATAAAAATATGTTATTATATTTCAAAAAGACATATCTACAAGTGCCTCTGTAAAGTTAATTTGCTGATAAGTTTCAGTTTTATACTTAAACGCGTATTGACGCATTTTAGACTAGTGTTTCAGGCGCTACAGTGCGAAACATCTTCAAAGACACTAAATGAACTAGTCAGGCCGCACACTTTTGATGATCTATATAGGGGTGTTGGCAAGTTACCAAAAAATCTTTGTTTTATACGTTGAATTCCCAGTTTTGTAATTAAACATTCAAGAGTACCTAGTCGTTCCATAGCGTATTACAAATTTTTTACAATGTTCTGATAGTTTATGATCACAAAATCAATATCGGATAAAAGACTTTAAATTATTCGGCCTGTCTAGTTGTCTTTAAGTGTCTCCGGTCTGACTAGTTGTTATCAAAACCGGTAAGGAAAATGGTTCTATACAGAACAGATACGCCAATATTCGGCCTCTTCCCAATCCAAAAATATAGTATTCTTTCCCAACTGAGAGCAACTTCCCAAAATGCAAGTTAAGTTTTCCCGAAGTTTGTTCACATGATTTCAGCATTTCTGGAGGAAGCATTTGTGTGGTATCGATTTTTAGTCGCACTATAACGTAACAGCGTACAGTACTGCGTGTTATGCATTACCAGTCTAATCCGATTCTGGGCCTGAATTTTAGTCCATATCTCAGGGGAGGTAAATTTATTTCGACTTCCGGTTGACAATGTCGCATAATGGACTTTTATCTCGCATAAATTTCTCAATTGCAAGGCCAAAGCCTCTTCCCAATTTCCTGATGAAAATCCCTGCTGTTTTAAGTATTAGGTAGAGTACTGTTGGCGAGAATAATCATGTTATTTCGAGAAGGTTACACCTCTGAAAAATGACGTTATTATTAGAGCCATCAGTTAGTCTATCTGATTTGTATCATGGCATGTTGATTGACAGTTCTCATGCCGTACAATAAATTGTGTGACGTAAAAACAAAAATAATATCAAACAGGGAATGCCACGTACCAAAAACACAGCATCTCCAAAACGAGCCCCACAGCACCCAGAAGTGCACACCACCAACCCCCCCACACACACACACACTCTAGGCGATAAAATCATGTGACATAACAAAATTGTGTGGTAGCGACCTCAATATTTTTTACCGAAACAAAATCAATACATGTACTTGTTTGCTGTTAAAAGTGTTCTGTAGCCTACAAAATTATATACCGGTGCAATTAAGTGTATTTGTTTTTTTATCTTATTTCTAACCGGCCGATTGTAACTTTTCCAAATTGTAAATTGTAAAACAAAAATCTAGGCGATAAAAAAAATCTGAAAAGTATTCTCTTTTTCAGAAATATCATGTCCTCTATTACAGATAGAGCACAGTCTAAGCTCCGCATCCACACAAATTTCAAATTATCAATAATACAGTTAAGTGTTTTTCCTATACAAATATGCAGTAGCCATGATACAAATAAGAAAGACAGACATGTTTACGGTCTCCAATGAATAAAAGCACAGTTGCAATGAAATAGATTAATTGCTTGTATTTTCTGAATCGCACATCCGGGTACTGATAATTAACTTACATTCGGGAAAGGTGATTCCTCGGCTTATTCGCTGGTCTCTATAACTTTGAATAGTACAATAACCAAGATTAGAAATGAAAGAAGACAATCTCTATTATATTGCAATATACGGACCCTGATATGAGTCAACGGTAAAGACAGAGTTTCCACCTTTTACTGAATGGAGAAATGAGAGCGACCTAATAATCAGACTGGTTAATCTGAGAATAAATATCAAGTAAGCATTATTTGCTGCTTCACAGGCTTTCACTGTATTTATCAATGAGGTACAAGAATGCTAGTCTCACTTTTTCCGCTTCGAAGGCAGACCGATTTTACAGGTTCACATTTTACAGTTGTGTGTTAGAGATTCACCTAGCAGGGATTACTTTTATTTACACTGTCCTGTGACTTTGGAACATGGTGGGGGTAAGAGTGAGGTTGGGTGCGCACCATAAACCGGTTTAAGCTCCCCAGTGGTGTTTTTGCCACTGACCGTTCCAAGGCGGTGCCCCACTGTGTTCCTTTAATTGTTCGTTTTGTCCTCGTGTGTTTGCTTTGTATGCTAGTGTGTGTTGGTAGTGTATATGTGTGTGTGTACATGATTGTGTGTGTGTGTCGTGTGTGTGTGTGTGTGTGTGTGTGTGTGTGTGTGTGTGTGTGTGTGTGTGTGTGTGTGTTGGTGGTGTGCACTTCTGGGTGCTGTGGGGCTCGTTTTGGGGAGGCTGCGTTTTTGGTACGTGGCATTCCCTGTTTGATATTATTTTTGTTTTTTTCTACGTCTCACTTTGAAGTGCCAATAGCTGGGAACACACCCCCAATGAAATTCTGTTGGGCACTTCTAAACCCAATAAAAACCAATATATAAATGCACTTATGATGTAATATGATAGGATTAAGTTTTAAAATGATGCTAACACAATTCTAAGTTACAGTTATCTAATTACACATCTACATCAATCGGTGAAATATGAAAATAAACGGCATATCATGCCTTATGTGTAAACTCGCATGTTTAGGTTTAAACATTCAGATTTTTGTGGTGAGGATTTTTCATAAATGTTTAGATTTTCATTTAAAGTGATATTTAATTCATTATTCTAGACCGGAAAATTGTTTTTAGAAGTAGGTAAATTGTGTATTATGCACCGGTTTAGCCTCAATATTTCGACTGCAAGACCGACCGATTTTACAAACTGATATTGCATGCGAAGGGCGGCTGTCGTATACAACAAAAAGCCCTGGCGCACAATTTGTTAGGCTAACGCCGGTTCTAGTCCAACTAATTGTACGCGCGTAGGGTTATTGTGTTATTTTTTTGTAGTGGCAATATCTCTCCTCTGCGAGATTCTGGCCCCAAAAGAAAATATCTCAGAATTAGCTCAAGACGTCATTTTGGCTAGCGTCAGTTGTACCTAATATTGAAACTACACTTTCTTATTATGGAGCACATTAAAATTAGGCGTGAAAGTTATATAATATCAGATCTGTGAAAGGGGTCACATAGAAACGCCAAATTAATTAGGCTACAAGAATGCTAACAAGTGCAAAAAGTCTTATCGCTTGGATAAATTTTATAAGAAACGAAATGACGGCATTTTGAAAAAAATCTAGTTATACGAATTATCATTTGAAAATCTAAATGAAATTTAAAGAATATTCCTTATACACAGACTTAATTTTCTATGCAATTGTCCCAAGGTACGTGTTGACTAAATCGAGTACGAATTGACTACGGTACGAGGTGACCAGGTGACTAGATACCGTGTAGCCTTTTATAAAAATGTAGCAATGTCATCACTTGGTTTTATTCACAGGTGTATGTCCAGTCTTGGTGCCCATAAATAAACAATACAAAAAACAAACAATTAGAATTCCGAGTTATAATTCTTAAACGAAAAAAACAAATAAAAAAAACATTCTATATGTATCTCGATATATTGTGTCCAGTCTTGGTGCCCATAAATAAACAATACAAAAAAAAACAAACAATTAGAATTCCGAGTTATAATTCTTAAACGAAAAAAAAAAACAATTAAAAAAAACATTCTATATGTATATCGATATATTGAAAAGGTCTCTATGTTGCCCGTAACGCTATGGGGGTTTACTAGCACACGCTGTGGAACAACCAAAATACCCAGTGCAGTACCAATGCACGCTTTCTCGCTGGCGTTTTCACATCGACCAGTCAGCATTTTGTAAACAATCTTAGTCTGCTTAGTCTACAGCTTTGAAGAACTTACATTTGAAGTCAAACACGCCAATTTTTAGACACTGATAAAATATTGTCCACAAGCGGCCATTTTGTTGAAAACGAAAGTAGAAAAAACAAAATTAGCGTGTTTGACTTCAAATACTGGGAGGCATTTATTATTTCGATTCTAACACAATAATGTGTTGATCTAGAAACATTTCATTGTACTTTACAGCTTTGAAGAACTTTCATTTGGCTATATCATCTCGATGTTGATTGGCTACACGGTAAGTTTGCTTATTTGATTGGCTGCACGGTTAAACCCGGTTCTGCACGATACACGTTTTATTCATAGTTCTGATTGGCTACACGGTTAATCGAGCGTGAACCGTGAAGCGTGTGCCGTTCGTGTTGCACGCGAAAGAAACCGTGTGCATGGGGAACCCACACGCAGGCGCCACTGTACTTGTTTACAATAGCCATGCAACAGCTGAACATGTTCGGCCAAACGTATTTTTGTTTGATGGTTGAAAACAGCCTCTGGGTACATCAATAATAAGCTTAATTACAAGTTCTTTCAAATGTGCTGGTACATAAAGCCTTTGGTCATCGTTCGCATTTGACAAATAATGTAGAACGTTTTCTGATACAATAAATTTGTTTTGCTCAGTTTTTGAGGCGCGGCCTTGCCGTTTTTTTTTATTGCAAGATTTCCAGATCGTTTTCTTGTTCGGTTGCCATGTCCAAGTGGGACAGGATCGGTTTGTAGATCATGTGGCGGACATTGTTTATCAATAACATCTTCGGGATTAACCTGATTTGTATTTATAGCATTCACTTCTTTCGACAAGGTAGGTGTTTTATCGGAAATTTTGAACGTGTTGTCATTTATATCGATCTCTATGTCTGATTCAGTATTTACTGATACGAATTCATTGTTATTTTTCGGAGGTCTACTTAAGAAATCGGCAATTGCGTTCTTATTCCCGGCAAGTATTTTATTTTACAGTCGTAACCTGAAATGTTTAACGCCCACATTTGTACGATTTTGCATTAGAGAATCAAGCAGGGATTTTAATAGACGATGATCTGTAATATCTGCACCGTGTAAAATGTAGTCAAGTTTGCTGTAGCTATAGTGAATTGCATAATATTCTTTTTCAATAACTGAATATCTGGTCTGTGATGGGTTTAACCTGTTTGATAGGAAGAATATTGGCTTTTTACCGTTATAATCACCGATCTCATTAGGTTCACACT
The DNA here is from genome assembly GCA_022818135.1 of Saxidomus purpurata. Classification (NCBI taxonomy): domain Eukaryota; kingdom Metazoa; phylum Mollusca; class Bivalvia; order Venerida; family Veneridae; genus Saxidomus; species Saxidomus purpurata. The sequence goes on along the minus strand of JAFMSR010000025.1, from coordinate 595,514 downwards.
TTGTGTCAAACATGACCTAAGCGCATGGTCAGACGCGTCACAGTACAAATAAAATGGTTTATTTGGGTCAGAAAATGACAGGTATGGTATTTCTGTAAGATTTGCTTTCAGTTTGTCAAAAGCCTCTCGGCAAGAAGGCGTCGAATAAAATTTAACATTTTTTGTGTTTTGTTGATAAGTGGCTCAACTATTTCTGCAAAACTTTTACAAAACCTTCTGTAGAAGCTAGAACCTAAAAAGGACCTTATGTCACGCATAGTTTTTGGAACTGGAATATTTCTTATAGCTTCAACCTTTTGCGAATCAGGCTTGACACCTTTGTCGATTATGATAAAACCAACGTATTTGGTTTTGGCCTGCATGAACTGGCACTTTTTCATTTTAAGCTTTAAGCTTGTGTTTTCGTAATCTATCGGACATCTCTTTTAGGTGCCGTTCATGTACTTCTAAAATAGACGAATGAATAATTAGGTGATCCAGATAAGCGAGAGCATAACTTTCGGATCCTTCCAACACTCTAGGCATTAGTGATTGGAAGACACCGGGCACGTTAACTAGACCAAAAGCATGGCACGAAAATTCCAAGTCCCGAGAAAGCTCGTACTCAAAGTTGTTAACTTTTCTGACGATTCGTGCATTTTAACCTGGAAGTAGAACGATCGCATATCTAAAGTAGTGAAATATTTCTTTTTACTTAAATGGATACAATTGAGTCTATATTTGGTAACGGAAAAGTCGTTTTCTTTGTTATCTTGTTAAGCTGACGGAAATCTACACAAAAACGTTCCGAGTTGTCACTCTTTTAGTCAACGATCGCGACTGGAAAACTCCACGGACTGTGATATCGCTCAATGATACCGGCTTTTGCCATATATTTAATTACATCTTCCATATACTTTATTTGGTTTAAGGGTGTTTTATATGGCCTTAAATTAATGGGCGGGTGGTTACCCACGTCTATGTGCTTTTTGGCAGTATCTGTTGTAGATAGATCCCAATCATTTATTGAAAAACGATCCACGTTCGCCTTAACCAAATTTGTGACCAAAATCTTTGAGATTTTCGGGTTCTCTTATCTCCGATAAGATCTGAGATTCATGTGTTTTGTGTCGTCATCCTCAGATACCTATTTAATCGAAGCTGCATCAGCCTTTTGTATTTTTTGAAGTTGCCCAATACGACAACCTCGTTTTAACATTATAGTCTTGTAAGTGTTATTTATGATTTGATGGGGTAATTTACGTTTTGAGGTACATTGTAGCTTAATAACCTAATTTATTAACTGAAGGCAAGGTAGAACAGGTTTGAAAAAAATGAATGCTGATATTCCCTGAGTTCTTAGTCAGCGTTTGTTTCTAAACCGTTGTAATGTTTCATTCTACCCTGAACAATAGTTACTGTCTGTGGTCGCAGCACAATATGTTTTTGAAGCCTAACTATGCACGCTATGTGGGAATGACGTAAGTGTTATTAATTCTTAAACAGCCTAAATCATAAAACAGGCGGACGCCATGTTGATGAAGAAAATCCATCCCGATTATTTCATTATGATTTACACTAGAGACGACATAAATTAAATGTGATTTGTCTTTATTACCAATTTTAGAATTTAATAGAACATACCCCTCTACGCCAAGGTTTCCTCCATCAACAGATTGGAGATTAGCAGTTCTATTTACAATTTTTGGTTTATTTTGTAATGACATAAGAGCACGTTTGCTGATTAAACTAACTTCAGCTCCGGAATCTACTAAACTTCAACAATTTCTTTTACCAATTTTTATTTAGCATGAATTTAGATAACCACAAATAGCAATGTTATATGTAGACATACGTGTTCTTTTCATATCAACGGCTTCATTATAATAGTAGGGTCTTAGTTTTCCTGCCGGGCAGGGTTAAACCTGGGAGAATTTCTACATTCTCATTAAATGTGACTGATATTTCCGCATCTCCAACAGTCAAGTTTAGATTTCCAATTTAATTTGTCGAGCTCGTTTTTTTCTGTTATTATTTATTCTCAATAGCGACAACCGGCGGTGACATTCATTTATCAGATGACCAGGTTTTTGGCAAAACCTACATTTATTTTGTGGACGGATGCGGTCAATTTCCATTATTTTGTACTGCGGTTCAATGTTTGTCTTTCTGAGGTTAAATCTTTCACGTAAATTATGTTCATTCATTGCACTTCTAGCAGCTGCTTGTAGAGAATCAGGATTGTCACGGAGAACTTTCATTTTCAAAAATGCATGTACTAGACCATCAATTAAAATCCTACCATTTGTCTTTCTATTATTGCAAGACCGTTATTTTGATCACGGAAAGCCTCTTCAGCCAAAGAGAGAAGTCTTTCAACATAAATTTGTACGTTTTCATGTGGAGATTGTTTTACACTCCTTAGCAGACTAAAAGCATGTTGATAATCCTGAACATCTGCAAACCGAGAAGTTAATTCTTGCTTTAGACGTTCCAATGTTTCACTATGATTCTTCTTAATGTATCTTTGAATGAAATCACTTACATCTTCTTTGCTAGATTTATATGCAACCAGTTTTACCTGTTCCTCAGTTAATCTAGCCAAAACTACATATTTGTAATACTTTTTATCCAAGGTTTGAATAGTTTTGGATCCTCATCAAAATATGAGACTACTTGTGCTATACCTTGCGTTCACCTCGATTTTGAAATAGTTTAGCTATTTCTTGTTCTACCATCATAACAATACTAAGTACAAGATTAAATCAACACTCACCTAACCTTCGAATGGTCCTTTGCGTTGTGTGGTCCTTGCTGGTTACGAGCACCAAAAAGACGTATATGTCACAGAATAGAACACGGAGTTGCGTTTTCGAATATTTATTTGTACTAAGCTAATAACAAACCACAGCCAAGTCAAGTCAAATCTAATTCTAAACAAAAAAGTAATGTCTTATACAGCCCATTTTTGGGCGTTTTACAATATACTAGAAACGTGATCCTTATGACAGCTAAGTGACAGGCCTGCATTTTACAGGCTTTCTCAAGTCCGTACATGTCACATGACAGTCATATTGCACTATTTGCAATTAGTAGCACTTAGCGATCCAATACATTTTTATTATAAATTATGTTACTATCAAGATATATGACCTGTCAAAAGAATACACATGTTTATGAAAATAACTAAACAACAATTTGCACTAATTACTCTACAGGTTGGAAACTAGTAAAATCTTTCGAGTAACGTTTGAATATTATCCCTAAATATTTTGGCAAATATACCATTATTTGACATGTTTCAATTGTGTTCCCTTTTTGAAAGATAGAAGCAGAAACAAGTGAATCCGGGTACCAGACCCTAGCTCTTTTACGAACAGATCACTCGGTTCTTTTACATGCCGGGTGTATAGCACCGATACACGCGAGACTGCCTCTGGGTTTTTAACCAGTTGATCTCAGATAAGTGGGAAATACCTTAAAGCGTTTCATAAACTTCCAGTGCCCCGGCCGAGAATCGAACGGATTAGTAGTCCACTCGACCACCGTACCACGCATATATATGACAATGGAGACATTGTTTAGACCTATTTTACCAGATTCATTTGGCATGTAAGGGATGTACCTTGTACATTAAATCAAACCTTTATTGTATAACTATACGAGTCCTTAACAGGCTTGTTTCTTCTTTGGAAAACACATGTGATGATTAAGTGTTGGTGCAGATTCAAAGAACTAGTTTAACTTCTCTTTTAGTTGCATCTGCTTTTGATACCTCATTATTACTGCGATAGCTGCGGAATGACTCTAGTATATTATATGCTGACAATTTAAAGATCACATTGTTATTAAAACTGATGAAAATGAGTCTTCCAGTGATGAAGATGAAGATCAAAATACCACTTAGAATGGTAACCCCAGGATTAAGTGTTTGTTTAAACTTTTATCATTTTACAACGATTTGAATGCAAGTTCTGACAACTGTCCTGAGAATGCGCCTGATGGTACAGACGAAGGCGTTGTTATGATTTTTCCGAGTGGAAGACACTTGAGTACTCTGAGAAAACCACATTGTTGTAACTTGATGTCAACGTAACCATCCATTATACCGAAACCAGAAATGGAACCAAGGCCATACGGGTGTGAGACCAGTGCTTCTACCGCTGAGCTAGCCGGACAACTAAGATTTGTTCTATTACTTAATATTATACCAACATATATAAGTTTGCACTGGTGTCCGCTAGCGTAAAATCTTTTCCGAATCTGCGATGCGCATAATCGAAGTATTTGGCATGGTGAATAGCCAAATGGTGCTTTATTAAGATGTTGATACGTCCCAACTTTGGCGGAGGGCTGTACATATTTGCTCTTGTCAATCCCCGCAGAAAACCTGTGTCATGCGCAACTCAAAAGGTATTAGAGTTACAATCATGCTTATCTACATGAATATTTGTCAGCACATGAAGCTGTGCATCTGCGGTTTTGATGCTGATTCGTCAAGTATTGAAATCTATGATGTTTTCAAAATTGCCAATATTCTATTTGTTTCAAATATAACTGAAAAAGTACTTGATAAACTGTCATGAAATTTTACAGGAATGTTTATCAGCATGTAAAGTCGTGCACCTGATAATTTTGATGTAGATTCACTATGTATGGGCGGATTGAAATTTGCTTATTTTAGAAAATGACAATAAAGACATTTATAAGAAATAAGATGCGATAAGAGACACATAGACACATTTCAAGTCTAAATATTGACCCTGGGTTCAGAATGCGAATAAATGCCCCTTCTCACCAAGGCCACATGTACACATTTGTTGCAAGCATTAAAATCATCTTGTGGAAAAACACAACCTCTAAACCTTGGATATGTAACCCTGGTATCATTTTTATAATTCGTCTGCTATGCCTATTGCCCATGTTGTGTCGTCCGTAGTCAACTAACTGTATCGTGCCTATCCGTAACTGTTTCCGTACCTAACTGAATTGCATCGTCTGGTTATATATCTAACTGTGTATTATCTCTGTAGTTGGTTACGCATTTGCTTACTAAGATTTCACGTGAATGATCCCGGTTCTATACCCGCCTTTCATTTCTTTCTTCTGGACCCTTCTTTTCAGTTGTTTCGAGACAGACGTTCTTCATAGTACTGGCAAAGCATACCTTTAACAAATATAAATTAAATATTATTAATTTCAAAAAGAGTTGATCCTGGTAAGATTTTAGATTCATTTTATATTCTAAACTGTAATAATTTGAATTAGTCTCAATTAGTTAAATACTTGTAATTTTGAATTATATACGTAAGACTGAATTATTTGTAATAAACTTACAGAACATGGTCATCAATTGAGTTTGTGTTTATTTATTCCGCAACCTCCCTATAACAGATATTTTGTATGTAGCGTTGTATACGAAATACCGTATTTTAGTAATATACATTTCCGTATTTCCGTGTATACGGACTTGCAGTCTGTACCGTATTCTAGTAAAATATGGGATTTAGTACATGTATCAACATTTCCTTGTTTCCAAGCACATTCGAGTATTCCAGTATATGTGGACTTGCAGCCACATCCTTATTCTAATAAAGTACGGGCTTTCGTATATCAATATTTCTGTATTTCAATTTATACGGATTTCCGTTTTAGTAGTATACGAACTTGCATGAACAGTCCCGTATTTAAGTAGAGCACTGGCTATCGTATATAAAGAATTCCAAAATTTTAAGTAAACTGAATACCGTATATTAGTAATATACGGTCGTGCGGCATATACGTCCTCGTACACCTTCGTATAGACCAGTGCACTCCCGAATATTATTCTATTTTCCGCAGTGCAAACTTAAGAAAAGTGTCAATAGTTTCAGGACATGCTTTAAGAATGATGTCGAATAGCTGGGAAAATTAAGAAGGCGTGTACTTAATTAAGACACCAAACTTCAGTTTTTCCAAAATATGAGCGTCCTTCAGAAAGCTCTTTCACTGTATCTTTCATTGCAACTAATTCAAGTTTAGACAATTGTGAAGTGCTGGGTGGCATTTTTCGTTTGAAAAGACTTTGATATATAATGTTGTCGCGAACATTTTTTTATTAATAAGCCAAGAATAACTGATGACGGGTTTGAATAAACTATATGGTAAAATTTCGGAATCTGTTCCAAAAAAGTTTGTAAAGGTTCTGCAAAGGCATTGAGTACATACGTTTTTTGGTTCTCAAGGTTTGCTTTTTATATATTTATACACGAGCATTTTTGTGTTTTACATACCATGCCTTTTGTTTCCATTGCGTGTGTTAGAGATTCACCTAGCAGGGATTACTTTTATTTACACTGTCCTGTGACTTTGGAACATAGTGGGGGTAAGAGTGAGGTTGGGTGCGCACCATAAACCGGTTTAAGCTCCCCGGTGGTGTTTTTGCCACTGACCGTTCCAAGGCGGTGCCCCACTGTGTTCCTTTGATTGTTCGTTTTGTCCTCGTGTGTATGCTAGTGTGTGTTGGTAGTGTATATGTGTGTGTACATGATTGTGTGTGTGTGTCGTGTGTGTGTGCGCGTGTGTGTGTGTGTGTGTGTGTGTGTTGGTGGTGTGCACTTCTGGGTGCTGTGGGGCTCGTTTTGGGGAGGCTGCGTTTTTGGTACGTGGCATTCCCTGTTTGATATTATTTTTGTTTTTGTTTGTATATTGATAATACTAATTTTAAATATGCGTTGTGAGACGTACGTTGAAAGGGTGCCGGTATCGAAATAGTTTTATTACTTTCGAAATAATGTATAGTCAGAAGGCTATTTTAACTCAGAAGAACTATTGGGACTTGGCTGTGTTCCTTCTAAATGTGGTGATGAAAAAGAGATAATGCGATCGCTTTCCGCTATTGAAATCTTTAAAGATTTGTCAAATTACATGTTGTATTGGTGTTAGGCTCGGAAATCATATAATACTTTCTAGCTGGACTTGGTAGGAGACTGGAATGTAAAGAAAGTTTGTTGGAACATCATTTTAGTCGTATTTTGTATATTTAACCCTTTTTAATTAGCCGAAGTTCGTATCACGAAATAAATATCTATCGTTTTTCAAAAACTTCGCCAGCTCATTGACATATGGTTTAAAGTACTCTATCAGTAGGGTCTTAGTTTCTGGAAGCATGGGTCCAGCCTTCACCTTGCCATCAGTCTCAAAGTAATGGGGCATTGACGACATCCTTTTCAATACACTTTCATTTGGTACCGCTGGAAAAATAATTGAATACTTTAAATCAATAGAAAAGAAATATAATCATAGCGGATGCTATTTTGAACAAGTGGACCAAATTTTGGACAGAAATCAAGCAAATATCGTCAGTTAGATGGTTATACTACAGGAATTGTCAATTCAGTCTTCACAACTCATGATATGAATCACAAGGTAACACTATGAAATGAAAAAAAACATATCAGATGTTATTTAGAATACTTACATATATTTACAAAGTTAAACACTCGAATTAGAGTTCCATGTATATCTTTTGCATAATCTTCGTTTCGAAATATCATAATCTGATTCAGAGGGAACACTCTTGTCCATTCTTTTAGATGCACAACGTCAAAACTGGCATAGATTGGAGTCTGAAATCGGTTAACTTATCATATGAAAACATGAATGGTTTTGTCAAATAGGGACCTTGTTTCAAAAAATAGTAATTATTTTTAACCCCGAAAGGAAGAGAATAATGAAGATAGTGATCAGATTCCACGGGCGCACAGGCTGGTGGTATCAAAAGAGGCACAATTACTTGCCGTAAGCAAGGTAAGAGTCAAACTGTGTTAAACCTTTATATTCTATATTAGAATTATTGTCCGTGCATCATTTTTATACGCTAGTGGACAAATTACTGTCATAGTGTTTCCATCTTTAAGCTTCCGTATTCAGCACACGTCAACTTTATACTTAAAACAGTATCTTATATTTACACATACTGTATGAAGTGATTTAACTTTAAAACCTTAGAAATATCATCTCAAATAGTAACTATACCATAAATAGTTTCTCTAAATAGCTTGAACCTAAATACTGTGTAGAATAATGAAAAACAATTTGTTCCTCTTAAACAGATCTGAATCCCTAAGACACGTCTATGATTTTTAAAATACATAAAATTCTTTTGTCAGTACTTTGAGGTAAATCCCTGCCAAAATAATGTTGTTTTTTTTTAGATTGACCTGAAACTTGGAGGGATTGCACCTAAATTTTTTTTTTTTTTTGAATTGTCAAACGACAAATCGTTTATTTACAATAACAGTACATATATACAATAACAATAAGATCATGTCATGTATAAGAAGATAATTACAATATTGTTCTATCGTTTATGTAGATTGCACCTAAATTAAAGGCCTATACAATGTTATATATTTTATCACTGCGGAAAAAGATGGATATACGGAAGTGTACGGGCCTGTATTTTCCGAGAGTACGGGAGTAAACGGCACGTATTTCCATATTATATTGACCTCGTACACGTATCCGTTTATGGATCATCTGGTATACACATATAAGGACCTCCCTATTCTTCGAATATACATGTATGTTAACTTTTAGTACATTTAAAAATATGGAAATGTTCGAAAGTCGTATCATAAAAAGTTGTTGTTTTTAGCTGTTTTAACTTTGCTTCATATTTAGGCTAGTATGTTTTGTATAATTATCGATATCAAGTTTTCTTCAATTATTGTTTACAATACGGAGATCGTATACTCCTTGTAGTCGACAGGAATTGTATTTCAACCATACACAGGGTAACAGACGGACATGTGTTTTGGAAGAATACGGGAAATATACATATACGTTTTAACCATTTTAGGGAACCGGACTAAAGGCTTGTATATGTACAGTGTACAGACATGATTCTAATCAAGACATATACGGGAGGATATACGGACCTGTAATGATAAACATTACTTTACATTGTAACCAGAACAAGCTTTTTCTCCATAATATAAAAGTTTAATGCATGCTGAAGTTCAAAGTCCTCTCTGATGGAAGATAATGCCATTATTTCGCAATGTTCAACAGTTTGTTAGCAGGCTTGATCTGTAAAAAGAAAAATGAATACATAATCTCTGTACTATTATTTAAATGAGTTAAATTATGATATATCCACAACTAAAATCGACATTGTCTGGTATAAATAACCCCGTAGTTCTTTTAGAATGCGCGTTTTTTAAGGTGCATATCTGCTATTTAATAAATGTATGTATGCCGGCCTGAACAAATCCGTATCGACCATTTAACGATTTCGGCCTAGACCGACTTACTTTAAAATACCTGTGTCTGCAAATTTTCTTTTAAAGGCCCTAAACTTTAATTGTCTACATTAAACAAGAGAATCAGACACACTGTTAGTGTAGAAAGAATTAAATATATATTGTCGGAAAATGGCAAATATCATATTTTAGTTAGACAATATATGACATGTAATGAAAACCCCGCACTAAGGTGCGGACTAAGATTTTAGCTGTAAAGGAATGTGGGGCTTGCTCTGGGAGTCAACAAGAATTTTATGGGATCAATTCCTATTATTTTCAGAAATGAAAATTATTTAATAAAAATATTCTTTTGTGATATCTTTGAAAAAATAGGGTGAATTCCGCAATCGCCCTTTCTAATATAAACACTGCCTATCACTCCCGTAACAGGTGATGTATCAATTTATACAGACAGGAATAAACTGTCTTACCATGGACACATAGACGAAACATGTGAACTATTATTTGATACTTATAATATATTTCATACAACACTAACAAGTCATTTTAAAGCCTTCATACATATAAAACTGGCATTTATATCAGACAAATCGATCACTTTTTGCTTAATTCTAAAGTAAAATACCCTAATTTGGTACGTTATATGCGACCCAACTGTCGTCAGATAAGACGAGAAACCTTATTAGCAGTTTTGCTAAAAGTAAAACGAATTTGAAACTCAAAACGTTTTCCCGATGTAGTTCATTTACAGTACATTTACAGTCCATGTATTGCGTCCAGACAAAACATTTCTTGCTGATTTCATATGAGATAAATGTCTCGTTAGCAGGCATCACACGATGCGAAGACGATATTCATATCGCATTTTCTCATTGTTCAATCGCGTGTTCGCATCGTCCCTTCTCATCGTATAATCGCCCCTTTGCATCGTGACCCTCACGGAACAACTTAGTTCTATATGTATACTGCAGCAAATTTTGTCCAAACAACAGTAAAAAGGTGATGTGCCTACAAATGAGGAAGGCACCTGCATATCGAACAGGTGATCTCTTAAAAGCGTATATATAAATTGTACGCGCTCCGAAAAAGGTGTGTGCCTCACTTGTTGTACCAGGCTATAATATACGACGCTGAATATTTATTATTAAGTAGAACATTTATTACATTATATTGTGATGTTCATTTTAATTTCATCTCGCTATGCATAAGGGTGTGTGCGCAAAATGCACGCTCCCATGTCGGATCTACTCTTGCCATTCTCTGTGATACTACGTCATCTAATAAATACGTCACGAATTAGTTTCGGAGAGTTGAAATATGTGTTGTTGTTTTAAGATCAACATATCTAGGTCATCACTGTCCCAAGGAAAATAAATGGATTTAGAATGGATTATGGAATGGTCAGGGTTATACTGTGACATGCATGTTGGGCCACTGTTTAAATGAATGCGTGTTTCACATGCATGTTATGCTACTTCACCTGAAATTCAACAACTGCTTAAGATTTTTACAAAATGTTAAGTGCTTTCGTGGACTGGAGTAAATTTTATCTCAAATGTGTGACAGACTGTCAGTGCGACATTTATGCGGCTAGATCTACGAAACGCTCCAACGGAATCATTTGAAAGCAGGAAGTATTAGGTAAATCCTTTTCATGCTAGATCTAGATAAGATTTTCTACATTTTTTTGTTCATTTAGCGTCAAGTTTTGTTATTATACGTCATCATTAATAATCCCAGCCCTGATTGTAATATTTAAATGTCCCCCAAACAGTTTATGGAAAACAAATGAACTTTGGCGTAACTTCTCTGTAACGAAAGAGTAAACGTCAATAGCGTCAAATGTAAACAATGGCGAGTCTTAATAGAAAAATATAAAGCAGCATCTTTACAAAACGACGTGATTGTTTCAAATGCTTAAAATTCCCGAGGAGGACTTTTTGTAGATCACAAAACAGGTTACATCTATGAGAAAACCGATTAAGTTGTTTCAGTTCAGGTCAAAGTGGGGGTCCAAAGTGGAATGGAACAGACTTTAGTTTAATGGCTGCAAGCATTAAATAAACTTTTAAATCCATTGTTAAGCTAAATTTCGGTGGTTAATCTAGCAGATATGTACATATTTCATTAAATGTCATTAAGTAGTAAGGACTTCGATAAACCTTTACTCACCTTATGAGTTCCTGTTTGTACGGGTTCATTCAATTTGCGCATATACGAACGATTGTGTGAAAAAATGCCACATGCTTCCTGAATGGCTGCAACATGCGCGTGATATGCAGCATGCGCTGATATGTGACCAATGTACATTATAATCCAGAGTTACATTTATTTTACATTGTTTTTGTAAATAGTCAGAAATTACTTTTATGCTTTAGCTTTATTACGCATTTATTATAAAGTTATGTTCATTTTACACTAAAACGGATATAATTGCGTATGCTGATTTTCTCGGTCAATATTTTTTCAGATTACTTCAAGTTATTCAAGTTATCAAGCATAATACATGTAAAATGCGTTCTGTATGTAAAGTTGATGAAAATATTATTTCGATTGTATGTGTATACCATTGCTGAAACAACGACTGTACGAATGTGGATTAACCTTGAACAGATACAAATTTCCGACCCCTATATATGGACTATTGAGCAAATCAATCTCATTTATTTTCGTCAGTCTCGCCTTCAGACAAAAACACAACATTTCTTGTGGTCATATTAATGTTAGATAATGACTGGTTACTTTTTGGAAATGTACAATTATTAATAAGGGCTAGTACCTGACTAAAGAGAAAATTCAACAGCTTTCGTATTAAAGAAGAATTAAAATGGAAACGATGCTATTTTTAAAGATTTAATGAAACACTTTGATGTCGAAGTATTACAATTTAAAGTACCTTATTTCTTGTAATAATGGGCACCCCGGCTGCATACAACATAAAAATTGCGTAATAAATGTAAAGTGTACTTGACGATCACTTATAATAATTCATTTTAATACAATTAGATGAGTTATAATGTTAGATGTTTCAGATGTTCATATTGTATGTTTCTGGATCTTATAAAGTGTTCCAGGATCCATACTGTTGTAGGCAACACAAAACATTCATGAAGACTTATAGAGAACACCAATACCTGCGAATAAGTATTTATTTATGTGCATATGTCCACTTTTTTATGCACAGAAATAAATACTTAGTTGCAGGTATTTTTAAGTGTACGGGGTGCCGTATTTTCGGAATATACGGATTAGTGTGCACATTCCAGAATTTCAGTTATATATTCAGTGTATTTTGTTTCCTGTATTTATAAGTATACACCAAACCGTATTTTAGCAGTTTATTGTATTTCATAATATACTAGGTAGTATACCTAGATTCCCGTGTTATCATCACTATCAATTTTCAAATCCGTGTCAAGAACATTAGAACTAACACAAATAGCTCAATTTACTCTCTTTTGATATAAACAATATATTTCTCACCTATGGGATACATATTTCCGCGCATTTACCCATGTGAGATAAACTTATCTCACATCGCTTATCTCACATCGCTGCCGGACTATTTTTACGTTAATTGTAAGCAGACATAAAAATCGAAAAATGGCTGTAAAATTGTTATTTTTGAAATAAACATAGGGTTGTTGGTATTCATTTTCTTAGTTAGATCATTTTCTATCCATCTATAGTAGTTTTGAAGTAAAATTCAAGAAAAAGTTGATTTTCATTTTTGCATCCCCATCCTGTATTTGCACTAATTTCTTCTTACTTGTGTGAAAAATGCGATTTAAACGGTGAGAAAATAAATCTACCATGTCCATTGAGTTGTGAATTAGGAAATCCCACCCTCGGGTTGAGATACGTCCAAAAAACTCGGCACAGCCTCGTTTTTAGACGTATCTCAACCCTCGGGTGGGATTTCCTTATCCACAACTCATGAACATGTTAGATTCACTTTTTCTCACCTATGAGATACATATTTCCGCGCATTTACCCATGTGAGATAAACTTATCTCACATCGCTTATCTCACATCGCTGCCGGACTATTTTTACGTTAATTGTAAGCAGACATAAAAATCGAAAAATGACTGTAAAATTGTTATTTTTGAAATAAACATAGGGTTGTTGGTATTCATTTTCTTAGTTAGATCATTTTCTATCCATCTATAGCAGTTTTGAAGTAAAATTCGAGAAAAAGTTGATTTTCATTTTTCATCCCCATCCTGTATTTGCACTTATTCCTTCTTACATGCGTGAAAATGCGATTTAAACGGTGAGAAAATAAATCTACCATGTCCATTGAGTTGTGGATAAGGAAATCCCACCCTCGGGTTGAGATACGACCAAAAAACTCGGCAGAGCCTCGTTTTTGGACGTATCTCAACCCTCGGGTGGGATTTCCTTATCCACAACTCATGAACATGTTAGATTCACTTTGTCTTTTTGTTATGCACTTTTTCTGCAATGTTTTAAATATAAACTTTATTCTTCATAAACTACATGTATATACATTGTACTGTGTTTTGAACTGTTGTGATAATTTCCCTCCTTTTTCTGACACATGTATCAGTTTCATGTCCTTCAACAAAACACAAACCAGACTTGCATGTCGATGGCGTATACAATGTAATTACCAACTAATTTTGTGACTCTTATCTTAATTGGGTGCTGACATATTCATTTTACCACAATGTAATTATATTGTAGGAAATTACACAAAATCAGGCCTTGTGCAAAATATGACTCTGTGAGTTATGTGTGAAATGTTGTATTTATCTTTAAATTTTCTAAAAAGGGAGAATATGAATGAATATCATGGGATAAAAACAAAGTGAGAAGAAATGATTCAGAAGGTGGATAAATTTTCATCTGATTCCAAAAGGCTCATAGATACAAAATATAAGAAACGTAAAATAGCCCCTAGTCAGCTCAAGAGCTAAAATCGTCTGCTTGCTATTGTGATCCATTCACTCTAGTGCTAGTTTTGCCAACCTCCAGTTTAATTGACAGGTAGTTTACAGGTATCAAGTTACAGCTGCACACAACAAAATACTCGCTGGTATACCAGCCCCTTTAATTAAGGCCATACTGCTACATATTTGCGCATTCCTCTCTCTCTAATGGTAATTTTATGCTCTCTCTCTCTCTCTCTCTCTCTCTCTCTCTCTCTCTGAATCAGTTGTACATGTAAGAGCTTGTCAAATTAAATAAATATACGAAATACCGTATTTTAATTACATAGGACCTTGCAGCATTTACGACCCCGTACACCTCCGTATTCTAAGTGTTCCGTTTATTTCCCGTACAATCCGTATGTAAAACCATTTTCCGAAGTGAAATTAATTATGACCGCGGTTAGCTAGCAAAACAATGATGTTCAGACGCCACCTGACGGCACTGCCTTTGCAAATGCCATGTCGTGCGTTCTTCGTTATTACTCAGCTCTGAAGTATCGTAGAATAAAAATTTAAAATGTACTATTCAGAGGGTGATAGTTTCTCGATTGGTGCCAGTGCATTGAACGTCATCAGTCGGGCGTTTTTCAACGAAACAAGGATGTCAATATTACGAAAAAATGTGATTGAACACCGGCTGAGGAACAGCTATAACTTCGTTAGGTATGTTGTCATCCATAATTTTTATTATATCGTTCCAAATTCACACGCGTTCTCAAAATAACTCAAGCCAAAAAAGATGTTCGAATACCTTGAACCAAACAGTATCTTTAAAATAGTAAAATGTATCTTCAGCTCCTTTTCAAAATTAATACCCTAGATAACCACTCACTAAGAAGTGTCTACGAAGGCGCAGTGGTCGAGTGGTAAACGCCCTGGACTACTAATCCGGAGGTCTCCGGTTCAAATCCCGGCTGTGGCACTGAAAATTTCAGAAACGCTTTTCAGTGTTTCCCAACTATCTAGAGATGAACTGGTTAGAAACCTTGAGGTTGTCTCACGTGAATCAGTGCTATACAACGAACATGTAAAAGAACCAATGGGTCTATTCGTAAACTAGCTAGGGTCTGGTATCCGGTTTCCCTTGTATCTGCATATGTCTCTCTTCAACCAACGCCTGTCAGAAGTGTTGGCAAGTTCGCCCACGGACATATCCCATGGTCGACCGGGACTATAAGGAATTAAAGAAAACAAACGACTACGATAGTAATTTATCGCCCCCTAGATGCAACAAGAGCTATCCCTCACAAGAGACAAATGCCCCTGAAAGAGGTGTGTCTCGCAGTCTATGTCCTCTCCATGTGCTCAATAACTGTGCCATGTAATTTTAATTTTTTTCCATGCATGACAGAGTTACCATGCATACATTATTCCATTACTTTTAAACACTTAGTGTTACCTTGACCTTTAAGGTAGGGACATAGTTATTGCACACAACACATTGTCTTGATGTGCTAAACATGTGTGCCACGTTATTGCAAAATCCTTCAATGCATGACAAAGTTAGAGCCCGGACACAAATGCATATTATATACACAGGATTCCATTACCTAAAAACTCTGAAAAAGTGTAACCTTGACCTATGAGGTAGGGATGACTCTTGCACGCGACACGTCGGCTTGATGTGCATAACATTTGTGCCAAGTTATTGGCAGAACATTTGTGCTAAGCTATTTTTAATTTAAACAATGACAGTCCAGACACGAATATGTGCATATATAGTGGATTCTATTACAGTCTTTATGTGCGAAACATTTGTGCCTAATCATTTTCAAATGGTGTCAATGCATGACAAAGTGACAGTGTCACGAAAAAAGTAAGGGCGGACGTACACACGGACCGACGGACGGACAGGCGGACGGACGTACTCACCAGACGGTCTTTGTGAGGTTATTCCTTTTGATCTTTCTTTGATCTTTTTTAATCCCACATTAGAATTAGTTAACCCCAAAATACCATTTTAACCCCTTAATGACGGAATGAACTGAAACAACCTCACAATGCTTAGTTGCACTCAAACCCTAACCCCCTAATGTCTACTTGGAATGTACGGACAGACGGACAGACGGACGGTGCGATTTAGATATGTTACCCTTCGGGTGCATGAAAAGGAGCCAATTTACATTCTGGCCAAATTTTATTTTTTTACTGTCTTTGACTGTTTTTGGCTATATGTAGCTACCCTTTAATATCTAAGGTATATTAAATTTTTATATGGATAATGATCAGTGATCAATTGAGTCATTCTTTATTTCGAGCAATTTATTTATGCAACAGAACCTTGTGCTATAGTTTTTTGCACAAAGGAGTCATATGGCAAAGGAATTGATAAAGCTTTTTTACAAATATGAACCACTAAATACGAGAGAAATTTTAATATGAACCAATACAGATGGCCAAATTGCTATGAAAAACAAAGCTGTTCTGTATAATAGTGCAATATCACAAAAGAATGTGGGTATTCACTAATTAGTCTTATAATAAAAACTCTATAGAGTATGAAAGAATGTGAAAAAGCAATTATGAATATGAAAAATAATAAAAGTCCTTGTTTAGATGGATTGTCTTTATCTCAACTTGCTAAGTTGCTTCAGCAACCTATTGTAACCAGACGGTTGCTTGTCACGAGAAAGTTTATAAAATCAGAAATAATCAAGACGCATTCGATGACAGTTCAAACAATTCTACCTATGAAAAGCCAACATGTGCAACATCTGATATTGATTTAAATTCCAAATTTCAAAGAGAAGGTGTGTCAGAAGTGACTTAAAAACCAAAACAGTCAAAGAAAACCATTTAGCAAAACTGTTCTGGGATAGGCAAACAAAACAAATCTTTGCTACAATACTGCGACAGACTGCTTACCCTTAGCAGTTGAAGATAAATACAATATTAATGTACGAAGTTTCTCTAGTGCAATGAATAAACCAGTCATTGAAATTCGACCATCAGATGCATCGGGATTACAAGAAGAAGTGATAAGTATAGTATATTTGGCAATGCGGAATAAAGAGCATTATGATGTTGCAGTCGACACCAAAAACACAGTCAAAGGATTCTGCAGTCCCTACCAGAATAAGCAAAATATGACACAATGGAAAAGGAATGTAGTAAGAACACAAATACGATTGAATGGCGTATGTATCTGTTAAAGGAACACCATTCCAAGGAAAGATGACGCATCAGCATGACTGTTCACGCTGTCGATTCAAATATAATAAAAAGTTTTCAGAAGAAATGAGGAAACAAATATTTGAATAATATTTAACCAGAACACCGTATCAGTGATATGATTAAAAATCAAGTCATTGGTAGGACATGAAATGGCAAGAAAACAAAGTCACTGAAATATTTCTGACAAATATGGCAACACAAAAGAGGGAAAGAATGTGTAGAACACTTTTTTTAGAAAAAGTTAGATGTCAGTAACAATACGATTTTCTACACAATCAAAAGATAGCGGCATTGGGTTTTCGAAGGAAATGATATAAGGGGACACATACCATCAGCAATTCTTTTCTCGGAATATAGAGGCCCATTACTCTAGAAAAACCAGAACTAAATAGGACAGAAGTTTGTATGTGGCAGCTTTTGACATGCAGGCAGTATAAACTTCTCCATGTTCACTAGTTAGTGAATAATATTACCGGTATGCCAGAACACAATTATGTTATACTATTACAATGTATGCACTAAACAGTAGGAATGCAGTGTGTAACCTACTAGACAAGGACCAGGGTAAACGAGGATCAAATTAAATCCCCACCTGTCTATCAAAACACGGAATCAGTCTGCTCATTGAACATACACATGTGGTGGTCAGAACAGGAACCAGTACGCTGCTACTTCGTATGCCATTAACAGGCCACCACAGCTTTACATCCTTAATGATACATTTCTTCAGTCTGGCCATTCCTAAATTGAGTGTGATATCGTACATGGTACTATTGAAGAAGCTAGAAAGGACACATCACTTTTGAACAGTGGTTTAACACTTTTTGTCTTGCAAGAAAGACACGGCATACATTGCAGTCCTAATCAAGAGCAATAGTGTGATTTTGTCAGGAATTACTCCTTAAATTCAATACCCTCTGTTGACGGAACAAAAAACAACTAGTCACGAATACGTTTGATTCAGGGTAGACATGATCATCCGAAGTCACTCTGTAGACTACATAGTTGACCCAAACTCCATTCTGGAGAACTGATCCAGCCGAAAGGATTGATAATGCAAGGACGCCAACCTGGATGGCCTGAGTGAGAATATGACATTGGATTTTGCTACAAATGTAAGCACTTAATCTCTATTCAGAAGAAACACTATCTCTGGTTTATGGGAAAATGAGATTATCCCAAAGGAGTTTCAACATTATATTATTTAATGCAAATGTGAAAAGACTGAATCAAAAAACAAGAGAAAAAGCTATCTGTAACCTATCTATTATGTCTCTAGGTATCACTGGTTTTTAAACAGTTGTTACAGTTGATACGTGTGAGGAATAGCAATGATAATATCTTTAAAAATATTAGAATACCACAAAACGCCTACTACTTTTATCCCAATTCTAAAAAAATACACTTGACTCCAATTTGTTGTAAAAAATACTGGTCGATTCGTTACTGTTTATGTACACAAAAATGATATAAATGACAGATGTCTCTATTTAGCACTGTAAGAAGAAAATATTGACTGATGCAAAAAGGAGTCCTCCATTTCAATGTTTAAAATTTTGAAAAACTTTATCATCTTGAAGTGTATCTATTTATAAAATGATTACCTTTATACAACTGTATTTACATAGCAAGTGTTGTTATTATTAAGCAATTGTTTATATCGAAACTTCAAAACTCAAACTACAAAATGTCACTAGACTCCCTTTTGCCATTATAACCATGTTACAGTTACCTTTAGGTGTTTCGAAATTGACTTGGAGAACAAGCAATGTCTAACAGAGTGGTGTACAAAACAGTCATTCAAAACTTTGATTGACTGTAGTGTGTGGTTGTGAAAAGTCTTCGCAGATGTCCCGAAACGTCCATGGAAATAATGGGAGTATAATCTGAAAGAATGCTCACATTAAAAAATATTGATACACATTTGACCAGCGACACGGGAAAATGTGCCTTCGGAAAAAATGCTTGGAAACTAGCTTTCTTGCATATTTTGAACACACAATATTTAAAAAAAACTTGGGGAAAATTCGGTTACCTATGCCCAGTAGATACGATGTTACAACATTCTGAAAAGGTTAACCTAAGTCGTCATTGTTCACTTTAAAATTGACGTCACATACCACAATTTGACGTCAAAACTCACTCAAATTTACATGGGAAGTAAGTTATTGTGGTAATCATTTTCTAAGAGCATCATTTATTTTTAGTTACAAAATTCTATACTCTTTCGGTACATGTATATATAACATCTGGTTAAATAATTCGTGTCCTCTTTCCATGATATGCGTTTTTCAGAGGGTATCCCTTAAAATAAGAAAAAGGAATCATTTCGAATCGCTGTTGTCATAGCAATGGTCTTGACGGATTTTAAAGCAAATAATATGTATATGTGCAAGAAAATATAGCGGCTATCAGTTTTTAACATTGGTTTTGCATTTAAAGAGTGTGACAAAAATGTAAATTGTATGTTGTTTGCAATCAATTATTGTCGAATAATATAACATTTTCCATTTTCATACGACGCCGGTCATTTAGATTACGTTTCTTTCATTTATTTCCCGACTAGACAATAAAGGTCTACAAAGAATATCAATTTTTATAAGAAATATGTCCAAACTAATAAATATTACCGATAAACGTTTAAAATAATGTGTGGCAAATAGGTTCATTTCTTTTCCAACTATATCAAGAATAATAATATGTGTATAACACTCACACTATTGCACGTACATCATCAACTTATTACCAATACCTCTATGAATAAACTCTTTCTTAATACGTGTTTACATTCCATTACATTCAAACATTGGTTAAACTAAAATGCTATGTCGTAATTGATAGTAAGATGATTGGTAAACAAATACCTGTTGACTGGATCTCTCAAAATTAGCAGTAATTTGACATCGGGTTGTATATGTTTGATTACATATGGCGTTGTCCACATTAGTTCCTCTGCACCTGGTATGTTCTGGGGAAGGTTAATCTCATCAAATCTGTCATAGAAATCCACAGGATCTCCAAGACCTAGTGACATATATAATAAATGCCAAAACATTTATATGTAGAATAAGTTAAAAACTGTTCATGCAATAAGATTACGTCACATATACAATGTGTTAACATCATTATAGAGATTTAGTGCCTTTTTATAATGTTTATCAAACATTTAACACACTTAAAGCAAACATCTTCTGCATAAAGATGTATGTTCGCGATCTTTCTCTGATATATATTCACAGATGCAAAGTTTTGTTTTACTTACATGCTATCTTATAATGATATCCATTTATAGATGCACTTTTTCGTATTTCGGAACCTCGAAACATATCTGAAAATTCCCTAAACGTTCTCGTTGGACCAAAGGTACCTTTAAAATGGCCTGCAGAAAAAAAATAACGCACCTTACCTATTATTGAATTTTTTTGTAAGACCCCAAACTTTGCATAAAGGTCAGTTTCCGAAATATTTCTCAAGTAATAAGATTTACCAGATTTGAAATTAAGCGCATAGATTAATAACCGGAGGACCAACTTATGTTTTTTTCTCTATCAGCTGGTTTAACATCTGAAGAGGTTTTCATAATTTCTTTCAAGCTGTTCTTTAGTGCACGATGTGTTATGAATCATGAATAGAGTAACAAATCTAACAATATTAGATGTTATAGCAATATAAATGCAAAGTAACGATTATTTTCATTAGAACTGATTATGTAAGTACAGTTTCATCAGATTTGTGTTTCAGTCAGTTTCAATAATATTTACTGAAATATTTTTATTTATGAAGAAAGTACTTCTAGAATAAAGTACCTACGTAGACGTAAACGACTCCTTGACCAGAACGAAGTCTCCTTATGAAGATAGCCCTTGTTTAGTATTATATCAGGATGTAGATTTATTCGTTTAAAAAAATCCGTAGTTCCACATTTTGCATTTCCAAACAGGTAGAAGTAAGGCAAACATTGAAACGTTCCATTATCTATCCAACAAGGATTTTTGTACTGTTTTAAAAATGTTGGAGGCTTCTGAAAGCGTATAAATAACTTGAAAAAAAATCCAGTGCTGCAAATACAAAATAGTTCTTAACCTGACCAAATTTCAACATACGATATGGATTTCAATCTAATTTTCACGAAACAAATTCTGTACATTGCTTTAAACAATCTTATTATATAATTTACTGATTTAGTATTCAGTTGTTTAAGAGAAAAGACAGTACCATTACTTAATTACAATAATTCAATGAACAATAACTCTGAAAAAATACAACCTGAAAACGTACAAAGCTAGCATTTATTCCATGATCTCTGACAGACGATAATAAGGAACACAAATACTATTAGACCTCCACTTACCATACACAGCAGATCTTCTACACCAGTTTTGCGTCTTGGTATAGCACAAGGATCGGGCATTTCAGTCTTAAAACAAGAGAACATTCTTAAATTAATACGCCATTTAATATTAGATACGCTCATCTGATGTATTAGATATTTTAGACTTTTTTTAGACGCACGACATTTACAGTTTTAACTAATATTTTTCGGAAATCAATGCACCAGGTTTGAAACTTCAGAAGAGTAAAAGACTTAACACAGAACTTAACAAAATGTATTCTTTTACAAAAACGGGATTCAGTGACAAAAATAAAATCATAAGAAGAGAGACATAACCTACAATATAATAGTTATCTTATGACGACGATTGAAGCTTCCAACGTCTATATTAATTTCTTTAGAGATTCATGAAAACTTAAGTCCAACACAAAACGGAACCAATGTACATGTATGGCATTCTCCATGTATGACAAGAGGGGACAAGCTTTTCTATTAGTAGGTCTATGATACCTAGACCTTTGATTCTAAATTATAATTTGCGAATTACACTTCACGTTTATGTCAAGTTTCATCAAAGTCCAACAAGCGGATTATGTATTGAAGCCTAGACAAGAAACATGTCTATGCGACCTTGAACTTTGACATAGTCACCACAGGCATGCCTAACTACAATTCATATTGATGTTTTTACTGTCAAGTTTGATCAGAATACAAAATAGGTGAAAGTTTTAAAATCAATTAAAGTCTCTTGTTTCTGAATTCAAGGAAAACCGACGCCTGAAAATATTCGCCATACATATCAAGCACATCAAGCCGACCTTTGACATGCAAAATCCACGTCCCCACCTTAAAGGTCAAGATCACTTTTAGAATTTAAAGGTAATGGAGTCCTGTTTATATGCACACATTTCTGTCCGGACATGCATCGAATTATTTTACAGTTACATGGCACAAAAGTTTAACACATGAAGACAATGTGTTGCATGCAAGAACGACGAACCTACAGCAAAGGTAAAGGTAACTCTTAGAGTTTACATGACTCATATGTACTAGTATTCACTTTCACTACCGCGATTTTCCTATGGAAGGGTTCATGAAATATAAACTGTCTCATCCGACCTTTACCCATTTCAGGTGGTTGAAGAAAAATGTTATGTTGAGCTAGAAAAAAGAAAAAGCCTTTTCAATCCATTATAACTTTCAATCGAAATAAATGATTCCAATCGATAGTTGTATCTGATGGTTGTTGGGCAATATGTATGAGAAATATCGGAGTACATTCTTCATTTATTTTGTATCCGCGGTGATGCCCGAGCTAATTTTGCTTAAGGTTATATCTTAATAATACTGCCTGGATGGAACACTTATTCAACTATTTGATAATTTTATTTTTATTACATAATTCGGTAACAATGACGCCGATCTCGAATCATCTTCTTCGCAATGGTCTGAAGTTAGTTTGTGCACGACGTGCCTCAATTAGAATGGTGACAACGTTAAATACATTATTTCTTTTTACAGAATCATAACTCCGAAAGGAGGCAAGACGACAATATACAACATATAAGGTCATCTCCCCTGGTCCTTTGGATTAGACACGAACCTTATAAGTAATACAAAGAAGATCGAAGGCTGGAATCCCAGCAAGGTTCCGTAATAATAGGCAGAACTGCATGTGCATAAAATGAAAGTCATGAGTCACAAATGATTTTCTTTTTGAATAGTTGTGACGCTTTAATAAACAAACGTATCTACTTCACTTGTATATACACGAAAATACGGCGTATCAACGCAAAGGAGCATCACATCGAACTGATGAGTGGATGATGTTAAAAGGAGTTTAAGATGCGCTTGTTTTCACTTTGGAATATATGGATGTAAAATTATCACCAATTAATGTGGCTTCGTATTTGTCATGGAGTAGGAAGAATGTGCAATCTGTCAAAGTACAGAAAAACTGCTCCTTCTGTGTCATAAGTAAGTTCTTTACCGTGATACCTGTGTTCTATTTGTTTCGCAACTTTCACTTACCCGACAAGTAAGCTCCTCCTCGCTAGTATTCCTTCTTGTTGAAGCTATAGGATTTGACATGTCAATGTCGAATACATAATGAATTTTATTCATCGTTGATATAAATGAAAACACAAGAAATGGCGGCAATAGTCCGGCGAGAATAAAGATCCATTTTCGTTGTTTTCTTAAGAACATATTCTGGAGCTACAAAAAATAGTGGTTTGTTTTCTGTTTTCGCCAACGCTATCTCTTAAACACATGTATATATGCCATAATCTTACTATTTCTCCAACATCATCTGCCAAGTATTTAGGTTTGAGAATCGATGACAATTTAACTGATGAAATAGATGTAAACTCTGTTGTATCAAAGGTCAATTATAGACTTTATATTTATATTTTCATCCTTCAGGGATTGTTATTCGTTCTAAGGCTGCGTTTTTGGTACGTGGCATTCCCTGTTTGATATTATTTTTGTTTTTAACTTTTGTATAGACATGTTTCGGTATTAGATCATAATACATGTACTAAGAAACATTTGTGTCTGCCCTTATACAATGTCATACTGATTACCCTTGTTCCTCTTGATATTCTGGTTTTAAGTAAATGTTTCAAAGACAAACTCCAAGTATGTCAAAATAAAATTGTTAGATTCATAAATGATATAGGTCCAACGGAAATTGTTAATTGTTAAACTCTTGCTAATATATCTCTCTTGAACCATAAAGCAAGAAACAGGCAGCTTCGTTTGAGCCATGTGTTTAAAATTTGAAATTGTACATGACCTTCTTATTTGAAACAACTTTTTATGTTTACAAGAGATTCACATTCTCATTTCACCCGCTCTAATTCATATAGTTTTGTTGTTCCGAAATCTAATGGATATGAAAATGTTTCTTTTTATTACTCTGCAACTAAAGATCAAAACTCAGTGCCTGTTCATATAAAACAGATAACTTAAATTGGACCATTCCGAAAAGCTGTCAAATGCCACTTGTTACATGTGGCTAATTCCTCTGAAGCCAAGTTGTTTATATTTTCATGACAGACTCAACAGTTTTTGCTTTAATTCTGATGCATTTTATATCAAATGAATTATAATTTAACTATAAGGTATTTATCAGGACTCATTGGAAATAAGTTTCAGGGCTTTAATGTGCCATCCTAGGTTAGATACACACATTTACTTTGGCTAATTGCTCATATTAGGTTTTTGCATATTTTAAAGTATGTTCCATTCATTTTGGACCCCCAACTTTGACTTGTACTTGAGTGGTTTTGTATATATTTAACCTGTTTTGTAATCTACAAAAAAGTTCATCCTCGGGGATTTTAAGCGTTTATGAAACAATCACGTCATTTTGTAAAGATGCCGATGTTTATTTTTTCTATGGAGACTCGTCTTTGTTTACATTGGACGCCATTGACGTTTACTCTTCCGTTAAAGTGAAGTTACGCCAAAGTCCACGTGTTTACCATAAACTGTTCGGGGGAAATTTCAATCTTACAATGTATGATTATAAATACTGAGGTATATAATTCCATATTGCCTCCCTCTCTCTCTTTGAGGTTGATTCCAACTGGAATGAGTATTGAGATCGATAAATCCAATTTGTAAGAACTTGTTTAACAATCGAGAATAAATAAATTAGTATATAATAACAACAGTAACGCTAAAATGTACAAAACATGTTGAAAATATAATTAGATCTAGAATAAAAAATGATTTACCTCATAGTTATTGCTTTCAAATGATTCCTAGTCTAATGTCTTACTGAAAGTTCGTCATACATTGTTAAGAATAACATTATTTTATTTCGTAGTAAATCATTTTTAATGCAATTTTTCAGAAAAAAGAAAAAACAGATATGTTAATTTATGTTGTCGACGTTCTTTGTTTTGTGATGTCATAAAAGCGTCGCTCAATCCGGTTCGCGCGTGGAATTTGTATTGATTTAATAAATTAAAATATATTTTAGTCTGTTATTACAAGCTGAGATGAAAACAAATAAATCTTGGTCTCGAAGGAGGGCTCACTCAGTATTGTCAAAATTGATTCTTGCTAAATGGAGCAAGTTTCTTTGTAAATAGGTTAGGAGATACTCTCCTAGGCAAGTCTAGCTAAGGCAGCAAGTCTAGCTAGTAAAGCAAGTCTATGTATTTAATTATGTCGTGCAGGGCAGCAAGTCTAGCTAGTGAAGCAAGTCCAAAGAGGGCAGCAAGTCCAAAAAGTGCAGCAAGTCCAAGAAGTGCAGCACGTCCAAAAAGTGCAGCACATCCAAAAAGTGCAGCAAGTTAAAGATGTGCAGCGAGTCCAAGAAGTGCGGCAAGTCAAAGGAGGACAGCAAGTCCAAGAAGTGCAGCAAGTCTAAGAAGTGCAGCAAGTACAAGTAGCGCAGCAAGTCCAATCTGCGCAGCAAGTCCAGCCGGCAAAGCTGCTCAAGCTTTTACAGAGTCTGTTAAATTATAGGCGAAATAGCATAAAATGCAAATGAAACACGCATTCATTTAAACATTAGCCAAACATGCATGTCACAAAATTATTCTAATTTACTCCCGCGCAAAAATAAAATATAGAAATGGAAATAATATCAGTATAAATGCATCAGTCGCATGAAAAAGATTTGTTAAAAGAGACCCTATAAAATACCCTATAACTGATGTCGAACTAAATACCTCAAAAACATAAATAATAGATTCTTTGGAAGTATTTTAACTTAATATAAAAGTTTCAGCTATGCATTCCCTGTCATTATTGAAAAAATCAGCTGTTTAAAATATGATGCAGTACCGTAATCCATTCAATAATCTATGTAGAGGTGTTGTTGTACAATAAATGGGTGGATGCGAATTATTACAGAAAGCCTCTTTATTTATTTATTAAGGTAAAATGAGGCATTTTTCGCTATAGGTTCTTCTTTTAAATTGTATTTATTTATTAATTTACTTTCATTGAACACACAATCTTTGTTTCGAGAATATAATCTGCTAGATGCAGGGAGTGCCCATTTAAGAACCTAAATATTATTTTTGATTGCGTCAAGTAAGCCTTAGAATACCCTCCCCTTGTTTTCCTTAAAAAAGGCCAAGAAATTCAGGATTAACAGTCATACAATGTTTTGATTCCGGGAGACAAAACTATGAAAAGAAACGTGTACGGCATCACACTGACATCATAACTTCACGTTAAAATGTTGTACAGTTCAAATTAACGGTACGAATTTAAATCGATTGGCGGCTTTGTTAGGTCCTGAATCTGACGTCTTTTAATAATGTCAGTCAGGTATTTCTTTTTATATTTCATGTATTAGATTATAAAACTAACATAAGTTCGCCCTCGTGAATTATTCCGCCAGGTACATCACCTCCTGGGAATGCTTCAATTTCGATAAAGCTGTCCAAGCCATATATTATTTCTTAAATAAATCAAGGTTTCAAACGATGTTAAAATTAAGCAAACTTTGTTTGCTGACGATACAACTTTTGTTAATAATAAAACGCGGGAATCTTTTGAGAATCTGATAGAAGTATTGATTTGTTATAAAAAAGGCCTCTAGACTTAATTTAAGAACAACATTTACTTCAACCTCAAATTCAGCAACACATTATGAATGACTTTACTAATGACCCTGAGACCTGAAAATCGACATTACTAGGCAAATCACGTTTAAAACTAATTTGCATGGCCGAAATTTATATAATTTAACCGTATTACAAAATCAACCTTAACATGTTATAAAGACATTTATGAAAACAATGTTTTGATTCCTTTCTGAGATCATACCAGAAACAATCAAAAGAGAAATTATTACATTAGATTATGAACTAGGGTGTTTAGAAATAATTAATTTATCTAAATTTCTAAACTAGTAGGGTTAAAAAAATAACAGATTTATGATGGTGTATTGGAAATAAATGTATGTCATACTAATCTTATGAACTAACTATGGAGAAACCTTAATATTTGATTGTAATCTAGTTAAACAAAACATTAAAAAAATACGCAAAGATAACAAATTATTTAAAGCTGTTTCATAAATTCAAATTTCTGTTTTGTAACCGACACAAGGATACATTATGGCATACTTGTGAACTGATTTAAGTAATCTACCGAAAGAACGAAAACAAATATCAATTTGAATTACCAGAATATATGCTTAGGTATAAATATCAATAGTAGCTTTAACAGTGATAATAGTTATAAAGTATTATATTTGCCAAATGAAAAATGTAAAGCAAATACCAGAGTTTGATCATTTCAAAACAACCAGAATAGAATATTAGCAAGAAATCGTCTTAATACAAAATTCAGATTGAACAGCATCAAAGAAAATAGCAACTTTCGAATGTACCATGACGTTGTCTTTTATATCTTTGAGTCAAGTATGATATAACAGCATAGTATCATAAATTTCAACATCGACACCAATCACACGTTTTTCATTACATTAAATGTCACTATGACTTTCGTTTTACTTCTTATCTCAGAACTTATCTTGCTTAATTACTTTTTATCCATAATGTCGCTACTTTTTTGTTATCCAAAATAAAACACTTCTCTCCTTTTCATTAACTTTTCATATTATTGTTTATAATTTCTTCAAAGTGGAGGATATTAGGTCTTTTGTAATATTTATTTTTCAGATATTTCTGTCTTCTGTCTAAAATAAATTAGCATTCTAAAAGGTAATGCCATTCGTCGCCAATGCCGTTATTGCATTTTGGACAAATACGTTGTTTAATGGAATTCTGTTCCTAGTTCTTATTTCTATTGGTAACCTGTGATTTCTTAACGATGTAATGCAAATATTTCTGAGTCAAGTATTTTTCAAGTTCGATTTTACGCTTAAATTAAGAAATAATCTGTGGCTTGGAGTGCTTTATCGAAATTGAAGCATTCTCCGGAGGTGATGTGCCTGGCGGAATAATTCACGAGGGGTGAACGTAGGTTGATCGAAAACAAAGACACCTCTGCAAAGCATCAGTCCTAATTTCCCATCTCATCTTCCCTACCGATTCCCTAAAGCAGTTTGAGAAGCAGAAAATCATCTAAATGAGTTATTGTATCTAAAACATTAATTCAGTGTGTTGCGTGAAGTCGGGAAGAGGGTGATTACTTGTATATGTCGTCATGCATTCCTCCTATAATTGGTTTCCCGCAGCGGTTTTGAAGCACGTGCCACAGGCTATTACTTAAACTTTCGGTACGCATTTTCTTACCTAAACGTGGGCTACATGTATGTTTTTGCGTAGGGGGTCTGACAACCAGACACTGTCAATCTAGGATTTGGGCCAGATTGAAGTTTCAAGTGCAAATCGATCGGAAAATCTTTGCGTGTTGCTATTTTATTGTTCATTCTAAGCTAGGCATTCAGCTCTCGTAACATGACGACCGTCCCATATAGAAGTTCAGGTAACTTTTATTAAATCTGAATTTCCTGTGTCAAAGTTACACGGCAGATGATTAAAATCATTATCGTCGTTGACTAAAATATCAAGTTTATCAAAAAAATGAAAAAGTGGCATAGAGATAATTATGTTTCATTGATGCTAGTGTATTTAATATTGATGTCACGTGCATATTCAACATTTTATCGAAGTTTACCGATTGAAGGGACAGACTGTAGTAAGCATATTCAGTACACTATCAATATAAAGAACGAAATGGGTTAAGATCATGACAAAAAACCCTAATATAATGACAAAAAAAGCAGACAAAGTTAGTTTTATTGTTATAATGAATTAAGATTGTTATAAGAACAAAGGGCAAAACTGACGAACCCTGGGTATGGCCCCATGTTTTAACAAACTTTTAAAATAAAAATTCTGACATTCTTCATTGTTTTATTGACAAACAGCCTTTACTCGTTTACTAGCAAATGAACGTAAAAAAATCGGACAATTTTCGGAGTAGCAATTCTACCTCTAAGAACTCAATGTTCATTGAAAATTTGGCATTTTGACCCATTTTTGTGCATTTGGACACGTCATGTTCTGACCAAAACGAAAATTCGTTGATATAATAAAGAATGAAAACGGTATGTAAAAAGTGCAAATTCATTGTGGTCAGAGAATACTTTGTTTCAAAGTGACCTCTCCCATACTGTTTAGGTCCAGATTTGGACTATTTGTTGTCAATATTTTCTTAATAAACACATTTTATAGTATCTTTTATCCTTTTTTCTTTCAGACAAAACGTCTTTTAAATCTTTAGATTCCTTCACTCAATCCATTACTCTTTTCGATTTTTGATCAGCATTTTCGTCTCTCTACCATTTTGGTGAAAACATGAAGCGTCTGTGGCAACTGCCGACAAATAAATTAGTTTTCGGTAAAATGTAGCTTCCTGTCCACGGAGATTGTAACAGATCGCGGGGTAAATATTTCACCATTTTTACTTCATATTCTTTGCATGATTATAGAGATTTAGAATCTACATTCTTGTTTATCAGTAGAATCTACAACATTTATTTGCATGTACAGTACTGTACAGGACTGCACTGTAGTACTTGATCAAGGATATTTTCTTCGCTCAATTCATTATGTATACTAAACATGACTCCACCGTATTTTGTTGTTGTTTTTTTTTCATTAAAAACACTTTAAACAGTTAGGAGCAATTCAATTTAGATCTAGATAAAAAATATTTAAAGGAAAACAACAGACGTTACATTCGGATTGATTTAAAAATAGAATGAGTATATAAATAAGCTAAGACATTGTGGATGTGATCGTTAGCAGTGGTGAAATGGTCACGTCAGAGCTTTCCAGTCTACCAGATGCGGGTTCGAAACCTGGCATTTCCGTCTGATTTTTTTTCTTTCAACATTTTTAAGTCGGTTGAACAATAACCCGATTTTGTATTCTTAACGTTACTCAACCTTTTATTTTCAATAAAACTTTTTTTGGGTGGAAAATTCGGTACATTAAAAAATCATGAATTTGAAATCTTGTGAAAATACTATGGCAGTTTCGTGTTTTAATGCCTGATCAACATTACTAAGATCTCTAGTTTATTTCTTTCCAGAATGCCTGATGCAGGGCAGCGGTCGTTTAACTGCATTTTATGTAAGAAGAGAACAAAATCAAAGGAAAGAAGACCAGTAAACAAACGTATACGGAAGTATATGTTTAACTACTTTCTTAATTCAGCAACAGAAAATGATGTGATTTGTCAAAAGTGTAGACATTCGTACTTTCTTCAAGACTCTAAACGTGACGATGTCCACACAGGTTGTTTATCTAGTGTATTAAGAGATCGTCAGGAATCATGCATTCGCAGTCCTCAATCTGTACATTTGAACATACAATGAACTGCTAGTTCTCACGCTAGATGTTCCTTGTGTAAAATACCAGGTCCTAGGTTGATTGTTGTTCCTAGTGCACGAATGTCAGCCTTCATTCAACATAATATTTTGATTTCATCTGGTTCAAGATGTTGTCCATCACACATTCAGTGCACTGACCCTTTCTCCGATGATATTAAGAATGTAAATACCATAAACCAATCATTCCTTAAGAGAACATCAATATTGGAACTGTTGTTGTCATTTAGAAGAATATGTGCTTCAACAAAAGAAAGAATTTGTTTTGAAAACTTTAAAGAGAGTGATTACTTAAGCCTCACAGGACTAAAGAAAGCTGACTTTGGTGATCTTTACAGGTGTACACAAGGACATCTTCGGAACGAGCCTACCCTTACTGTCCGCAACTCTCTTAGTTTATAGTTTATACTAATTTATTTATTCTCGATTGCGAAACAAGTTCTTACAACTTATATTAATCGCTCTCGAGACTCATTCCAGATGGAATCAACCTCGAAGAGAGAGAGGCAATGTGGAATTAATTGTGTCTTGCCTAACGACACTACCGACATGGAGATGGTAGCCCGGGGCCCTTCGATCCTGAGGCGAACGTGCTACCATTGCGTTCAAAACTACCAATCCGTCCAAACAGAAAGGACCCTTGTTTAACCAATGGGCAATGTACATGTATCAACAACATGATAGTTTGTCACCATCGTCGGACCATACATGGCAGACGGTCGTAATTCAGACGCACGAATTCTGAATCATATGCTTCAGGCAAATGTCGAAGACATGCGGTCGTTTGTAGGAAAGAACGATATCTTTGTTGTAGACAGGGGGTTCCATGATTCTTTTTTACTTCTAGAGGATATGGGAATAAAGGCTGAAATGCAAGCTTTTACGGTAAAAGGTTAAAGGCAGATGCCATCAGACGACGCAAATGCCAGCAGACTTGTTGCAAAGGTTTGTATTCTTCTACTGTTATAAAATATATTTAACAAAACTCATCTAAACAGATACATAATTCCTTACACATATTTTACAATTACATTAAATGTAAAATGTAGTCTATTTTATGGTAACAAAATAGTATTATAGAACTGAAAAGGTCTCAATCACAGTCACCTTCTGATTGTGCTGAACACTTCAAAAATAAATTATGTCAGTTTCTTGAAGTGTACAGCACAATCGGAAGGTGATAATCGATAAATGAAATGATTACCAGCATTTCATCTGCATTATTGAACTTGAATCGTATGATATGTTTATATGTGCATGCATTTTTCATTTAAGATACGATGGGTAGTTGAGAGCGCCAATGCAAGGATCAAACGGTGGAAGTTCCTTGATAAAGTATTACCAACATACCAAATACCGTATATTGGGGACTTTGTTCGTATTGTATGTGCTGTGTCAAACAAGTACCTTGCACCTCTTAGTTCTGCTGAAGAAGATGATTCCCGCGTAGCCCAGGTCAGGAACATTTAGAAGGAAGCTGTGACATTAAAGTTCATGTTGAAGACAGTAATTTAATTCGTGTCAGAATACAAAGCCGGCATGTGTCTTCAAAAAAATACGATCTCTGGGTACAGTTTAACCAGGCTGAGGTTTAAAAACAAAAATAATATCAAACAGGGAATGCCACGTACCAAAAACGCAGCCTCCCCAAAACGAGCCCCACAGCACCCAGAAGTGCACACCACCAAAAAAACAAAAATAATATCAAACAGGGATTGCCACGAATAATATCAAACAGGGAATGCCACGTACCAAACACGCAGCCTCCCCTGGTATTGCAAGTGTCGGGCTAGGTGCACGTGTTCTTGGTGTATGTTCCCATATTGCGGCAGTTATATTGTTTCTGGGATACGCCCGGTTTCGTTATACGCACCCAGAAAATCTCGGTGTCCGTGATTGGACAGCGCACCTGTCTGACGCCGCCAATATACCGGAACATATAGATTAATCCGACAGTGAATAACTGTGTAGCGATTCTGATTAGTCAGTAGATAGTAAAAGTTGGTATACAGTAAAAGGCAGTTTTCAAAGATTGCATCTTCCATAAGTAACTTCCTCCGGAAAAAAAATGTTAACATGTTGTTCCCGGAAACATTATGATACTTTACATGTCAAAAGCTGTTTGAAGGTTATTTATTTTTGTCTGTTGAAGTTCCGTCAGTAGTTGTTGTGTGTAGATACGCAAGGCTTACTGTTGCTATTTGTTGATGTTGCAAATAAAGTTCATGACACATGACATCAATATTAAATACACCAGCATCACTGGAACATTAATATCTCAAGGCCACTTTTTCATTTTTTTATTAACTTGATATTTTAGTCAAAATTTGTTTTTTTGTGATTTTTCCCATAGGCCGTAATGTTAATGACGCGACGTCGCTGAATCCAATATGGCAGCGCCCGTAACGTCGCTATCGGGGATAAACTTAAAGTTAGCGACGTCAGTTTTATATGACGCTTACGCGTTCTACAAAACATTTGCAACGTCTTTATATGAGTTTTTTTTTCCGGGTTGCCAAAACCGTTCAATTGATTAATTATGAATAGTAAGGGCTTAAATTGCAGTATTTAACAATTTTGTATAACGACAATGATTTTAATCATTTGCCGTGTAATTTAGACACAGGAAATTTAGGTTTAATAAAAGTTACTTAAACTTCTATATTTACCAACAAAAGGATGCCAAATATGCATTTCACTCGAAGCCAATAGGCTATAAATCAATTTTCAACGGACGATCGTCATGTGACGATAGATGAATACCTATAGATCTACGACAACTCGCAGCCTTGAAAAAAATAGCAACAAAGATTTCCAGATCGATTTGCACCACTTGCAACTTCAATCTCGCCCAAATCCTAGAATGAAAGTGTCTGGTTGTCTGACCCCCTGCGCCAATACATACATGTAGCCTACGTTCAGGTAAGAAAATGTGTACCAAAACTTTACGTAATTGTCTGTGGCACGTGCTTCAAAACCACGACGGGAAACCAATTATAGAAGGAATGCATGGCGAGCCGATATCTCGACAAGACGCAACACACTGAACTAATGTTTTAGATACAATAACTCACTTTGATAATTTTGTGCTTCTCATACCGCTTTAGAAAATCGGGTGGGGAAGATGAGATGGGAAATTAGGGTTGACCTCCTGTCTACTTTAGTACCTACAGTCGTGTTCGTCACGCGTATATTGGATTTGCTATTCTTTGTTTCCATTTCAATGTAAAATAGGATCAACACCAACTACTCTTAAACACAGCATCACGCGTGGAAGAATATATCAGTCTCTATGGTGTATCGACTGAACCTACAGTTAATTCCTGCCGTTCTCTCCGGTCATATATTTAATGGGTAATGAATAGCCTGGGTTACCGAGGATGCAATGCAGAGGTGTCATTCCTTTCTGATCCACTTATATTAGGACGAGCGTTGTAAGATAGAGATTGGAAATAATTCTTCAACTAATAAATAGATCTACATGGTAACAGAAATGTGAAACAGTCAGCTTTACGCTGGTCATTCGGAATGATTCTTTTCTGTCACAATCATGTCGGTAACATGACCGAAACTAAGATTTTTCATGGGGGAAGGGTGCGAAATTAAGTAGAGTGGTTTATAAATATCTATTTATGCTCGATTTCGACACTTCCGCCATTTCACTGGCACCCTTAGAACGTCCCACAGATATTTATACTCCAATAACTCGAGGACGAATTCTAGTTAGGAGGGGATGTATTTTGTAGCGGTATACTTCCTTGCCATTGGGCTAGCTTTTATGGCGAGGTGGTAGAGGATCCGCGTACGGTCATACAATGCTACGTGGTATAGTAGAGCACTGACGGAATGTTCAGCGATAATTCTTAACCAGTTGACCGGCGATGATTCAAATTTTGTTTTAGTAAGGGATAAGTTTTGGACACAATAGTTATATTGGTATGTAACTTCCACCCAAAACGGGGTTGCGATCCCCTTTCCTGTTCCTAGTTTCGGACCGGGGGAAGGTGGCCAGTCAAAATGAGTTTACTGTTTAAGATAGATCATCTCTAGATCTATAAAGTAGACATAAAATGTGATATTGTATGTAAATTGTCTCATCCAGTCCTCAAGGTTTTAAGTGCGAGCGATACTTAAACACAAGATAGAACATGTACGTTCATCGGCTCTAGGCTATAGGCATTGCAAATGTTTAGTTGCTCGCCGTGAGGTTTGTTAATGTAGTGATGTCAGCAATTACGTAATATGCTCACATCAGTAGGTACATGTAGTAACCTAAATAGTAATCGGACGCCATTTTTAAAGATGTATATAAAGACCATCAAATATTAGAAATGTTGTGATTCAAAGGGATGTGATTGGATTCCAGTTTCAGCTAGAGAAAATACATAGGATAAGGATTTCATCAAGTTACGGGTCCTTTTGTCGTGGTATGCTTTTGAAACACTGAAATATTAACTAGTGTTTCAATAATATCCCACAGTTGTTTACCCGGACTACGGCGGAGATCAGAGTGTAGGAAACTAGGAATTACAATAGACCATTCAACGCATGTTTATAAAACTCTGTAGAATTACTTGAAGATATAATATTTTGAAAAGTAAGTGATGCTTGCTCGCGTTGGACAAGAAGGTCTAGTTTTTCATACTTTGAACAACGAACAGAAATCACCGTAAATTTGTTTTTTTCTACATCAATTAATTTTTCAATTAGCATTTACAATTTGGAGACATTCCCAGAGATTTTAGGAACAAGGACACGTGCATTTTCGTGTGCATCATCCAAAACAAAGATGGCGTCGAAAATACACAATGGACAGCTACCACAGAGAAACTTTATTTTAGGATAACAAGAAAACCAAGGAACCGATCGAAAAATCCTTTAAATTTGGGAGAGTGACTTTTCCATAGATTATCAAACAGGTATTTATTTTTAGCCGTGTTGTCAAAAAGTACCTTTTCCAGGCCAACGTTGAGTTTCCCATTGGGATGGGACAGACTTTAGCTGCTTTGTTAACATCATATTTAATTTAGTCGAGTTCCAACTAACACGGAAATCGAACCCTAGACTTCAAGGTCTTGTGCTATAAATGCATATTTAACAGGGAGCACATTGAATACTTTCAAAAATGTAAAAATCGTGTCCAATAGTTTTCATTGTTGTCTAAAAGTGTCAGCATTTGTCTAAGATGTAGTCTGTTTTAGTATTCACGTGCTGTCGTAATTGTCTCTTAATTAGTTTTAGACAAAATTATTTTCACAAGATAACTGATGATTCTAAGGCTAAACATGTATTAACCGCCAAGTGCATTTTTACGTAACAGGTGCCGTAACAATATACATGTATTTTGAAAAATGTTCTTTGTCTATATAATCTATCATAAAAGAAATTATCACATTTGCGATATTCAATTTGGTGAATTTATTGAAGTTTTATTTTCTACAAGTAAAAAAGAAACCTGCATTTATTTGCAACGATCTACATTTGAAGATATTCAATTCAATTCAATTCAATAGTTTATTGTATAATAAGGCCTCCGGCCCATACACAAGTATAATATTATACAAAAGATTTTCATAGAGTGCATTAACATATAGGAACGTAAATACAACAAAGTTGACTATCATACAGAAATTCATGTATCGACATAGTACTTATTTTGTAAATCTCAGTATTGATCAGATTATTGAAAAACTGATAAGTACTATTCCCTTTTTTGTAATGCATAATATATATACATGGCAACATTGCGTATGATATGTTCATTTTCGGATGACATTAAGTTATTTAACTTGTAAATTGACGTATTCTCAATATATGTATTAGGAGTATATTTACAGCGAATGCTGCTATATAACGGACACAAAAATATAAAATGGTATTCGTCTTCAACATGACATTCACAGTAGGGACAGTCTCTTAACTCCCTTTCAATACCAAAATGTCTACCCTTTTCAATCATGAGTGAATGACAAGAACTTCTAAATGCTGCAATACACTTTCTGAATTTGTTGATATCAACAACATTTACATACTTTTCAACTTTATATACTGTTTTATACTTTGCATAATAAAAAAGTTTTGCGTTATGATAACATCTATCCCTCCATTCCTGGATATACTGGTCCTTTAATCGCTGTACATATTGCAATAGAAACAGATTGGGATTGTCAACATTCTGTGCTTCCCAAACATATCCGTAGCCATTTACATACAAGTGAGTTCGTAAATCAGTTACCCAGTTATTATAACCAATACTATCATAATACATTTGCATATTGTAACACATTCGTACGTATCTGTTACATGCACCTTTGTTCACTTTCATAAACCTTTTACAAGCAAAAATGTGCACATTTTCAAGACATTTTGGTTGCTTAAGACCCCAAATTTCAGAACCGTACAATGCAATAGATGCAACCTTTGAATCAAATATTTTAAAAAACGTTGTATATGGAAGACATGGATAATTGTACAATGAACTAAACAAATGCATTAGTACTTTCTTTGCCTTGAGCGACATGGCCTCTGTTATTTTGTACATAGAAAGCTTATTTGAAAAATATATTCCAACGTAAGTAAAACCATTAACTACTTCTATGTCCAATTCATTGTAATTCCATCGTTCCCTTACACTTAATCTACCTCCTCGTTTAAAAACAAGAACTTTTGATTTAGCTGTATTTACAACAAGTTTACTATCTATACAAAAATGTTTCAATATATTCAATTGCTTTTGCAGTCCGACAACCGTGTCGGATATAAAGGCTATGTCATCTGCAAACATAAGCAAAAATATTTCTACAATATGAGGAAATAATTGTATACCTCTTATTCTATTTTTACATAACAGTGAGTACAATTCATCGGTATATACAGCGGTCTTTATTATGAATTTATTACTCCTAGGAGTATCCACTGATATATTATATATTTCAAAATATAAATACCATGGGTAAGTTTTTGTGTCGCCCTTTCGAAGAAAAGGCGATACATATGGATCGCTTTGTCCGTCCGTCGGTCCGTCCGTCACACAAACTTAACGTTGGCTATAACTTTGCCATTTCTTAAGATTTCTTCATCAAACTTTACAATTGTATTGCTTATGACAATAGGGTCATGATGCCACCAAATTTTGTAGGTCAAGGTCATATTTGACAGAGTTATGCCCCTTTTTGTACTTAAATTTTGTCACGAAAACTTAACGTTGGCTATAACTTTGCCATTTCTTAAGATTTCTTCATCAAACTTTCAAATTGTATTGCTTATGACATAAGGGTCGTGATGCCGCCAAATTGTGTAGGTCAAGGTCATATTTGACAGAGTTATGCCCCTTTATATACTTAGATTTTTGCTCTAACTTTGCCATTTCTTAAGATTTCCTTATCAAACTTTCAAATAATATTGCTTATGTCAGAAGGGTTGTGATGCCGCCAAATTTTGTAGGTCAAGGTCTTATTTGATAGAGTAATGCCCCTATTTGTACTTTAGATTTTGTCACGAAAACATAATGTTGGCTATAACTTTGCCATTTCTTAAGATTTCTTCATCAAATTGTATTGCTTATGACATAAGGGTCATGATGTCGCCAAAGTGTGTCGGTCAAGGTCATATTTGACAGAGTTATGCCCCTTTTTACAC
The DNA here is from genome assembly GCA_022818135.1 of Saxidomus purpurata. Lineage (NCBI taxonomy): Eukaryota > Metazoa > Mollusca > Bivalvia > Venerida > Veneridae > Saxidomus > Saxidomus purpurata. The sequence continues at coordinate 556,849 of JAFMSR010000025.1, read as the reverse complement.
TTTGATTTTGTCACAAAATTGTTGGTTATTCTGACCAAGCATAAGAGGGCAACACAAGTGTTCTACTGAACACCTATCTAGTCTGAATCAAAGTAGGCGAAAAGCGTTAAATGTAATTAATGTCAGTAGTTATTTACTGAGGTTGAACATAATTATACTACGTATCATCCATTAACGGCAATATTTATTTTTTCATAACACATAAATTCATATGTTTCAATTCATACATCTGAGGTTTAATTATATATCAAAACCTAGCTTGTGTGTTGTTATTTTTACGAATATATCCAAAAACGCTTTAGTAACAGTAATTGGCGTAAAATTGACGTGACGTAACATTGACGTTACGTAACAAATGTCGTAAAACTTGATTAACACCCTCTTCAGTTGAGCATCCAAACTGACGAAAACATTCTTTTATGGGATAATCAAACACGATACAGCAGTATAGAACACATTAATTTAACATTGCAGCAAGTTTGGTGAATTTCTGGAATAGGGCTGATTTTGTTCCTTCGTGGCTCAAGCCCTTTCTTGGGGTACTTAAATTGTATGAAGAATAGAAAGGTAATTGCTCTAAAGAAACATTCAAAATTATTGTAGAAACTCACTTAACCGGAACACCACTAAACCGGAATCCTCGGGATACCGGACTTTTTTCAGAGTCCCGTTTTTTCCCCTTATATTTTCAATGTAAAAAAATCCCTACAAAACCGGAACCCCAGAATTCCGGATACCGGACAAAAATCGAGAAAATGTGTTACTTGTCAACGTAATTTTACCTCACAAAACGGGACATATATTTGTTCCAACATGTCAAAATGATTTTGTGTATTAGGAATTCGCGAATCGCGTGTCACTTTGTTTTGACAGCCGGTGCATCGTTAAATATTGCACCTGTGAGATGACTCGCTAATCGATAATGATGATTACGCTGTGGATAGAATGCCGCACGATAATCAAACTTGTGAAAAGAAAATTGATTGAAACATTAATTTGTTTGTTGAAGAAAATAAAGAACTAGAAATGGTTATTGGGCATTGGTGAAAATCAGGCCCACGAACTTTTGGCGAACGTAAGATCAAAATTAGATAAGGATAAGTCCGCCTACATTGAGTCGAACTTTACTATGACCGAAATTGAAAACGCAATTTTCAGTTTTAAAAACGGAAAATCACCGGGATTTGATGGTATACCAGCCGAGTGGTATAAAACGTTCTGGCACCTCATTAAATTTGATTTTTTAGTTTATACGAATTTATTTTAGTTCGATTGCGAAGAAAGCTCCGTAGCTTATTTAAACGCTCTCGAACACTCATTCCAGATGTCATCACATTCGCGAGAGAGGCAGCGAGTTTTTCATCGCTGCTACCCATTTACAGCTGGGTAGACTGAGGCACGTGTGGTTTTAGTGTCTTTGCCAAAGGACACACCTCGTGCTCCGGCTGGGATTCGAACCCGGGACCTCCCGTTCCGGAGGCGAACGCCCTAACCACTGGGCTATCGAGGCCCACAAATTTGATTTTTTAAATGTTGTAAATAATATATTAAGTACAAACGTTCTAAGTGAGTCCCAGTATAAAGGAGTTATTTCCCTTATTTACAAAGCTGGTGAACGCGAAAATCTGAAAAACTGGAGACCAATTACACTCTTATGCATTGATTATAAAATAATAGCAAAATGTCTCGCAAATCGTATTAAACCGATTTTACCCACACTTTTACACACTGATCAAAAAGGGTACGTCGAAGGCCGAAACATCAATGAAGCGAACCGTTGCATTCAAGATATAATAAATTACGCCGACATCGAAAATGAAGAAGTGTTAATAATATTTTTAGACCAAACTAAAGCTTTTGACAGGTGCGAATGGTTATGGATTGATATGTGTCTAGATAAGTTTGGTTTCGGGGTTAAATTTAGGAGCTGGGTTAAAATGCTTCTTAGAAATTCTCAGACAGCCATACAGACAAACAGCTTCATTTCCGACTTCTTCACCATGACGAGATCTATTAAACAAGGCTGTCCCCTAGCCCCTCTTTTATATATCATTCAAGCTGAACCAATGGCCTGCTCCATACGTGAAAGTCCAGATATAGTAGGTTTCGAACTTCCATCCACGTCTAGGAACTGCCAAGCCAGAATTAATCAGTTCGTAGATGACACACAATTTTTTTCAAAAAATGAAGAATCTCTTCCTCACATTTTCAGAATTCTGAATAATTACGAAAAAGCATCCGGTGCAAAAATTAACAAAGACAAAACAAAAGGCCTCTTTATTGGGAAATTAAAAAATCAAAAACCAAACTTTGATAATATTGAATGGACAAAAGATTACGTGAAGACGTTAGGAATTTGCCATGGATATAATATTAATATGGATGATATATGGAGAAGTAAAATTAATAAATTAAATCATGTTTACAAGTCTGGAAATCAAGAAATCTGACATTGAACGGAAAAGTGCTAATAATCAAAACATTTGTATTCTCTTCAGTAAATTTTGAGATTGAAACTAAAGGAATCCCACAAAAATATTTAACCGAGCTTGACAAAATTATATACGATTTTCTGTGGAACAACAAGAAAGCACTTATTTCTAAAAGTACAGTGAAAATGGACAAAGCGCATGGTGGATTGGGTCTATATGACTTAAAAGATTTATTGCTAGCTCATAACGTGAAAATGATTTACAAAATAATTCATTCAGACGAACAGATTTGGAATCATATCGGAAAATTCTATCTAAAAACTATTGACCACTTGTATAACCAAGACTATTTATTATGTAATTTGACTTGTTTAGAAAAAAATAGACTAGTTAAACAAATACCGGAATTCTATACAAATTGTTTAAAAAACTGGAGCTATTTTTTAAAAAGTTTCAAGCCAGAATCACGAAAGGAAGTACTGAACTATTACCTATTTGGAAGCGATCTTATTAAACATAAAAGAAGGCCGTTATTTTTCACATCATTCCTGTTACGTAATATAACATGCGTTAAAGACATTTGGGATTTTGAAATAAATGACTTTCTTTCTGATGACTCGATAGAGCTAAAACTAGGATTCAGTAACAACTTCCGTCTTGAGTGGAATAAGATCAAAAGTAGTATCCCTAATTCTTTCATCAATATGCTGCATAACGTCAATGCATTGGCAAATAAGCACTGCAACTCAATCAGTAGATCAAAGTTATGTTTTCTGTCTAGAAACGGCTCTTTTATCAAGCCAAATCAACTGAAAATTCGAATGATTACATCTCACCTGACCAAAACAAACATGAAGCGCCTTCAAACAGAAATTAAATGGCAAGAAAAGCTTAATTGTACAATTGACTGGACAAATACCTGGTCCAATATTTATGATTCTTTTTCTTCAGTTAAAGCGCGAAACTTTCAATATAAATTTTTACATAATGTCATATTCACAGAACATAAATTAGAGTTAATGGGAAAATCAAACGGTATGTGTCCAAGTTGTCGAATCAGCCGCGAAACCTTGAAATATCTCTTCTGGGATTGTCCAAAGATAAAACCGTTTTTAAAATTCATGCGAGAAATAATAAAATGTATCCATCAATTACATAACACTGAAAACATTGATATATTTTACAAAACAGTAGTAACTGGACAAAAAATATCACCTTTCTCAAACATTATAAACACAATAGTTTTTTAAACTAAATGGGTCATTTGGAAATTCCGTAACGAATTCAAATTCTCAAGAAAGCAGCCGCTAGCAAAAAACTTCATTTATTTACTGAAACAAAACATTACGGATTCTCTACTTGTCTCAAATGTCGTCAATCAGGATCGTTTAGTACAAGGAATACAAAATATTACCTAAGAAATTTGTCGTTCTTATTTTCCATCTTCTTAGCAAAGAATATTTTAAACCAAACATAAAACGACAACAGAAAGTATCGCCAACTTGGCGTGTTTCGATATTTTAACTCAATTCACATTGATATTACTTGTTATGCTGCTGCATAAATTAAGTAAAAATAAGTCAAATACCGATGGATATTTCATTCCAGTTATTCACCTACTTGTTCTATTGTTGTGATGATATTTGATGTAAATGTGATTGTATATGTTGTGATACAGAAGTGATGTAATGAAAAAATATACTGAAAAACGTAATGAAAATTGTTGAAATGAAATCAGAATAGTCATATGGCGTCATGTAATAAGATGATTTAATATACATGTAGTTGTGATGCAATGTCACGACACAGTGCTGCATTCTAAAAGAATATAATTGAATAATTGTTAAAAGATATTATTTGTACATATATACATATAATGAAATAATAATAATAAAAAAAAAGAAATGGTTATTAAGTGATCATTTTGGAGGGTTGTTTTATCTAAAGATTTCTATGATTGAATCAAATTAGAGCGGTGCGTTAATTAAACTATCAAACATACTTAACAAGCATTTAATCACAGATAATCGGATAATTTGTTTGTTTGTTTTGCATATGCTTCAATCATGTCTCATGAAATTTTGCCCAGTCCGGACCTTGTCCGGTTTAGTGAGTTTCTACTGTACTAGTGACTAATTAAAATAAAAACATCACATGACTAAACATGAAATTGATTATATTCTTGATTTTGAGTCAACATCAAGCTCATTTTATGGCTTACCAAAAAAAGATAAAAGTGTTAAGATTACTTAAAACTGTAAAAACTCAAAATTCTGAACATGTTGAAATCTTACATCCAAAAGAAATAAGTTTCAGACCTATGGTTGGCAGGTCCTTTTTGTGAAACACACATAGTAAGCAGCCAAAATGATATTCTTTTAAAACCATTTAAGACAAAAATTCAAAGTTATGTCAGAGATGACATTCGGTTGGGTTCAGACGCGATGCAAGTTTGGTAAAACATTTTTGAAAACATTACTTTGTTTTAATGATACTTACTACACTGTAAAAGCTAATAGAAGGAACAATAATAGAACAAACTCTTCCCCAACATATATTGCTTCAGTGTTAGCATGTTTAGAAGAACAATAACACTTATTACTCATTATCATTATAATTATATCAAAGAATATTGGAAAGGTTTCTTGACGACCGTTTAATTTTGTGTCCACACGCATTACATGATTTGCAACAATTCCACATAGTTTTAAATCAATTACATACTGACATTCAATTTGTTATAGAATACAGCATAACTAGTCTACCATTCTTTACGAAAGACCGGTCGTGACATATCAATATCACGATTTCAACTTCACAATTTCACGCTTCAACTTCATGATATCACGAATTCACAATTTCATGAATTCACGAATTTTCTTCACGATTTCATGATTTTACTTCACGAATTCATTTATTCGGGATTTCACCATTTCACGAATTCACGAATTCACGATTTCACTCATCCACATTTTCTCGATTTTTCGATTTCAACTTCAAAGATCCCTGATTAATATTAAGCACAAGCCATTCTATGATAACCTTTAAATATTGTGAATTGATACTAAGTCATCAGGTTTTTTCATACTGTTTTATCTAAACAAGATCTTACAACTTATTTTAATCGTTCTCGGGACTCATCCCAGATGGAATCAACCTCGGAGAGAGAGAGAGAGAGAGAGAGAGAGAGAGAGAGAGAGAGAGAGAGAGAGAGAGAGAGAGAGAGAGTGGGGAAATATCGAATTATCTGTGTCGTGCATAAGGACGCTACTTGGGCAGTGGAGGGATCGAACTTTGGACCCTTCGATCCCGAGTTGCTTTGTCCTCCTCTTCCCTAGTCTGTACGTTTCTGTATGTTATGCAACTTTTCAGCTTAATATCACATATAAATGCAGAGATCGATCACCTTCTACAATCATTCCGCGCGTTTGTGAGATCATTGATAGGGAAACATGAGCTTAGGAAATCCTGAATGCATAAAATTGAAATCGTTCTGGACTGCCAATCCGGAGGTCCCCGGTTCGAATCTTGGCCGGGGCACCGGAAATTTCAGAAACGCTTTTCAGTGATTCCCAACCATCCATTAGTGAGGTAGTTAGAAAACTCAGAGGTGGTCTAACGTGTACCCGTGCTTTACACAGCCGTGCATGTAAAAGAGCAAAGGGGTCTATCCTATTCGTAAAAAGAGCTAGTGTCTGGTACCCAGATTCCCTTGTATTTGCATTTGTTTCTCTTCAACCTGCGCCTATCAGGAGTCTCGGTTAGTTCACCCATGGAAAAATCCCAGAGTCGACCCGCACTTACAAAAAATCAAAGGAAAATAAATTGAAATCGTGAAAAACTTTTTCTCTTATAAACAATCAAAGGAGGAAATAATTGAAATCGTGAATTCGTGAAATCGTGAAATTCAGGATTTCTCTTTTTCTCTTATAAACAACCAAAGGTGGGGAAAATTGAAATCTTGATATCGTGAATCTGTGAAATTGTGAATTCATGAAATCACGAAATCCTGAAATCCTGAAGTATTGAGATCATGAAATCTTGAAATCGTGAAGTCTTGAATTTCATGATTTAATGATTTCACTTTTTCTTTTATAAACAATTAAAGGGAAAAATGAAATCGTGATTCATTAAATAGTTAAATCGTGAATTCGTGAAATCGTGAAAGTCATCTTTTTATTATTTCACTTTTTCTTTTATAAACAATTAAAGGGAACAAATGAAATCGTTAAATCGTGAAATCGTACATTCATGAAATCGCGAAATCGTGAATTCGTGAAATCGTGAAGTCGTGACTTTCATTATTTCTCTTTTTCTCATATAAACAATAAAGTCACTGCATGCATTTTTGCTATTTACTTTTTAGAGCTAAGCATATATATGTTTGGAAATATAATATCTCGTGGCATTTTTTATTAAAGTTATCTTAAATTTGCAAATGAGCCTATTGCGGTCACTCAATTAACTGGCATACTGGAATATACTACCAAAGTAGTGATTTTCACCTTTACCCGAATGGGTAAATAAATGTGATCCGATAATATGATTGGCTAATTAGCATACATGACGTCACGATGAAGCCAAGAATATGCATTTCTAAATGTTTGTATTTGTTACATTCTTTTCATCAATGCCAGTTTATGTCTTCAGTATAAGGTTAAGTTTATATGATGTTGATGTGCTCATAAAATGTTACAGAATTTTATTTTTCCACTGCCGTATTACTGGTTTCGTTAAATGGGTTTGTGACGGTTGGTTTTAGGAGTGTGTAATTATTGCCTGGGTTTACTGAATCTAGATATGCAAGTTCGTTTACCTCAATACCTCTAAAGTTTAAGCCTGTATATGGATTAAGAACGTAATAAGTTGGAAAAGAAGTCCGCTGTGAGGTGCCTGGTGTTCGACTCCTTAAGTCACACATTCAGGATTTTACTGCTGTCCTTGATAGTATCATTTCCTATTAAAATTTGTTAAAATTCTAATCAAGATCGTGTGTGATTCGTGTTCTGAATTTAAACTTTATTAAAATTTGTAAAAACAGTTACGACAATAATCAAATCGTGTTCAGGAAACGTCCAGATTCAGCCGTTTCAAGCCAAATTCGTCCCGATTTTCCCGTTCTCAAACCAATTCTGAACCGATTTGTATCTTTCGCATGGTAGAAAACGTCCGAATTCGTCCCGACAGCGTCCCAACAGTGATGAGACAGTGACCAAAGCGTGAATCAGCTGTGACGGAAGACATTCGGCAAGATGTGGACGTAATCTAGTTCAATCGGCAAGAAACGGAAAGGAAAAATTTATCCAGATCATGCCCGTTTCACAGGACAGCGTTCAGACAACAAAGGACATTGTTACTATTTTGATCCAACCCAGCATAATATGTTACGACATAGTCACGCTTGCTATCCGACTTTCCCGAATGTTTCCGGGACGCACCTATCTGTCGAAAACGCTTTGCCGACCTCTCCTGACCATTCTCGTTCAGTATGACTCTGTTGCAAACATATACGACTACATTCAGACAATGATAAGACATTCCGTATCATTGAGGATAGTAATCCGATTCTTCACTTTTGTGTCGTAGGGCTGTCTGATCTCAAACGGGAGCCATAATCGGCACTGTGGGTCAGGTTTTCTTACGGAGCCGACGCCATTGCATAAAGTTCAGTATACAAATGTATTACGCGCTGCAAAATATAAATAAAAACTCAAGAAATATTAAAACATAGTTTATTTAACAAATGAACGTGTTGATCTATATTTTTTGACATTTCAAGAAGGTCAGCTGTATTTATGTATATCATGTGAGTTTAACGACCACGTTTGTTATTTTTAAATAATACAAACGTTCTTGATCCCATTCTATAGTTTTAGTATATTTTCACTACCGCATAAAAGCTATGTAGTAACGAATGAGTACACCAGCGAGAAACTGTATATTGCCACAGCTGCATGTTGAGGAAAATTTCGAAGACCACTGATAGGTGGCCATGGGGGCAAAGGCCAAATTTTGATTAATAGTGACCCCAAGATACTTAACAGATGGTGGATTCAATAGATGTGCCGTTACAAATAATATCTAAAATGGACTGTGACCTACGTTTTTGTTTTGAGCGAAACACGATAGCCCAGATTTACCTAAATGTAATGACAACTTATTATCGATTAAATATTGACTTACTATGTTCAATTCTTCAGTCAAGACCTTTTCAACATCAGATAAACGTTAACCAGATATTGCAGAATTATCAGCATATAACAACAGCTTATTGTTTTCACTACAGCTGACATGTCGTTTACGTAAATAAGAGAAAAAAGAGCAATGGCCCAAGAATAGACCATTGGATATTGGTTATTATACATTTGAAGTAGAATAAAATAAACCTGAAACATTAACAAGCTGCTTTCAGTCAGAAAGATACGACCTTAACCACCCCAAAATATCATGACCAAGGCTAGCTGCTTGCAGCTTCATCAAAAGGATTGAGTGGTCCACAGTACCAAATGCCTTCTGTAAATCTAAAATAATCATACCTACTACATTTCCCCAATAATTTTCATTTCTGATAAAGTCTGTCAAATGAATCAGACAAGTATCAGTAGAGAAACCACTCCTAAACCCCAACTGGTGTCTGTATAACAATTTATTATCCTTGAAATGAGTTTCAACTTGATCATACACTAACTTTTCAAAATTTTTAGACACAATATTCAGGATTGAAACCGGTCGGTAGTTACCAACAGACGATGTATCATTCTTTTTAAAAAGGGGAACAACTCTGTCAGTTTTGAGATCATCATGTACAATCCCTTGGATAAGTGACAAATCAATTATATTTGTGAAAGGACCAAAAATAATTGGTGACCCATCCTTAATGAAACAAGAAGCAATACCATCTAAGCCAGTAGCTTTGTTTACACTTAGATAGGTAGGTATTAAAGAACTTTGCATTTTGATATCATTGAAAAACAATAGCTATCAGGAAAAAAAACACCTTTGTTTGCATAAAATATGTTAACAAAAACACTACCAAATTTGTAAACACTTTTTTGGTAGCTTTTGAACAAGTTTACATGCTACAGTGATATAAAAATTGTTGAATGTTTCAGCAATAAGTTTCTTTTCAAAGCAAAGGCGCAAACTGAATGAAGCCGTTAAAATAGGAACATCTTTCTTTTATTTCGAAAGGGGTAAAAGGACAAAACTCATAAAGTAAGTACAGTTTTATTATGTACAACGAGTTTAACGAAGTACTTACTACCTAGCGGCATTAAATGAAATGTGTACATATCTGCTACATGAACAACCACAATTTAGCATAAAGCTGCATTCTAAAGTTTATTTTATGCTTGTAGCCATAAAATATCTAGGATTATATACCTTAAATCGTAAGATTTCATTAGAAAATCAAGCGAATTTCAGACATATAACCAGGGAAGATATGCCGGTAATATCAAAACATACAATACCCTGGTCTGTTTGATACGAACCAAGAAGGCGATTCTCCACTACTTATTCTTGTTCACAACTTCAAATTTTAACGGCGTCCCTACTCCCTTCAAAAAGAAAACACCCTTGTTAAACCCATGGGCATTGTGTCAACAACAAGATATTTTGTCACCATTGTCGAACCATACCTTGCAGACGGTTGTAATTCAGACGCACAAATTCTGAATCATATGCGTCAGGCAAACGTCGAAGACATGCGGTCGTTTGTAGGAAAGGACGATATCTTTGTTGTAGACAGAGGGTTCCGGGATTCACTTTCACTTCTAGAGGATATGAGAATAAAGGCTGAAATGATAAGCTTTTATGATAAAAGGTCAAAGGCAGATGTCAACAGACGACGCAAATGCCAGCAGACTTGTTACAAAGGTTTGTATTATTCATCTACTGTTATACATTCTACATACTAGTAGTTTCTTACACATAATTTTCAATGACAGAAAGATGTTTTTTATACAAAAGAATTTTTACAAATCTAGCATATTCGGTACATGCGTTAGTATCTTTAAAGAAGCTTTAATTACTCAAATGAAGGGTATTTTACAACATTCATTGTTATATATGTTTTGATAAAAAGTGCATTCAGTTTATAATTTGTTTGATCTTAATTCCAAAGGAAGTTCTTCCATGTCATAGTAATCACCTTCGAGTCGCGATGCAATCATTAATAAGTTTGTAAAGTAATGTTAAAATTGTTCATCTTTTACAAAGTATGTTCCACTAACAAATGTAAAAATAATTGATAACATTATCTCGTCGATAAATAAAATGATTAGATTACCAGCATTTCATCTGCATTATTGAACTTAAATTGTATGATATATTGATATTTATATTTCAAATACGATACTATGGGTTGTTGAGAGTCAAACGGTGGAAGTTCCTTGGCAAAGTATTTCCCACAAACAAGATACCAAATATTCGGGACTTTACTTGTATTGTATGTAATGTGTCAAACAAGTACCTTGCACCTCTTAGTTCTACTGAAGAAGATGATTCCTGTGTAGCCCAAGTTATGTTAAAACAAGAGCTGTCCCTCACAAGTGACGAATGTCCCCGAAAGAGGTATCTCACAGTCTGTGTCCTCTCGATGTGAACAATAATTATGACATGTTATTTTAAAATCCTTCCATGCATGGCAATGTTACAGTCCTGGCACGGATGTGTGCATGTATACAGGATTCTATTACTTTCAAACTCTGAGTTTGACCTTGGTCCTTGAGGTAGGGACGTTGGTCTTGCACGTGACACGTCGTCTTGATGTACTAAAGTCTGTTCCACCTAATTTTGGACCATTAGTTTCTTGTCGCCCTTGCATGTATTTTCGCTCTTTATAGCATATATAAATCTGGAAATTTAATATCTCCAGGCATGTTTTTTATTTTTCCATTATTTCTTACTAAAACGTAAAAATCCGCATTTTTGTTATTTTCGCCATAGGGCGTAATGCAAAGTGACGTCGCGTTGATTTCCAAGATGGCGGCGTCCATAGCTGACGTTACCAGGGACGTACTCAAAATTACCAACGTCGAAAGAGACAAATTTCTGCTGCGCATATTTAGTATTTGATGTATATGTATATATGCCGACATGAACAAATCCGTTTCGGCTGTTTGAAACGATTTCGGCATACCAACTTGCTTTAGATCAGCCGGTACATTTTCGTCATTTTGTAAGGGCCCTAAACTGTTAGTTGTCGGCATTAAACATGTGAATCCGACAGGCAATTTTCGGATCATAGAAAAACATAAAATAAAGTATCTATCGTCGAAAAACGGCAAATATCAAATGCTTAGTCACCCACTGATATAGAAAATATATGACATGTAATAAGAACCCCGCACTCAGGTGCGGACGAAGATTTCAGCTGTTTAAAGAAGGGGGGTTTTCTTTGGGAGTCCACCATAACATTAAGAGATCATGACCATATATTTTCAGAAATGAAAATTATTTATAAAACTATTCTTTTGTGAATAGATCTTTGAAAAAATAGGACGAATCCCTCAACCGCGCGTCCTAGAATAGACACTGCAAGGCTGTCACTCCCATAAAAGGTAATGTTTCAAGTACATCTATACAGACCACGGACATACAGACGCACGCACATATGTCATATATTATTTTTTACTTAAAATACATTTCTACAACAATAACAAGTCATTTTAAAGCCTTCGCACATATAAAACTGACATTTATATCAGACACATAGATCTATCACTTTTCGCTTAACTCTAAAGTAAAATACCCCACTTTGTTGCGTAATTTGCGACCAAATCTCTCGTCGGATAAGAAATAAAACATACTTAGCCGTTATGTTAAGAGACTTAAGCACATATTAAAATGAATTTGACATCGATACGTAACTCAAATTGTTGAAGATGAAGACATCCAATGTAGCTCATTTACAGTACATTTACAGTTCATGTATTGCGTCCAGACGGACAAAGCATTTTTCCATGAGAGAACTCAACTGGCTACACTATCTGGCTAGCAGGCATATTTTCTGTAAAAATGGAAAACATTGCCCCTATCCAGATTTCCAGACCCTGACAAAATACATATTATGTGCAAGCGACGATGGGACGATGCGCAGGGACGATCACACAATGCGAAGACGATATTCATATCGCATCGCCCCAACGTGTCTTCGCATCGTATTAACGCCCCTTCGCATCGTGACTAACGGAACGAACAAGTAAGACTTACATGTATATGGCAGCGGGTTTTGTCCACACAGCAGTTGATATGGGTATGTACCTACGAATGAGGAAGGCACATGCATATCGAACAGGTGATTCCCTAAAAGCGTGTAAATTCTACGCGTTTCGTAAAAGGTGTGTTCCGCACTTGTTGTGCCAGGCTATGAAAAAACGGTATATCAATCTACGACCAAATGCCTATACAGAACTATTAGATTCTTTTGTGTTATTTCAATTTATTTAGCTAGGTACCAGTATGCATAAGGGGATGCGCGCAAATGCACGCTCCCACGTCGGATCCACTCGTGTCGCCTGATTTGTTATTCATACTACGTCATCTAATCAATACGTCACGAGTAAGTTTCGGAGAATTGAAATCTATGTTGTCGTTTTAATATCAATAGATCTAGCTCATTACTGTGAAGGAAAATAAAGGATTTAGAATGGATTATGGAGTGTTCAGGGTTATACTGTGACATGCATGTTGGGCCACTGTTTAAATGAATGTGTGTTTCACTTGCATGTTATGCTACTTCACCTGAAATTCAACAACTGCTTAAGATTTTTCAAAAATGTTTAGTGCTGTCATGACTCATGGACTGGAGTAGATCTGAAACGTGTGACAGACTGTCAGTACGACATTAGTCTAATGCAGTAGGCTAGGAATCATTTGAAAGCAGGAATTATTAGGTAAATCTTTTATTGTACATCTTATTAGATATTCAACAATTTTTTTTACATTTTAGCGTTACTTTTGTGCTTATATACCTCTTTATTAATAACCATGCATCTGATTGCAATATTGAAATGTCCCCCGAACATTTTATTGAAAAACACGTGAACTTTGGCGTAACTTCTCTGTTACGGAAGAGTAAACGTCAAACCGCTCAGGATTTTTCAGTTCAGGTCAAAGTTGGGGGTCCAGAGTGGAATGGAACAGACTTTAGACATTTGCACAAAGTTATTTTTTAAAATCTATCAATGCATGACAACGTTAGACTCATGACACGAATGTGTGCATATAAAGAGGAGTCCACTAGCTTCAAACTCTAAGTGTGACCTTGATCTTTGTGGTAGGGACGTAAGTCTTGCACGCGACAGGTCATCTTGATGTGCTTAACATTTTTGTAAAGTAATTATAAAATCCTTCAATGAATGACAAAGCCCGGACACGAAGAAATGTAAGGCAAAACGTATAGACGGGCGTAATGACCAGACGGACTCTGTGAGGCTATCCCTTTGATCTTTCTTTGATGTTTTTTAACCCAACAATGAAATTATTTAACCCCACAATACCATTTTAACCCCATAATGACGGAATGAACTCAAAGAACCTCACAATGCTAAGTTGTACTCAAACCCATAATGTCTACTGGACATGTACGGACAGACGGACGGACGGACAGACGGACGGTGCGATTTTGAAATGCCACCCTTCGGGGGCATAACAAGTTAGATAAAATAAATAACCTAAATCTTTCATAGACAGCAGTAACATTGAAAGAAGATCAACTATGTGGAAAATGTTGACCGTGTAGATCTAGAACATTTCCCTCGATTGTCTGAAGAATATCTGCGGGCTTTGATATGCGGTGTTTTGGAGGTTTTACAACGCGGGAGCAATAAATCCACGCGGCATCACGAGGCATATGATTGTAGATGCGGCGAGATGCGACAAATACCATGCCGCGTCACGGGTCGTAAAGGATTTTTTTTTCCTTTGAATTGATGCATTATGTACAATGTAAATGTTATTTTATAAAAGGTTCTATAAAACATAATTGTATAGGATTTCGAACGATGAAGAACTGACCATGATCTGCACTGATTTAAAGTTCATGCATATGATTTTTCTGCATTCAAGAAACACGTTAGAAATTTACATGTTCTGTTACATTTAACATTTAATTAGTCGCATTAATATGTTTAATAACGGGAGCAAACAGGATTAGAACTTGTGTAATTCATAATTTGGACGCAGGTTCGATTTAAACATCAACATTTTACCAACTACCTTAGTGCTATGAACCGAGGACACAACCGGCTTCTGTACGTATAAGCGTTTGATGTTTTATGAAAAAAATAAAGATATTTTCTAAAGATCGCACTAAATGGAAAGTAAAATTTAGTGACGTAACGTCAAACATTGCAATACACAACTGTAACATTAATACCTCGTGCTAAGGCTTAGTTTCAACCCGGGACATACACACAAGTATTAAATTTTCTCTTTGCATAATTTTGCTGTCTGAATGACAGATAAAGTTGGTTTGAACTGAATTGCAATATAAAAAGGAACGTGCGCCCGTTTCAGCCGTATTTTGGTCATTCTAACAGTCTTACAGTTAAGCAGTTTACCTAACTATACTGTCATGCCATGAAGCACGAAGTATAAACCATTTCAATATTAACCATTTATTGATGGAGCATCAAATACATGGACAACAGTAGGTATGGTTTATACTTCGTGCTTCATGGCATGACAGTAAAAGAACTGTGTGGGGCCATAAGGACTGAATATTTGACAAAAATTGAAAAGTTTGCGCGGGTCGCGCCAATTACATAAAATACAACAAAGAGTAAAAAATTAACATAAAGATGTCGAAAATGTCGAAAAGACTAACACAGCGAGTGTAAGGTTCCGCTTTATAAACTCTGGAAGACCATGGTTCCAGAACACTCCCCGACTGGTATGTTCATACCACTCACTTATCATGATCATATTTAACAGAATACGCGTTGTTTCCTAACTGAGTAATAGAAACACGGAAATGTTTTATTCTGAACACTATTTTTATGATAATCTAAACTGATAAATGTTACACGCTGTTCTTACAACAGTTTTGACTCGTAATTTTCTCACTACTCCACAAAAAGAATCAGTTCTGTGATCGGCCTAACATAATTTGCAATTTTCCAGTCTTGGAAATTCTCACTTCAACTGACCGAACTTTACTGTCACAACCACTCGGAAAAGTATTGATCACGATGCCTAACGGCCAATGGTTGCGATACTCTTCTGCGTCTTTAACTAACACAATGTCTCCTGTTTTTAGAACTTGCTGTTCACTAGACCACTTACGGCGCACTTGTAGAGTCTGGAGATAACCATCTCTCCAACGTTTCCAGAAGGTATTAGCCAGAACCTGAACATGTTTCCATTGATGTTTGTAGATGTCTCTGATATTCATAGATGTATCAAGACCTTGCAGAGGTTCTTTCTTCTATGTAAGGAGTACCGCAGGTGAGATGACTTCTGGATCTTCAGGATCGTAGGAAAGTGGTGCGATCGGACGCGAGTTAATAACAGCACTCACTTCACACATGAAGGTACTAAGGACCTCATGGGTTAACCTCTGATTGTGACTCTTCAGGAGCATGGAATCTAAAATCCTTTTTGCAAGTCCAATAAGCCTCTCCCAGACTCCGTCCATATGTGATGCATGTGGCGGATTAAATTTTCAAACAACTCCAGAATCAAGAAGATGATTGTTTACCGGACCCTTTTTGACACAGATGCCCTTTGCATGGATATCGTCTAACGCTCCAACAAAATTCGTGCCCCGGTCGGAGCGAAATTCTCGCACAGGTCCGCGCAAAGCAACGAAGCGACGTAGGGCGTTTATAAAAGCCGAACTGCTCATTTCTGCTATAACCTCTATGTGTACTGACCTGGTAGCGAGACAGGTAAACAGTATAGCCCATCTTTTGTTTTCAGAGTGTCCTCCTCTAGTTTTTCGAGCTATAACCGTCCATGGACCAAAGGTATCTACCCCAACCACCGTAAATGGAGCTACAGCTGAAACTCTGTCAGTAGGTAAATCCGCCATGCGTTGGTTCTTGAATTTTCCTCTAAGTTTTCGACACAGTACACATTTATGAATGACCGACGAGACGAGTCGTTAAGCTCCAATGATCCAGAATCCTCGACTGCGTATTGTGGCTTCTGTAATAAGTCTCCCTTGATGATGGACTTTGTTATGGTGGTGTTTCACGAGAGGCAATGCCAGGTGAGATTTTTGTGGAATTATCACTGGGTGGTTCATGTTGTTAGAAACTTCAGCATTGCCACCAACTCGCAGAATACCATCATAATCTAAAACCGGATTGAGAGATTCCCAAGTGGAGAACTTTTCGAATCTAGTGGCAATGCACTCTTCTTCATTTACTTTCAATGAACGTACTTCAGGTCTAATTTCGGAGTCTTTATCTGGGTTCAACAAATCAAAGCAAGTGTATGTCTCTGAACTAGCCTTTGCACTTCTTTTTATAAGTGATGGACCGTTGATCCAGATGCTGTTATTGATGTCCGGGAAAATATGTGCGCATCTGGTAGCAAAATCAGCAGGATTTTTGTCAGTTGGTACGTATCGCCACTGCTCAGGTGATGAAACATTCAGGATTCTTTCAACTCTGTTACTGGCGTAAGTGGAAAATCTCCTTGTTTTGTTGCATATATACCCCAAAACAACTTTGCTGTCAGTGAAATAAGTCATTTTGTCTAAAGGAATATCCATTTGCTCTGATATTGTTTCTGCTATCTCCGTAGCCAAAACAGCTCCACATAGTTCTAAACGGGGTATTGTGTGTCCTTTAGCTGGAGCTAATTTCGCCTTTCCAAGGATAAATCCAGTACTAGTTTTCCCACTGGTGTCTGACACTTTGAGATAGGCCACAGACGCAATTGCCTTCTCGGACGCATCTGAAAATATGTAAACAGAAGCATCTGCCGCTACGCTGAGTGACAAGGTTGTAAACATTCGTGGAATGGATACTTCCTGTAAGTTCTGAAAGAGTCACTTTTCAACTCCCAGGAGACACCTAGGCTACGCTGTGTGGGAAGGTTTTCTGCACTGAAATTCAAGGTTTTGAGGTTGCTACCAAGGTCTTCTTTGGGGAATGCTGCCATTACTTCTAGACTGTTTGACGCTATTTTGTGTAACCTTATGTTACCTTCCTGTTTCAATATAGCTTGCGTCTTCTTCATTAAATCGGTGGCTTCAGCGACGTTTGGCTTTGAGGCTAAAGCATCGTCAACATAAAAGTTACCGTATACAAAATTTTTCACCTCTGGATCCGCATTTTGGACTGATTTCCGTAATCCATATGTGGCGACAGCTGGAGAGGAGCAGTTGCCGAAAACATGTACCCGCATCCTGTATTCGATCAACTTCTTGTCTGGGTCGTTGGCTTCATACCAAAAGAAGCGGAGGAAATTGCGATGGTCTTCCTGTACACGAAACCGATAAAACATCTGCTCGACATCCGCAGTGACAGCTATCTTATCCTTACGGAAACGCAAAAGAATCCCAAGCAAGCTATTGATCATGTCAGGACCGGACATTAAAACGCTGTTCAAGGAAATGTCCTTGTATACGGCAGATGAATCGAACACGCCTCTTAGTTGACCAGGTTTTTTCGGATGGTATACCCTAAAGAAAGGCAAGTACCAACGCTCACCATCCTCTATTTTGGGAGCGATTTCTGCGGCTCCACTGTCCAAAACCTTGCCCATGAAAGCAACAAAATGTCCTCTTTTTTCTTCATTCCGCTTCAGACTGTTATCGAGAATTTGTGCCCGGCGCCAGGCCTGTGTTTTGTTGTTTGGTAACCGTGGCCTGGGATTTTTGAATGGCAGCGGTGCTGTCCAGAGACCGTCTTGACCTTTGTGCATCTCCTGCCCCATCAGCTTGAGGAAATATTTGTCCTCTAAAGAGGGTCCAACTTTATTGTCCTCTGGCGTACGTAGAAATACAGTATCTCCTTTGTAATCTGGAGCAACCCCGAAACATTGTGAGTTCATGCTATTAATATTCTCCTTAAGATTGAAGTTGTACTCACATGGCTTCATTAGTGTAGCGCGACCATCGGGCAAGATGTAAGTTTTGTTGACGGAAACAATCTCCGGTGTATGAACTTTTCCCAGACAGACTTCTCCTACAATTACCCAAGCAAGGGAAAGCCTCTGGGCAAAAGGCATGCCCCGATCTCCAATGACCTGGTCGATCACATGATGGGCTTCTGGTAGGTCCCTTCCAATCAACAACTGTATATTACTACCTTGATGCAATTTTGGTATCTCATTTGCCAGATGGCGTAGATGTTTATAGGCATTTGCAACGTCTGGTGTTGGAATCTCCGATGTTTCGTTCGGTATTTCATCACATTCTATTACAAGGGGCAATTCGATATCTGTTACACCGTTGATGGATCGAACGTGAATATTGCTTGCTCTCCTGCCACGTTTGGTGACACGGCCTGAGCAAGAAGCTAACGTATACTGTGTTGTTTCACCATTGATATGTATTGCATCAAATAGCTCTTGGGTCGCTAAGGAGCGGTTACTTTGGTCGTCAATGCTAGCGTAAATACGCACTGCCTTATCTGCATGACCGGATAGATAAACATCTACAAGTACTGTCTTGCTGCATGACTTTCCTATGAACTTGTCGCCACACACAGTAGTGCATTTTGCTGAAATGTGAGGTGACTCCGAAGATTGCTCCCCGCCATGAGAGTTTCCTTCAGAAGATGATCGTTTCTCTATGTGCATGGCTGTAGCATGACCTCCCCCACAGTAAGAACATTTTACTGTCGCCTTGCAGTCCTTCGCGATATGGTTGTTTGATTCACAACATTTATAGCATATCTTCTTTTGGCGTAGAATACTCCTTTTTTCTTCTATCGATTTTCCTTTGAACGCTCTACAATCATTCAAAGAGTGTTCAGCATTATGTAGAGGGCACCGTTTCATTACGCTGTCAGGATTTATATCTTGTTTGCGACTGAAAACAGACTGATCTCTAGCAGAACCCTAATGAAGAGTTTGAGTTTCGAACTGGAAGGCAGGGTCATTCTTCGTCTCACTAAGTTCTTTAATGAAACCTACAAAGAAGCTGAATGGAGGATATTGCACCTTTCTGTCCATTTTATAGCGTGCTGCACGAGTGACCCATTTTTCTTGCATATAATGTGGTTGTTTATTTTAAATGGGATTTACACCTGAACTTGAGTCGAAGTAGGCCAGTAACGCGGAATATTGCGGATTTGTCTTTACAGATTCAATTTCACATAGAATGACAAGCAAGTCGTAAAGTCTACTGCAATCCTTGCCAGATAATCTTTGGGAAGTTAGCAAGTTTTTTCTTAAATGCTGCTTCAACCATTTCTGGGCGGCCATAGCGGTAGTTCAGTCGTTCCCATATAACATATAGTCCTTTCTTTGGATCATGGGCATTGGAGTTTTTAATACTCTGTGCAAAGCGACCTGACTCTACACCAAGATGTTTAACTAGAAGATCCACCTCTCGCTTGCTGATAGACTCAACTCCTCAGTGATGCTCTTGAAGCTGGCTCCCCATGATGCAAAACTCTCTGGTTTGTCGTTGAAGTTGGTAATTCTCATAAGCTGGAGGTCTTTCTTCAGGAGAAACTGAGACAGTCCAGTGATAATACTATCATTTTGATTTACATTAGGTACATTTGTGATTGCTTTAACGTGACTTGGTACAAAACTATTTGCTTTTGGATTCAACAATCCTTCGGTGGAGCTGTCTTGCACATGTTTGATCATCGGAGTGTCGAAAGTGATTGAAGGGACAAGGTTCCAATCTTCATTTAATTTATCTTTTGGTGTTAATACATGGTTAAACTTCCTTGGTGGTGATATGGATCTATAACTTGGGTCATTTTCATACACATACCGTCTGGTAAATTATTTTCTATCGACTACACTTGTGTTTTCACTTTCAGCTTCTTCTTTAGCTCCAATTTCTGCTTGTGCTGCTTGATTTTCTAATTTTACTATATCCAATGCTATGTCAAGTTCCATTTTCTTTCTTTCATTTGTCGCGATTGCCTTTTCTATTTCTTCTTTCATCCATGCTTTCTCTTTTAAGATTTCGGCTTCTATGCGTTTAAATTCTAATCTTGATTTCTGGATTTCAGCTTCTTTTTTCTTTACAGACATGACAGAACTCCTATCTGAACGACTAACCGACATATTTTCGACAATGTCCAATTTTAATCTTCTTAAATTGTCTATTTCACAGTCGAAGATCCTTTTGTATCTTACACAGCATTCCTCATGACGAGAAAGTTCTTCAATAGAATCTTGCGTACGTGTTTGACTGAGAAGTTCAATATACTGATTGCTTTTTGTTTTAAAATTACCGGTTTTTCAACTTGTCTTCAAGGTTTCTCAATGTTTGCAATTCATGTGAACTTTCACTTTCCTTAATCTCAATTACAATCGTTTCTACATTGTACCATGCTTGTTGCAACGAATTGTATATCTTGTTTTTTTGTTCTTCATAATAGATCTGCCCTTGTTCTGTCAATGTTCGCACTCTCTTTTCGCCTTCACGTGTTTGATCTTCAGGCTGTCTATCTTCTACTGGGTTGAACGGAGGATCTCCTTGTTCTGACATCTTTAACCGTTATACAGTTCTTTAACTGTCATGCCATGAAGCACGAAGTATAAACCATACCTACTGTTGTCCATGTATTTGATGCTCCATCAATAAATGGTTAATATTGAAATCAAATACATGGACAACAGTAGGTATGGTTTATACTTCGTGCTTCATGAAGCACGAAGTATAAACCATTTCAATATTAACCATTTATTGATGGAGCATCAAATACATGGACAACGGTAGGTATGGTTTATACTTCGTGCTTCATGGCATGACAGTAAAAGAACTGTGTGGGGCCATAAGGACTGAATATTTGACACAAATTGAAAAGTTTGCGCGGGTCGCGCCAATTACATAAAATACAACAAAGAGTAAAAAATTAACATAAAGATGTCGAAAATATCGAAAAGACTAACACAGCGAGTGTAAGGTTCCGCTTTATAAACTTTGGAAGACCATGGTTCCAGAACATATACCAATACTACTTTCTTTCTAACATGGTTGGTGAACATCACAGTGAGTTCGATTCAGCGGCTCTTACCACTAGGCCACGTAAACTGACGAAATTACCTGGTGTCGTAGGTGCGGAAATAAAAGATAAATGCATTCTTGCGAAAAACTATAAAATGTCATCATGCACTGCTGTATTTAGAAGACTTTTAAGCATTCCTTTTTAAAGTGAATATTGAAAATCCGGTTTAAAGCATGGTCAAAATACTCACCGAGTGCCAGGTAAATAATGTCGCACAATATATGTATTGTACCATGTAAAAAATCAACGAACAAACACAATCTGTACGTATTTAGATTTTGAATCGTTCTGTGTAAATTTCTTAGGAACTCAAACAATACGTAGTTTCATTACGGTAAATTCCAAAAATTACGACTCCGGTTATATAGAAAATCAGGATATAAGGAACAAATTTTCTCGGCCCGAATAGTTTCTTTATTTATTTTAAAGGAGTATGTAATACGGGTTATAACAAACTACGGATATAAAGACCATATTTAAATGGTTCCATGGAATTCGTAATTAACTGAGTGTATCTTAGTCATGCAGTTTCTACAGTTATTTCTAATAAGTAATATTCAAATTGCATATTTCAGATTCAACATATTTTCCGTACTGATATCCGTCATTAGTTCAGCCGCCAATGAAAACAATGTATTTCTAATTAAAATTTATATCTTTGTTCTTGGTTTCTAAACTTTTACATATACAGTTATCGCTCTCGGGATACGATGAGAGAGAGAGAGAGAGAGAGAGAGAGAGAGAGAGAGAGAGAGAGAGAGAGAGAGAGAGAGAGAGAGAGAGAGAGAGAGAGAGAGAGAGAGAGAGAGAGAGAGAGAGAGAGAGAGGACATAAAATTACCATTACCGCATTCATTATACATATACATACATTGTGTAGCGTGTACTATAATGACACGAAATGTCTGTAAATATTTGAAGAACGACGAGTTCTACGCTCACTTTGGATGTAACCATTACATGTACAGTACGTCTAGCACTAATATATTGACGTAATGGCCATTTTTGACAGATATTTCATAAAATGAATTTTAAATTCGAAAGTTCAGCTGTAGCTACGGAGCAGTATTACTTCAATGATACGGTAATAAACACTTTCTGACAAAGGAACGCCATGAATTTCATGTTTGTCAGGTTTGATTTAAATTAAATAAAACTCAGTTCTGTCGTTATTCTTTTAAGCATCATTTTTCACTCAGCAACATTAAAAATGATCACGATGCTTTAATATTATTTTCAACCTTTGTCTTCGTGATAGTATACTGTCATTCGATGAGGTATATGTCCATCTCTACATTAAGATAATAACATAAAGTTTTATATAATCTTCACTATGGAAAAATTACAGACGGGGAATATAACACATCTTTGATAAAGATTAAACTCACGTTATTAGCCTGACTATATGATTACCAAGGTAATGATTTAAATGTAAAAAAATGTAAATATACAAATTGCACAAACTTAAACAATTTCAAACAGTTAGAAAAATACATTAATATGGACAACAGTTGAATTGAAGTAATAATCTATGCCATATAGTCGTATGGGGTGAGGTATTACTTTTTCGTCTAACATTTTTAAAACAAGATCATACAAACATGTTTTATAGTTATATAAACGTACTTGTACCCATTACTAAATACATGTAAGACTGAAAATGTACTGGTAACAATATGGAATACATTGAAAATCATTATTGCTAAATACAGTTTCATACATGTGTATAATGCTATATTGTATTTCATTTCATCGCTCTTACCTGTAAAGAAAATTACACGCCGCGTAGCGCCGCGACACGCGGCATCACGCGGCGCACTCGTTATCGCGCTTGATTGCTATTCTGTCTTTAAGATGCGGCAATTTAATGCCGCATACAATTTACGATGCCGCGTCATGCGTTCGATTTCCCGCCGCATCTATATGCTTTCAGACTCGTATTTACATGCCGCGTGGACGCATATGCGCGGGTTTTCGCCTGTGCTGTACTATAAGCCCATGTTACATTCAGGAACATTTAGATGTAAGCTGTCATCAAAAAAGTACGATCTCTTGGCACAGTTGCACCAGGTTGATGTTTTAGCTTGGTATTGCAAGTGTCGGGCAGGTGCATGTGTTGTTGGCGTATGTTTCCATATAGAGGCAGTTATATTGTTTATTGGAAACGCCCGGTTTCGTTATACGCATTCCAAAAATCGCGGTGTTCGTGACAGGACAGCGCACCTATCTAACGCCGCCAATATACCGGAACTTATAGATGAATCCGTCAGTGAATCACTATTTAGCGATTTTGATTAGTCTTACTAAGGCACTTCCGTTGTAACCTTGCTTCTTTTGTTTTTGCTACTTACATTTTTTTCAGTTATTGCATTCAAGACAGTGTGCGTGAGTATACAGTTGCATATTTTTTCTCAGTTGCAACATGTGCGACAGTAAAAGGCAGTTTTCAAAGGTTGAATATTCCATAAGTATATTCCTCCGGAAAAGGAATGTTAACATGTTGTTCACAAAAACATTCTGATATTCTACATGTCAATACTGTTTGAAGCAAAATTATTTTTTGTCTAATGAAGTTCTGACAGTAATTGCTGTTTGTAGATACGCAAGGCTTACTGTTGTTATTTGTTGATGTTGCAAGTATAATTTCATGACAAGTCGGTTATATATAAAAAAAACTAAAATTGATCGCTTTAGTAGATGCTTGTGATGTTATTAATCATAGCTAGCTGCTTTATCAGCACAATATTGAATTGAGTTGAGTTCCGACTAACACGGAAATTGAACCCTAGACCTCTGGGTCTTGTGCTATAAATGCATATTTACCTGTGATCACGGGCGCACCACCCACCAATTGTCTTATATCTGTGGTATTTAAATCACAGCGTTATTTTTATACTTATTACTTTTTGTTACTACATGTTTTTCAAATATGATATCGTTGGTAAATGAAAATCAGTTCGATCGTGATTTAAATGCATAATTATGTATGCCGTGTTATGCCTATCCAATCTGCTATAATAAGTTGTTGATTGTGACATATAAGCTCCACAAATTATTTCAATATTGCTTATATAATTTTATTATTTATGTATGTAAAGTATAACAAAAATTAAGAAGTAGTTGAACTAAGTGAAACTGTCATTTAAAAAGTTTTTAGAGTAACTGGTTTCTAAAATATCATTAAAATGGATTGTTAGATAGACACAACAAAACTATATGATAACATTTTGGGATAACCACTATACCAGTGCAGACTAACAGTTGCGGATCGGTAAAATATGCATATACAACAGAACTAATGTATATTACGCTGTTCCGAGTGTGAGCTATTTAATAATTACCGAATCTAATGCAGATCGTGTTGATAGTATGATGCGTCACACCTAATTCATCAGAACTCATTGGTATGCATTTTGCCGGCACAAGCAGAGTATGTAAAGACAATATGCCATCCTTTTTATAGACACACTGCAGACACGCTTGTGTTTTTGTTAATTTGCACATGATGTCACTACTTTCGGTTTCATCAGACAGAGGTCAGGCGCATAGGTCACGTGTCTCTCAACATCCCGTCATTTGTTTTTTCTGATGAGAAGGTTGATTTTAAATTTTCTCTCTCAGTGTCAATATATCTGATTTGAGCTAATTTTCCTTTTTGTCTTTACATGTTTTTTGCACGCGATCAAAACGCAAATCTCACAGCGGCCTGTAAGCGAAACGGAGCACATTGAATATTTTCAAAAATTGTAAAATCGTGTCCAATAGTTTGCACAATTGTCTTAAAGTGTCAGCATTTGTCTAAGATGTCTGTTTAGTATTCACAAATTGTCGTAATTTTCTCTTAATTAAATGTCTGTAATTCAGTAGTTATCTACTGTGGTTGTTCATATACTACGTATCATCTATTAGTAGCGATATTTATATTTTCATAACATATTAATTGATACATGTATGTTTCAATTCATACATCCGAGGTTTAATTACTAGTATATATCAAAACCAAGCGTGCGTGTAATTATTTTTACGAATATATCCAAAAACGCTTTACTTAAAATGCTTTAAACAGTCATCATCTATTAGTTGCGATATTTATATTTTCATAACACATTAAGTGATACAGTCATGTATGTTTCAATTCATACAGCTGAGGTTTAATTACTAGTATATATCAAAACTAAGCGTGCGTGTTGTTATTTTTACGAATATATCCAAAACGCTTTTCTTAAAACGCTTTAAACAGTAATTGGCGTAAATTTGGCGCGACGTAACATCGACGTTACGTAGCAAACGTCGTTCAATCGGGTTAACAACCTTTTTCATTTGAGCATCGATACTGGCGAAACATTTTTTTTATGGGATAATCAAACACGATACGGCAGTATAGGACACATTAATTGAACAGTGTACACAATTTGGTGAATTACTATAATGGGGCCGATTTTGGGCATTCGTTGGGTCAATACCTTTGTAAAGATCTTACAGGAAAAAGTAATGAATATTTGGGTAGTTTTAGCAGATAAATAAAACATAAACTGTCAGCTTATAGTGATCGCTATTAACCAATAACATGCATAGGTTTTTATATTAGGAGTAACATTATTTTGTTTTATATTTATACTTATATGTCTGTCAATAAGTAAGACGTTTTATACAACTGGTCAAAAAAACAAGAACACAACGCTAGCTTGTGTACGCCATTTATACCTTTTTAAGGTCGCCCATAAATGAAAGAAGTCGTCTTGCAACTTTAACTCAATCAAAGATCAACAAACGGCCGTGCTTTTGTTAATCCTTTTGATATTATAAACTGTAGTTGTTTATGAGACAAACTTTAAACAATGACTAATTGGATATTTTGCAACAAGAATAACCGCTTACGGTAGCCTATCA
This sequence comes from Saxidomus purpurata, assembly GCA_022818135.1. NCBI lineage: Eukaryota > Metazoa > Mollusca > Bivalvia > Venerida > Veneridae > Saxidomus > Saxidomus purpurata. The sequence continues at coordinate 530,371 of JAFMSR010000025.1, read as the reverse complement.
ATTGTCGCTTACCCTGCTGGCGGCAAATAGTTCTGCCTTTGTCACCAGTGCAGATCATGATAAGACAGCACGTCCATTGTTCGCTGCTCAGTCAGTAAATATTCATTGACCTTTTTTTCTCAGCAAATAACTGTGTTGTCCAATTTGAAAGAAGGGCAAGTCCATTTTTTAATTAAGCTGGGTAAAGATTAAAGCACGTGCGCTGAGTAATTGCATTTACATGTCCTGTTAACCAATGAACGTTTGCGAAACATTGCACAGACGATAAGTATGCTCTGCTAAAAAGTGACCCGATGGTCGGACCACAAACGACGGCCTTGTTGAAATTTGAAAGAACATTTCTTGTAAATAAAAGTTTGATTCCTTTGAATTAAGAGGGTAACAGAAAATATATGTACATGTACCTGCTTCCATCTTTGTACTGAGATCGTGACAAAAACGATTTTTCAAAGACAAACCGTCATTTTGTTTTGATATATGTTCCGAAACGCTGTGTGATTACGTTTTAAAGTCGTGCACATTCTTTTAAGCCCTTTTAAAGCAAAACTATTAACAGAAATGTTACTACTTTGCATTAAAACATTTACCGTTACTCGCCTGCTGTTGCACATCATCGCCGTCATTTAAGAAAATGGGAAATAATTTATTTTTTTTGACAATCTTTTGCAAAAAAATTACTTCGATGACTTATCGATTTTATTGATAATTAAAAGTGTTACTTTATACTGCCTTTTGTTAATAACTATTACTTCTTTTTCATAACTATGCAAAATGTGTTTAGGTTTAGTCGTTACTCAGAAGATGAAACTTTAATCGTTCAATTCCGTTCATTAATACCAGAGATACGAACTTTATATTCTAGCACAAGTGGGAAAGGGGCAGACCGTTAAATGATGTCGTGACGTTAACGTCTCGTGCACGCATCTTACAAATAGCACCACTTTAAAGTAATTGAATCATATATTACATATGCCAGATATGACAGTTTTCTGAGGAGGACGACAAATTTAGACGTAAGGTGTGGAGATACCTTAATACAAATATGTGAGGCCCGGCATATTACATTTTGATACGATTTACACCTTAGTGGTTTACATGCATTTCACAGAAGGTTTTCACGTCAAATAACTCATACTAGAAACGAGCAGATTTTCAACTATTTTATATGAAGTTGATAATTTAGTCTGCATATTTGGATACAGAAATGAGTAAATCGCAGTCAAAATTACGGACGCCATTTATCGCTGGGTCAGTAGTTATCATGTTTTCTTATTCATATAATATCCGGTGGGACTTTGGAGTAAAAATGAAAAACTTCATTAAATACTCAAACAGAAGTTATATGAACGCTGCAAATAAGACGAGAATACATAAATGCATATCAAATGAATTTGATGTTCCAAACAAATGGTGGGTTGTTCTAACAGTAAATCTCGGATATGTTGCCATGTTTGATAATTGGTGGTGGCATTTCAACAAACTTGACATAAAAATGAATGTCACTTTAATAGCAGAAGATGACCAGGCTTTTCGAAAGCTCAAGAAGCAGTATAATCACGAAAATATCAAGATTGTACTGAGCTGGATTTTGAATATTTCAGTACCACTCAAATTTGCATCAGCTATGTACAATAAACTGGGCTCTGCAAGACCTACATATATGTTACGATATCTTAAAAACGGTTACAATGTTTTGTATGCAGATACAGACAGTGTGTGGCTACAAAGCCCGTTTCCATATTTCAAAGGACTGTCTGATATTTGGGCACAATCAGAAGACAATGCAAGAGGAATATGTGCAGGGTTTATAGCTGTAAGACGCAATAATAGAACTATTAAACTCGTGCAACAATGGGAAAGGGAATTAGAAGTAAAATCACAACGAAATCAACCGCCTCTAAATAAATTAATTAAACAACTTAGTGTTCAAGTTTCACATTTGGATGAAGATGTATTCATTGGTGGTCCGCAAGCATCTAAAAATACACAAAAACAGTGGAATAATGTAGTCATGGTGCATGCTACGTACTGCTATGGATACAAAGAAAAGGTTGCATGCTTCAAAAAATGGAATTTATGGTTTGCTAGTCGTAATAAAACCGACTCGGCTTAACTTTTTATTTCAACTAAATTGATTAGCATTCAAAACTCTGGCGATATTGGTGGTATTCACAACCCAGAAAAAAGTCTTAAAAGTATATTTACTGTCTTTAAAGAGAAAGTGCTATTTGAAAAACCGGTATCTATAATTAAAAATGCCTTTCATTTGTCTAGTGGTAAAAGTACAGTTTAACACGCGTTTTGTTTGTGGAGGACCTCACCTATCTGTGTAGTGTACAATTGATTTTAACTGATTTATTTCTATATTTTTTTCATTATGCATTGAAATGTCAACTCCATCAAATATTTATCAAAAGTCTTAAAATCCAGTCACATTCAATTTTCTTGTTGGAAATACTTGTAAAGTGTTAGCAATTTAATACAATGTAGTGTTAAAAGGGTTTCTAAATTATCAGGTCATCTGATACAAAGTTCCAGGGTCAGCTATTATAATCGCTCAAATAATTATATACCATAGAGAACTCTGGCTGCTATGGCAACAAATTAAACCCTTAAAATGATTTTTCATCAAACCCAGATGGATCAGAGCTTAGATTATTTGTGTATGGCACTGTCTAGCTGACCTGTACCAAAATAGTTCAAATCATGCCTTTGGGATTAAAACTGGCTCCACCTGGGTATTCAGAGAAATATGGATTTAACAAAATGTCTTTGTAAGAATCCACAAGATATAGAGATACGATATTAGAGGCATATTAGACGTGTAGTGTGGTGTCCTCCTATAAAGTTTGTATAAAGCCTTAACCTTTGAAAATATTTGCACAGCCCTAGAGGTCACTTGATTTGTTAAAATTGATTGAAGACTTGTCTAAAGAAATCCATTTAAACCTTCTTAGTTATCTGGTATATAGCATCACCTGGTGGTCCTGTACCAAGATTGTTCAATGTATACCCCTTGATTTAAATGTGACCTCACTCTAGTGTTTTCTTATCTTACATAGACTTATATAAGGAAAAACTTAAAAACACCATCTTCTCAAAAGCCAGAGCTTAAATATGGTGTGTAACATTTTCTACCAAAATTGTTCAAACTAAGCCACTGTGGTCAAAATTTACCACAACTAAGACTAATAATTACTATAAGAAAATTTAGAAAATCTTTATCTCTATAACTGCAAGGTCTAGTGCTAAGATGAACTCTGCACTATTGATCTGCTTTTTGTAAAGGTACACCATCGAAATTAGGAACACGTGTAAAGGTAAAACTTAAAACTCGCTGTATTGTACTTTGTTTTCTGCAAACCAGTTGCTCACATTGAAATGATATCCAGGTGAAAAATATACGGCCACCATGCCCCTTCCTCTTATATCTAACTGATGTCCGTCAACAAGCTGCCATATAAAAATCTTATGCAGGACCTGTTGAGTGTCAGCCGTCTATTGGGGATTGCAATATTTTCTTATTGTAAATGCTGAGACACAATTTTTGTCCCGTAACTCATCTCAAAATGTAGGTTGTCCTACGTCTTTAAAATTGATGTAAATACCAATATGAAGAAAATAAAACAAGCACACGTAACTTCAACAAGATCTACTTTTTCCAAATTGCGTAGGAATATTCAATCTTTTGGGATATTTATTACTATGCATATACATAAAGCCAATCTGCACAAACAGCTCAATAATGACTCCGCACAGTTACGCTCAAAATATGTTGTTTATATAGAGGCAATGATAAAATTATCGGTCATTCATAACTTATGTGTTTATTTCAAACAGCTTTTGTCAGGATGTTTACAAACGTAAGGTTTTTTTGAATGTCCAGTCTGTCTGTGATCGTTGTAAACTTTACAAACGTTGGACCAGTTCGTGTATTCTATTTCGGACACATCCCGGGAATTAAAATTTAGCCGCCCAAGTTGAGTTTTAAAATAATCGAATTTAAAGCTGAGAAAGAACAAAACAAAAACAGAAATAAGCACAAAATGAAAATGAATGTGGTGATATTTGAACCTCACTTTTAAAATTAAAGATCCAATGACATAACCACTCGGGCCGCTGTGAATGATTGGATACTGGGGGATTAAAACACATTACTGTTTCATTCCTAAATAAACAAACCCTGCTAACATATAAGTATACATACATGCGAAATGTCAACAGATATCTGCCACGTCAGAAAGCACAGCTAATTTTCCTTATGGTAATTTCTCGTTATATTTTATTGGTCAATCATAGATAAATTGCTACTTACATTAAGGATATGGCAAATTATATTACAATGTTTTTTACTGATAAGTCCCCTACATAAAAGACTTTAAACTCAATGTTCAAAATTGCTTGTGTGTGCACCGTCATCATTGGGCTTTGCCTGCCCCTGTTCGTATGTATCATCACACTATTGAAACGTTTATCTATTATCACGGCATAATACTTTGACTAAGTGTGGACGACGTAGACCGGTCTTATGGTACAACATTCAATTTGTGAATTACGTTTTAAATAAATAGATACATAGATAAATAGGTAAACACATAAATAAATAAATAACTTTTTACTAACTTCTTTATTGTCGTGTTTGACAATTATCATTATTACTTCTTTCAATTAGTTTTATAATGGTGGCTTTAAAAGACAAGTCGGAGTGTAAATAGTGTATAAAGGGATCAATTAAATTTTTAAATAATACTTGTTGTGTAGTTGCAAAAAAAGGGCGAATATACGAGAGTGTGCGGGCCCTTATCTTTCGAATACATGTACACGGGAGTATACTGGGGACGTATTTGCATACTACACGGACCTTGAACACATATCCGTATATGGAACATCTGGTTCACGGGAAGTCCGTACACTTTCCATTCATATACGGACATCCGTATTCTCCAAATATACATGTGTGTAAACTGCTACAGTCTGTCCCACTCAATCGGACTTCAATAAGATTTTGAATATGCACGGGTTATCAAAAAACAATATATTAGCAGCATTGGAAAATTAATATCTCCAGGCCACTTTTTCATTTTTATTATTAACTTCATATTTTAGTCAAAATTTTAATTTGTGTGATTTTTCCCATAGGTCGTAATGTTACTGACGTGACGTCGCTGTATCCAAGATGGCGAGGCCCATGACGTCGCTATCGGGGAAGAACTCAAAGTTAGCGACTTCAGCTTATATAATTACGATAACGCGTTCATTTACAAAATTGCAACGTCTTTCTATGAGTGTTTTTTCTTGCTGCTTAAACAAGCGTGTTTATTACAGAGGGAGATAAAGTGCTAACAATGCAATATTTAACCATTTTATGAACTAATGCAATTAATAAAAAAACATTTTTATTGTTTTATAACGACACATGAATTTAACCATTTGCCGTGTAATTCTGGCACAGAAACTTTAGGGTTAAAAAAGCTTACTAATCTGTTAACCAGCAAAGATAATACCAAAAACGTCTTTCACTCAGAAGCAATATGAATCAATTTTTCATCAAACGTCCATATTTATATGACAGTTGAAAAAAAAGTAAAACATCCAATGGTCTTAGATAAACAATAAAATACACACAAAAATGTAGCTATACACGGGTGAAAACATTTCGATCGGTTTGCACATGCAACTTCAATCTTACAGGTACAACCGGCATATTTTGTTACACACTCGACCTACACTACAGAGGTCAGGCGCGGGGTCACCCTGTCTGCTTACCTGCGCATGGACTTCTTTTTTTTCTTCTTTTTTTGCTAACGAGAGGTCGATTTCAAGTGTTCTCATAAGACAATTTCCTGGGATTGAGTACGACATGTCTGCTTAATGTCTATGAAACATATTTACACGCGCTCAAAACACAATTTCACAGGGGCCTGTACGCGAATGTTGTTAAAATGAACATTTTTAAAACTGGTAAAATTGTGTCCAAGGTCATTTTCACGTTTGTCTTAAAGTGTCAGCATTTGCCTTGGACGTCTGAGTTTTCGCTATTCAGGAGCTGTCGTCATATACTTTAAATTCATACAGTCAAAACGTATTCCATACGATAACGGTCGCTTCTATGGAGGGCCAAACCTGTCTTAACCAGCGTATACGGTTTATTAGTACGTTATTGACGTTCAAAGTGTATGGGCTCATATAGGTAAAACTTTAAAAATATTTAAACCGCAAAGCCTAAAGATAAGATATTTGACATGTAGCATTGCCTGGTGAACCTCTGGCAAGCTTGCTCAAATATTGTCCTCGGGGCCAAAATTGACCACACCCAGGGAGTCACTGATTTTCATAAAGACTAATGTAGGAACACAATAAAAATTCTTCTTCTCTGAAACTACAATGCATACAGCTTAGATATCAGATACGAGTCATTGCCAAGTGCACCTTTACCAAGTTTGTACAACTCATTCCCCTGGTATATAAATTGAACCTTCTTAGTGATCACTTGCTGTACTCAATCCCAGGAAATGGTCTTATGAGAACGCTTGAAATCGACCTTTCGTTAGCAAAAAAAAAAAAGCCCATGCGCAGGTAATCAGACAGGGTGACCCCCGCGCCTGACTTCTGTAGTGTAGGTAGAAAGACGTTGCACTTTTGTTGATGAACGCATTATCGTAATTATAAAAGCTGAAGTCGCTAACTTTGAGTTCTTCCCCGATAGCGACTTTATAGGCGTCGCCATCTTGGATACAGCGACGTCTCGTCAGTAACATTACGACCTATGGGAAAAATCACACAAATTAAAATTTTGACTAAAATATGAAGTTAATAATAAAAATGAAAACGTGGCCTGGAGATATTAATTTTCCAATGCTGCTAATATATTGTTTTTTGATAACCCGTGCATATTAAAAATCTTATTGAAGTCCGATTGAGTGGGACAGACTAGAAGTATACACACATGTATATTTGGAGAATACGGATGTCCGTATATGAATGGAAAGTGTACGGAATTCCCGTGAACCAGATGCTCCATATACGGGTATGTGTTCAAGGTCCGTGTAGTATGCAAATACGTCCCCAGTATACTCCCGTGTACATGCATTCGAAAGATAAGGGCCCGCACACTCTCGTATATTCGCCCTTTTTTTGCAACGACACAACAAGTATTATTTAAAAAGTGGTCCTGTTAATTGATCCCTTTATACACTATTTACACTCCGACTTGCCTTTAAAAGCCACCATTATAAAACTAATTATAATCATTGAAAGAAGTAATAATGATAATTGTCACACACGACAATAAAGAAGTTAGTAAAAAGTTATTTATTTATTTATGTGTTTACCTATTTATCTATGTATCTATTTATTTAAAACGTAATTCACAAATTGAATGTTGTACCATAAGACCGGTCTACGTCGTCCACACTTAGTCAAAGTATTATGCCGTGTTAATAGATAAACGTTGCAATAGTGTGTGATACATACGAACAGGGGCAGGCAAAGCCCAATGATGACGGTGCACACACAAGCAATTTTGAACATTTAGTTTAAAGTCTTTTATGTAGGGGACTTATCTTGACATTTGTTGTATCATAAAGTAATCTAAAGACATTATTCCTACAATTAGAGTTCGCTTTGGAAGAACACTTTATACAAACAGATTTCAGCGACAGATACTAGAAGTGCTAGCCTTACATTTTGCCCTAAACATTATAATTTAGAATCGTAATATACAAAGAGCTTCGCTAGAAAGTTCAGTACATGAGATCGTTAATTAATGTGTTGTCATCATATAAGTTGAATAACAGTCGTGTTATTTGTCCTTGGGTTGTCAATAATGAACCTCACATTCTCTTCAGCCATGGGCTAGGGTTTCATTATATAAATCATTTATAGAAAAACAACATAAGAACAGACCCTGAAAATATTTACATTGTGAGCCTGAGTCTTAACCTCATGGCAGTGGAGCCGCCTTAGTGCAATGGTAGCGCGGTCGCCTCGGGATCAGAGGGTCCAAAGTTCGATCCCTCCACTGCACAAGTAGCGTCCTTATGCACGACACAGATAGTTCGATATTGACTCTCTCTCTCTCTCTTTCTGTCTCTCTCACTGTCTCTCTCTGTGTCTCTCTCTGTGTCTCTGTGTCTCTCTCTCTCTTCGAGGTTGATTCCATCTGGGATGAGTCTCGAGAACGATTAAAATAAGTTATAAGATCTTGTTTAGATAAAACAGTATGAAGAAACCTGATGACTCAGTACCAATTCACAATATTTAAAGGTTATCATAGTATGGCTTGTGCTTAATATTAATCAGGGATCTTTGAAGTTGAAATCGAAAAATCGAGAAAATGTGAATGAGTGAAATCGTGAATTCGTGAATTCGTGAAATGGTGAAATGGTGAAATCCCGAATAAAATGAATTCGTAAAGTAAAATCATGAAATCGTGAAGAAAATTCGTGAATTCGTGAATTCATGAATTCATTAAATTGTGAATTCGTGATATCATGAAGTTGAAGCGTAAAATTGTGAAGTTGATATCGTGATACTGATATGTCACGACCGGTCTTTCGTAGAGAATGGTAGACTAGTGATGCTGTATTCTATATCAAATTGAATGCCAGTATGTAATAGATTTTAAACTGAAATTGTTGCAAATCATGTAATGCGTGTGGACACAAAATTAAGAATATAATCAATTTCCTGTTTAGTCATGTGATGTTTTTATTTTAATTAGTCACTAGTAATTTTGAATGGTTCTTTAGAGCAATTACCTTTTTATTCTTCATACAATTTAAGTACCCCAAGAAAGGGCTTGAGCCGCGAAGGACCTAAATCAGCCCTATTCCAGAAATTCACCAAACCTTCTGCAATATTAAATTAATGTGTCCTATACTGTTGTATCGTGTTTGATTATCCCACAAAAGAATATTTTCGTCAGTTTGAATGCTCAACTGAAGAGGGTGTTAACCCAATTTTTCGACATTTGTTACGTAACGTAAATGTTACGTCAGGTCAATTTTACTGTTACTAAAGCGGTTTTGGATATATTCGTAAAAATAACAACACACAAGCTAGGTTTTGATATATAATTAAACCTCAGATGTATGAATTGAAACATATGAATGTATGTGTTATGAAAAAATAAATATTGCCGTTAATGGATGATACGTAGTATAATTATGTTCAACCTAAGTAAATTACTACTGACATTAATTACATTTAACGCCTTTCGCCTATTTTGATTCAGAAAAAAAATTATACACAAAATGTATTGACTTACAAAATGTTCTCATAGTTAAAAAAGAACCAAAAGATGTTATTTGCTCACAGGAAACTCCTTTGGCAGAAAAACATTATCCTTTCAAATTGAAGGATTATCAAAAACCTGTTATGTTCTATATTAAAAAAAACCCACCTCAGGTGGGTTATGCATATATGTCTGTAATGGCCTATCATACCTAACCAAGGAAACTGATTATAACTCTGTTAACCAAAATCTTGCAATAGAAATCATTGACAAATATAATAATGTTTCGGTCTATAATTACTATAAAAATAGTAAAGAAAACAACAACATAGATAGTTTTAGAAACACATTAAAAAATCTAGGACAATCAAATTTAAAAGTAGGAGACTTCAATTTAAAACATCCACTTTGGAACCCAGAAAATGACTTTAGGCGCGATGCTGGGGCAGAGGATCTGATAGACTTTATGAACGAATCAGATCTTAATTGTATACACGATGGATAATGCACCCGCCTTGCCGAGCAGGTAAACCAAACAGATTCAGCGCTGGATCTGTCCATAGTCTCCGCAGGTCTCCACCCTAGGGCAACGTTCCTTGTAGTCGACAACTGCTTCAATAGTGATCATCTTCCTATAATTACAATTATAGAAACTCCAATAAAATTTGAAAATGTAATGATAACTGAAAAATGGCTGATAGACAAAGCATCCGCTACCAAGTGGAAGAAAATTTGAGAGTGTTCCTAGAAAATCTCAATAGTATTTTAGAAAGAACAATACCAAAATCAAAACCAAAAAATATCAAAACCAGAGTCAAAAAATATGGTGGACACAGAAATGCCACGAAACCATAAGACGCAGAGAAATTAAACATAAAATTCATTAAAGGGAAAAAAAACTCCCATAACACTTATTCTTTTCAAGATCGCCCGAGCAAGAGCACAAAGGGTAGTTATAAAAGCAAAGCAGGACAGTTGGCGCAACTTCTGCTCAACTATCACGTGCAATACATCCTCTAAAGAAGTTTGGACTTTGTTAGCAAAGTTAAAGGCAGTGTACCGAAAAGAAATCCAGTCTTTAAGATAGGACAACAAATTATTACAGAACCAAAGGAAAAAGCTAACGCATTAGTCAAACAATATGCTGAAGCTAACAGTAATAAACGATATACTAAAGAGTTTCTACTAAAGAAAAGGATAATCAATAAAACGGTATTTGAGAATATCAATGTTAGGAATAATGACAATTCTCAAGAATATAACCAAGAATTCACTCTATTCGAACTTAATAAAGCTTTGTCGAACTGCAAGGACGGGGCACCGGGAGAAGACCTAATTCATTACAAAATACTCAAAAAATTGCCACATGAACGCAGGAACACATTACTTCAACTTGAAGGCACCCCGCCAGAAAATTGGAACCACGCAGTAATCATACCATTACTAAAACCTAATAAAGACAAAAACGATCCAGCTTCATACAGATATCTTTAACTTCAACATTTACAAAACTAATGCCAAAATGATCAAACCCAGACTGTGCACATATTTAGAAAAGAACAATCTTATGTCCAAATACCAGTCCGGGTGCAGGTCGCATCACTCATGCGATGATAACATCACTAAATTAGAGTCCGATTGCAAGAAAGCACAGGCAGAACACAAATATATTATAGCTATATTTTTAGATCTGAGTAATGCATTCGATAAAATGTGGAACGGAGGAGCACTCATGCAACTCTAAAATTCTGGCATACAAGGACGCATGCTAAAATGGTTAAGGTGATTTTTACAAAACAGACAGATTAAGGTTTTTTACCTATTAATGATGAAATATGTGACCACCCTGCATATTTTTACAAAACCAAAAGCAATAGAAACATCAAGAAACGTTACGCACAAACCATTAGAACATTAATTACAGAATACGGCCTAAGCGAAAACCAAATTCAAGAACCGTGCTACGAACAACTTATCAATATTGAAATGCCTGAGATTAACCTAGATTTAGTTGGGAAAATTAACAAAGCAGAAGATAATGAAAGAAACAAAATTATTGCAAATCTAAACATTATTCGACACATTAGAGACTTTACTCAAATTTATACCGACGATAGTAAAGACCCGTCCAAACAAATAGCAGGGGCGAGCATAGTAGTTATAGCAGAAGACGGCACAATTCTACATAACAAGAGTCTAACACTTAACTATCAAACTTCAATATTTACATGTGAGTTAGCAGCAATAGATTATGCAATATGTTATTGCAAAGAAAACTATATTCCAAAAGGCGTCATTGTAAGCGATAGTCTGAGTTCCTTATTAGCAATAAAATCGGGTCAGTCTCATAGGCAAGAAATGATTTACAGTATTTTAAAGTCCGTCACAGCCATAAGGCATAGAGGGGACGAAATTCAATTAATGTGGGTACCTAGCCATGTAGGCATAAACGGAAATGAAATAGCAGACGACATTGCCAAATACGACAGCACTTCCGGTACAGAAATTCCAATTAAGCTCAGCGTACAGGAAGTCTACAGCATCATTAAAGATAAAGTTAAACAGACATGTCTAAAGCAATGGGAAACATATTGCTCAACACATAACATAGAAATTAATATTAAACCGCCTAGTAAATTACAAACGTACCATCATGATAGGAAAATAGATACAATGTATACTACACTCAAACTTAAAAGTAGCTATTTAAAAGGGGACCGATATGTAGACGACAAAAACTGTCAACACTGTAACGAAATAGAAAATTTTAGCCATCTAATGTTTCACTGCCCACTATATTCTGAAGAAAGGAAAATATTTGAAACAAAACTTTTAAAATTAGAATTAGTAGCCATTACGGAAAAAAACTGTGTTAGATCCACCAAAAGAAGTAGCACAAGATATTCGCCTGGCCGTATTCGAATTTATCAAAAATATAGGATACAATGAAAAAGTATAGATAAGGACTGTTTACACAACGGACTGCTCGGCAAACACTCAAACCCACACACCCACTTCACAAACCACAAGCATCCCAGGTTGACTTATAGTAAGTGGCAATCAAAATTGAGACGACTTGCATGTCTGGAGAGTAGAAAAATAGCAAAATTATATACTAGCTTGACACATACGAGTTCAGAATAGTCTTCTGCCAATGTTATGGCGGCTCCGATCGAAAGAAAGGTGATAACTAATCTGTGATCGCATGCGGTCATGCTAGTAGCTAAGTGACCGGTATGAGCCCCCGCCTCACAGCATCTGCACCAACAGTCATGTACAGGCGTCTCTTATAAGGGTAAAATGTAGGAGAAAATATGTAAGATTACATAGGGGTAGATATAGCACGACTAATATAGGTTGTAAATATGTTATTTTGTAGTGACAAGTTAGTATCGTCTCTTAGTGACCTAAAACAAATATTTTTCACACTAAGAAACCCCTAATACACACCCAATAAACCAGGGGTGTCCTGTAATATGCCTTTAAGTAGCTTAGTATACTTTATTATACATGTATATACGTTAAAATGAAGGAGCTTCCGGTACAGAAAGTTCAAGGACACTAAACCCTCACCACAGGTGAATCTATTTGGCAAAACACATATCTAATTACAGATTTCATATACCTCCGGAAAACAGGAAAAGTTTATAGTAAAATACTTTAGAACTAGATAAGGGTTACCCAACACCCTAGCTATAATTATTACCAACACCAAAAACCGTAGGAAAAAAAGCTTTATTTAAACAAAATCGGCAAAATATCCTTTGTTTCTATATAAATATATAAGAAAACATATAAAAGTACTATATTTTTACAACTACATCTGTACAACTTGACATGTGACGGAAGCTCAGTAGATTAGATAGTTATTAGTCAATTCATAGAAATATATAAAATTAACAAATTTTTACTTTTCAGCCGTTCTAGTGTCTGAGTAAGAAATTTGATACCTACGTAGGAAAAATAGTGTATGTGGCAACATAACACTATAACCCACGCATATACAAACCCCTGATGATTACAAAAAAAAACATACAACTAATAATTGTCCAAAATGATCACCAGGAAAATGACTGGAAAAACGTAGAAAATGGAAATAATCACAATTAATGACTGCTTTAACAAGAAAACGCATACTTAATGCCCATATAAAGAGTCATAACTAACCAAAAACAGTGATTGATCCTATAACTAGATTCCCCAAACATTGCAGAAAATGCATAAGACACTAATTATTTCCAAAATGAAACCAGTAACCTACTGTCAAATAACACCCGGATCCAAAAAGCCAAACGCGCACCTGTTATAATTCCATCCGGTTCGTGCGCACTAAAAGTCGTAGTAGGTCACCCAAAACCAACAAGTAGGTCTGGTCAAGTAGTACGAACAACAATGTTAATCTTAAAAAGCACATCTAACTTTCGCAATTATATTTTCGGAACATTAAAGATGTGTAATATAAGAATAAAACTACATTAAGAACAATCTTACTCCGGCACGAAAACCAGATCACACACAACAACGACAATGTGAAAAGTACTGGTTAGTCACCAGGATCAGGAATAGTAGTTCACCAGCATCTGTCCGAGAACCGAATCGCCGATCATGCAGATAATGATCTACACTTACTTCTTTTATTATTAATAAGTAAAAATAAAACAGATTAACAGATAAAAAATAAAATTTCCTTCTGAAACAATTAAAAAGAATTTCTCACCAAAATTGCACAAAATTTTAATAAAATTTATATTTTTAAACAGCCAACTAGTACAAGTCTCTTTATAATTTTTCTATTGTACATCATTATAATTAAAGAAGAAAAGTTAACAAGTAGCCTCTGCGGTTGCTGGCTTATTTGGCTTATTTGGCTTTTAAGGGGATTTTATATTTTCAAAATTTCATAGTAGGAACATAAGTCAAACTTTCATGCATACTTTTAACTTGTTAAAATAAGTAAAACCATCTTTCGGACAACACTTTATTCTCTCATTCAGGACAATTAAAAGTTTTATCATCACAAAAGGCTAAGCAAAATAAAAATAGGACAACACTTGATTAAAGGGGATTTTTACTTTACAAAACAAACACATATAACATCTAGTATCAAAATTTTCTAAAAACTGTTAGGCTACCTCGATCCAGACATACAAACTAGGTCAATCACACTTATATCTCATTGGTCGCCGTGATTGGCCTACTCTTCGGTAACCAATCAAATTCAACCTTTGGCTATACTAGCTGGAAATTGCAGTCAGGTAAATTTCTCCTATTTATGGCTTCAAAAGTTTTTTAGGCATGACGGGAGACATGCCGGGGTCTCGTCCAGATATTAAGCTAACATAAGTGCTCTTTTGGACGGACCTTGATAAAATTCTCATCAAATAAAATCAAAATCGATTTAGAAAACTCACCCAAAGTATTTATATTTTGAAATATATAATATATCAGTGGATACTCCTAGAAGTAATAAATTCATAATAAAAACCGTTATATATCTTCACATGTAGATCGTTGCAAATAAATGCAGGTTGCATTTTTACTTGTAGAAAATAAAACTTCAATAAATTCACCAAATTGAAAAGCGCAATAAGCGATAATTTCTTTTATGATAGATTCTGTAGACAAAGAACTTTTTTTCAAAATACATGCATATCGTTACGGCACCTGTTACGTAAAAATGCATTTGGCGGTTAATACATGTTTGGCCTTACAATCATCAGTTATTTTGCGGAAATCGTTTTGTCTAAAAGTAATTAAGAGACAATTACGACAGCGCGTGAATACTAAAACAGACTACATCTTAGACAAATGCTGACACTTTTAGACAACAATGAAAACTATTGGACACGATTTTTACATTTTTGAAAGTATTCAATGTGCTCCCTGGTAAATATGCATTTATAGCACAAGACCTTAAGGTCTAGGGTTCGATTTCCATGTTAGTCGGAACTCGACTAAATTAATATGATGTTATCAAAGCAGCTAAAGTCTGTCCCATCCCAATGGGAAACTCAACTTTAGCAACTTATATTGCAAATACAAACTTAAACATTTTAGCTGATACTGAAGATATATTCAAGCCTGTTTTACCAGAGAGAATGTCAATGGACAAGATAGTAAATAAATCTGGTGTTGATCTTGTTGATTTTTTATAAACTTATGGTGTAAACATTGTGGATGGGAGAATGGCGGACGATTTGATTGGAAACTATACTTTTATTAACCAAAATAGGTGTCATGTTATAGACTATGCATTGTGTGATAAAGACATATTTCAATTGATATCTAAGTTTGATGTGGGGACTAGAACAGATTCATGTCATATTCCAATTGAATTATATCTTACGAACTCCAGGCTTATTGATATGAATGAGGCTGATTTATTTGATAATGTATCAAACGAAACTCCAAAATACCATTATAATTTCACTGATGAAAATGTTGTGTCATTCAAGGAACACTCCATGTCCAAACTGACCAAAGATTTTACTTCTTACTTGTTACATAACATAAGTAATGTAAATAATGATTTACATGATGTTGTATATGAAATAAGTGAATTGCTAAGGGACTCTGCGGAATGTTGTCGTAAATACCGCAATTCAACGAATAGCAATATTCATACTCAGCCCTTGTGGTTTGACAAGGAGTGCCAAAATGCTAAGAAATACAAAAACAGTACACTCAGATCCTATAGATGACGTAAGACAACGGTCAATCTCGAGTTCTACAAATACGCCAGGAAAATTTTCAAAT
>JAFMSR010000025.1:491880-513880 GCA_022818135.1 Saxidomus purpurata | reverse complement strand
CCACGTGTTACCGTATTGTGAAATCTGTGTCAAGAACCTAAGATGAAAGGTGGTGCGTTATTTTACAATTGAAGTCGCAGGATGGCACGGCTTTTATGTAAGGTTTATTTTACGGAATTGGACGAAACGGCAGTAAGGAGTATAAGAAACAACCTGTTATGATTTAAATACAATAATGAATTTATTGATCAAACGAACTTCAATTTATAAAGATAAATCGTGTTAAAGATTCAGTTTATGCGTCTATAATAAATGATGTCCTATGGTCTTGACTAGAATAATGTTAAATCTGTTGTTTATTAATAAGGAGGGGATAAACAGAACACGCTTCCACACTGTCTGTAGTACGAAAGTTCCAATGTAAAATGAAATAGATATCTGGCAGTACTGTAACTAGCGAATTCCGTAAACTTACGGAATGTTGAAAAACAGTAACTAACGGAATTGTTATATAATACTTCAAGTTATTGTAGATACTTTTACTGGTCGTTTATATCTTACGGATTTACGGATTTTGTCCACTTACGGATCTTACGGACGTGTCCTTCTACTAGGGTATGTTACTCAAAGAAAACAATGTTCTCACACAGTAGGAAAGCCGCCAAATGACCGGGAAACGCTACTTATATAGCTTTCTGTGTATTTATTCCGTATGTTATGCGGTTACTTTCAAATGCCCACTCGTCCAATGGTACAATCTTACGGTATTTCTCAACCAATGAGAATAGTCAGTGAGTCTGACAACTCTGTTATGCTGCTATTGTAGAAAATGTAAATCCGTACGCTTCCAAAACGTGCTCGAGTATGAAGTCAAGCTTGATAATTCACAATAAATAATAGTACTTCCATAAACAGCAAGTTCCAAAGTATTATTACGTACTGTTGGTGAATTGATAAGAATCAGGGTAGTTTTTATGCTTTCTGCTGCTCACGGCAATAAGTTCTGTTAGCCGTCTGGCATTTCTTGTAAACAATAGACAAAAGTGTTACTTCATATGACTTTTACTGGAAGATTTGACATGGCTTCATTTGTTTTGGACAAGATTTCCATGCAGCATAACTATCAATGATGAATAATGTAAACTTGATACATTAAATCCATTTGTCACCAGTTTTCACGACTCCATAAAATATCAGACATGGACTTCAAAGTTTCGTGATAGAATATTAAGAAGTATAGACCACTAGGACGTCTAATAATAGTAAAATGGTATGTTTTATGTTTGTGTTGATAACTACCATCATTTAGTCCACTGAAACGCTGTATTATTAAAGTTAGACTGGAGATAGTCTATGTCAGTCTACATTCGATTACAGTATTTCCTTTCCTCTACATATATACAGCACGAATGTCAGTTACAGATGTGAATAGGACCAGTTTGACATTTTACCAGCGTTTCTTGTTTCCGAGCAAGTGCAAATTATATTTACACGACGTTCGATATAAATACACTGTTTTTAACCACTTACGAGTAAATTACGAAAAATGCGATCTTTGGTCCACGGGGAGATTCATCAGACAATTAATGAAAATCGTAAATATTTTCGCAACTTCATACTAACGAGAAAGGGATCTCGCAAATACCTCGTAATGAGTTTTGTTATGACAGGCCGA
Organism: Saxidomus purpurata; assembly: GCA_022818135.1. Taxonomy (NCBI): domain Eukaryota; kingdom Metazoa; phylum Mollusca; class Bivalvia; order Venerida; family Veneridae; genus Saxidomus; species Saxidomus purpurata. The sequence goes on along the minus strand of JAFMSR010000025.1, from coordinate 512,265 downwards.
CCTTTTTCATGAGCATCATCAATGTAAGCATTGACAGACAGCTGTACAGAGTCTAAAAGGTAAACAAGTGGCCAGTGTATTCCATTGAGAAGCTACACATGATGGAGGAGAACAAGCAGCCACCACTGTTACAGTATTGCCAGTGTTTAATCCGAGCTTTTTCGCTACCTGTATTTATACTGCTGATAAGCAACGTCCATTGACCATTATAATTATGAACTCACATTGATTTCTATCTGTGGGTCACTTTTCTTACGGAATAAATCTAGTAAACATGAACGCTCACCTGCTCTTTCAATAAACCCATCACATCAAAATATGCTGTCAGAAATAAAGTGACTATCAAACAGAAATATTTAACTATATACTGAGGAATTATACATCATTTTTTTTAACTTATCTTCGTGTGTAAGTGCCATTGTCAAATTATGGATTCACAAAACAATCCAAGAATGGATATGGAGTCCAGCGACTTACCAAATGCGTTCAAACGCTTTAAAGCCAAAAAAACAAAAATAAAATCAAACAGGGAAAGCCACGTACCAAAAACGCAGCCTCCCCAAAACGAGCCCCACAGCACCCAGTAGTGCACACCACCAACACACACACACACACACATACACACAATCATGTACACACACACACGTACACTACCAACACACACTAGCATACAAAGCACGAGGACAAAACGAACAATTAAAGGAACACAGTGGGGCACCGCCTTGGAACGGTCAGTGGCAAAAACACCACTGGGGAGCTTAAACCGGTTTATGGTGCGCACCCAACCTCACTCTTACCCCCACCATGTTCCAAAGTCACAGGACAGTGTAAATAAAAGTAATCCCTGCTAGGTGAATCTCTAACACACGCAATGGAAACAAAAGGCATGGTATGTAAAACACAAAAATGCTCGTGTATAAATATATAAAAAGCAAACCTTGAGAACCAAAAAAACGTATGTACTCTATGCCTTTGCAGAAGGCAGAGCACCAAGAGAAACACCCTTAAGGGCCCGACGAAACAGGCCAGAGGACAGAAATCAAAACAGTTTCGTCCCAGTGGGATTTAAAAACTGCCCATCACAGAGTCCTCCCCCTCTTCCGTCAGACACAATCAAAGAGGGAAGCATAGCGTCCAACTGTAAACGGGTTGAACACCAAACATGCGGTGTGTCTCAAAACAGTTGGGTCGTAACCTCTTTTAACAAAACGTTTTATAATTTTAGCAAATACAGTTGGAAAATTGCCATGACCCAAAATCTTACGAAGTTTGTAAACCACATCCCCATAAAAATCGGGTTTTGAAATACCTTCTCGCAGAAGAGTCTTTAGATTACTATTGAATTTCAAAACCAAATCAGAATTACGATAGTAAAATTTAGCAAAATATTTACGCAATTTGTAATAACGGTAGCCCTGTTGAAGAAGTTTATTTGTAATATATTGATTACGTTCAAAGTCACAGGACAGTGTAAATAAAAGTAATCCCTGCTAGGTGAATCTCTAAAAACAAAAATAATATCAAACAGGGAATGCCACGTACCAAAAACGCAGCCTCCCCTAAGTCCAACGTGCAACAGCTTATTTTGTATATGTGTGCAATAGCTTACCTAGCCTAATTGATTTGTCGTTTCAGTGTGACCCCTTTCACAAATCTTAATAACTGTCACATCATTTTGTAGAAGGCGGACAACTATTAAGTGTCAACCTGTCACTTGCCTCCGAAGTGGAAATCGTGAGACTATAGCTTACCCAGTGAAGTTACCACATAAAGGGAAATAACCACAGTAACGTAAACATGTAGCGTGTACGGAAAAGAACGGCTATTGGTTGTTAGTTGGTTCCATCCAAATTCAATATCACAACGTTAACTTATAACGGAAACACATCGAAAAACGGCTTACGTGCTGCATTGTTCAGTCAAGTGTGTCTGTACAATTCAAACTGTTCCTTCCTTGGAAGGAAAAAAAACAAAAATAATATCAAACAGGGAATGCCCACAGGTGGAAGGAACATACCTTTGACTTTTTTTCTTAAGCTAATGCTTTTTTCTATGCATTTTAAAATTGATATCAGAATAAATATAAAAAAAAATTGAAAAAAATTTTTTTTTCTTCATAGCTCTTTACTATAGACAAGGTTCCCAACACACTCTGTATGAAAACAAGCATGTCGCTCTGAAAAACTCTTCGATTTCTTTCAAATTTGAGTTACGTTAAACAAATTTGAACGAATTCTAGAGAGAAATGATAGAGCTTTAAGAAAAAGTTTACTTCAATGGAAAATTCCAAGCCGTTTTCGTTCTACAAGCGAAAATGCCAAAGCCGTAGAGCGATTTTCGCTCAAACCAGAAAAATGTCACACATTTTCCAGACGGTGATTTTCACTAAATTCTCCAATAATATTGCGGTACTGCGACAGGAAACTATCAAAACATGCAATATATATGTTTATACTTCAAATCATGTCGTAGATCGTACTTTTACTCAAAATGGGTTCGATGCTACGGCGGATTTTTCATTTTTTGTTGACTAAATGCTTTTACTTTCACTTTCAATCGCCTTCGGATATGTTTTGATAATGTCCTTGAATAGCTGTTACAAATCACTGCGCAACCTCTCGGACCTTCATGGCCGCTAATACATTTGGACAATTACAAAAACTGAAAAATCCGCTGTAGTATCGAACACATTGGTGTAAAGGTACGATCCACGCCATGATTTGTAGTCTAATAATATATATTTCTTGTTTTAATGGTTGTCTTTCGCAGTACCGCAATATTAGTGGAGAATTTAGCGAAAATCACTGTCGGAATATGTGTGACATTTTTCTGGTTTGAGCGAAAATCGCTATATCAGCGTTGGTATTTTCCTTGTAGAATGAAAACGGCTTGGAATTTTCCATTGAAGTAAACTCTTTCTTAAAGCTCTATCATTTCTCTCTAGAATTCGTTCAAATTTGTTTAACGTAACTCAAATTTGAAAGAAATCGAAGAGTTTTTCAGAGCGACATGCTTGTTTTCATACAGAGTGTGTTGGGAACCTTGTCTATAGTAAAGAGCTAATAATTATGAAGAAAAAAAACATTTTTTTTCAATTTTTTTTTTTTATTTATTCTGATATCAATTTTAAAATGCATAGAAAAAAGCATTAGCTTAAGAAAAAAAAGTCAAAGGTATGTTCCTTCCACCTGTGGGAATGCCACGTACCAAAAACGCAGCCTCCCCAAAACGAGCCCCACAGCACCCAGAAGTGCACACCACACACACACACACACACACACAATCATGTACACACACAAACATACACCACCAACACACACAAGCATACAAAGCAAACACACGAGGACAAAACGAACAATTAACGGAACACAGTGGGGCACCGCCTTGGAACGGTCAGTGGCAAAAACACCACTGGGGAGCTTGAACACTTGAAAAGAAAACGGAAGAGTCAAAATGTAACTACCTTATGCTGTGGATGGGTGAAAAAGGAAGACAGATATTCTTCACATGGGACATAAGTGCAGAAGACAGGAAATTACTTAAAACCTACTATGATGGTTTTGCCAACTACTGTGAGCCTAAATCCAATCGGATATATAGTTGCTACAAACTAAAGTCGCACATTCAACAAGAAAGAAAACCATTTGAGCAGTTTTTCACAGAACTGAAGCTCTTAGTCAAGGACTGTGGATATCCTGATACAATAAGGGAATAAATGATTCGTGATCATGTTGTATTTGGTGTCAATTCACCAAAAATACGTGAAAAGTTGATAAATGATGGATCGGGACTCACGCTGGAGAAATGTATTGATATTGCTCAGACATACGAATTAAGCAAGAGTCAGGCTAGAGACATAAATAGCTACACGCAATCCGTAAGCACTGTTGGAAGACGGTCATCACAGAGATCTCATCAGCAGACTCAAAGACGAAACCACAATGGTCAAAATGAACCGAGTGGCAGGAAACCACAAAAGAAGTACCAAATGAACTATCAAAACCATTTTTCAACAGTGTGTAGACAAAAGGAATATGACAACAGAAACGTTTATGAGGTAAACAATTTTGATTCTACACCTGACCTTGATAACCCAGATTACGATTTTTCCCCTTCCCACCAAAGTGAAGAATTGTATGTTAATACAATTGAGCATGACCCTATTTCCAACCAGGCCTTTGCCAAAGTTGTAATCTATTCCAAACCGGTCCTATTTAAGATTGACACTTGTGCACAAGTTAATGTCCTCCCAAGGTCATTTCAAACATCTCTAAAGATAACAGGTCCTATTCAAAGCACGCAAAAATCGCCTCACTGCATATGATGGGACCCCACTGAAAGTAGATGTACCTTCAATCTACCTTGTCAGTACAATGGACAAAATTTTTATGAGGATTTTTATATAATAGACACAAACTCATGCCCAATACTAGGACTGCAAACTTGCTTGAGATTTAATCTCATTAAATTAGTCCTAGCCATGAACTCAACCTCTATTTACACAAAAGAATCTGTAGCAAATAAATACACAGATGTATTTCATAGAATAGGTCAGTTGCCCGGAGAATGTGAAATTCACCTGCGAAATGATGTAACGCCAGTAATCCTTCAACCTCGCAATGTTCCCATTGCAATAAGAAAATATTAAAGACTGAGCTTGACCGAATGGAAAATCAAAACATCATGACAAAGGTCAAAGAGCCTACAGACTGGGTTAACAGTCAAGTCACGATTTAGAAAGCCAGTGGATCTCCCAGGATACAGTGGCGCTCGCGTTTTTGTTCCGTTTACCTCATGGTTGTTACCGCGTGGTAAACGCGGGCAATTTCACGCGTTTTACCGCGAAAAAACGGCTCATTTTCAAATATGGAAAGAATAGCCGGTAAAAAAACGGTTACACCAAATATGGAATCAGTACCCCGGTAAAGAGGCGTGTCCAAACGAGCAGCCAATCAGAAGATTCCCAGCGCGTTTTTTTTTCACGGCTGTTCTCGCGGCACTTTACTGTACCTGGTCTCGACACAAACAACAACAACAACAAGAAATCTTAAATAAAATGGTTAAGAATTAACTTTACAAGTTTACAGCCCCTTAACATGGGGTCTACGGTCTATTCAGGTAAGGGATATAACCTACATATTCATATCTTATGATCAGACCATCAGATATATGGTAAAAGGTCAGGTTTTAGACTTTTAGTTAACAGTTCATGAACAATTGTATCCCTGTACAGTACAGGTACTGTGGTTTGTTATTCTAACGTCGTGCGTAGTCCTTAAGTCGTGCATGTACGATTTACCATATTTTTTATAAAAAGAATTCTCGGCTTAGCACATCCGTGTACTGATAATTTGTGCAGTTTTACCTATTCTCGGCTTTGCCGTGATGTCATGCTGACCAGTTAACCAATATAATTATTAAGTCGTGTTCATTTCTTCAACCGGTAGAAATTAAGTGAAAACTCGGTCTTTACCGTTGACTCATATGCAAGTTTAAATTTATTTTAAACAAAACATTAATAATATAAAAAAACTTTTGATAACATAGAAATAACTATTATAAAAACAATCTAGTTTTAAGGTAATGGAAGATCGTCAACTTCTTTCATTTCTAAGCTTGGTTATTATAATTATTCACAGTAATAGATGCATAGAGATCAGCGATGACAGCCGAGGAGTCGCCTCACTTGAATGTAAATAATTTTCAGTACCCGGATGTGCGAAGACGAGAATGACAGTCATACAGGCTTTAGTCATGTTAGTAGGCTGTACCGACATAAATTAAATTTGTATTTGTGAATCAACATAACCTCTACAACTTTTGTTTTTGTTATAAATGCCTGAAACCATGTGGCAATGACGTCTTTAAAATGACGGCATGTATGCAATGCTTTCCGGTGACGTTTCCCACGGTCTTTGACATTTTATTGAAATAAACTCAACAAAATTAGAGTTTGAAACATTATGTCGTAACATAAAATAAACAAAAAGAATGTTGGTTTCTATGTCATATCACGATAATTTCACTTGTTTACACCAAGAATAGTTATTTTCACTTGTGGCTGCGTCGCTCATGAAAATATCACTTTTGGTGTCCACTCAGTGAAATTATAACATGATCTTACACCAAAACCAGCAATTATCCTTTATATTGTCTGAGAATGACATTCATAATACCTCTGTGTTGTCAAAGGCTTTTTATGCCCCCGAAGGGCGGCATACTAAAATCGCAACGTCCGTCTGTCCGTCCGTCCGTCTGTCCGTCTCTGCGTCCCCACTTACAAATTCGTGTCCGGACCGTAACTCTGTCATGCATTGAAGGATTTTAAAAAAACTTGGCACACATGTCTAGCACATCAAGACGACGTGTCGCGTGCAAGACCCACATCCCTACCTCAATGTTGAAGGTCACACTTGGAGTATGAAGGTTATTGAATCCTCTATATATGCACACATTCGTGTCCGGACTGTAACTTTGTCATGCATCGAAGGATTTTAAAATAACGTGGCACAAATGTCTAGCACTGCAAGACGACGTGTCGCGTGCAAGACCCACGTCCTTAGCTCAAAGGTCAAGGTCATACTTAGAGTTTGAAGGTAATGGATTCCTCTATATATGCATATATGCACACATTCGCGTCCGGACTGTAACTAATTCAAAAGACTAATTCAAAATTCTAATTCAAAAGACTTTTGCCAGGGAGAATGTTACATTTCTCGCCTGCAATTTCGATAAAGCTTTTTTTACTAGCTGTATTGTTAAACATTATACTATGTGGACCTGTGACGAAGTTTGTAAAGCCCTTTCCTTTTTATTGAACAACATTTATATAAGGTTTGGGAATGCAGTTTTCAGACAAGTAATCGGTATTCCCATGGGAACAAATTGTGCACCCCTTGTCGCAGATTTGTTTTTATATTGTTATGAAAGAGACTTTATGTTGAGTCTTTCTCCAGACACGCAGGCAGACATTATTACTGCTTTTAATAATACATCACGCTATCTGGATGATATTCTTAATATGGATAACCCGTTTTTTGGTCAATTGGTGGACACTATTTATCCCCGGGAACTCCAGTTAATTAAAACTAACAATTTGGATACTGGTGCTTCATTTTTAGATTAACATCTCTCTATTTATAACAATATTATACATACCAAAATTTATGACAAGAGGGATGATTTTAATTTTAGTATTGTAAATTTCCCCCATTTGGATGGGGATGTGCCTCATGCTACATCTTATGGGGTATACATTTCTCAGTTAATTCGGTTTGCCAGAGCGTGTAGTTTTGTTGAGGATTTCAATGAACGTAATCAATATATTACAAATAAACTTCTTCAACAGGGCTACCGTTATTACAAATTGCGTAAATATTTTGCTAAATTTTACTATCGTAATTCTGATTTGGTTTTGAAATTCAATAGTAATCTAAAGACTCTTCTGCGAGAAGCTATTTCAAAACCCGATTTTTATGGGGATGTGGTTTACAAACTTCGTAAGATTTTGGGTCATGGCAATTTTCCAACTGTATTTGCTAAAATTATAAAACGTTTTGTTAAAAGAGGTTACGACCCAACTGTTTTGAGACACACCGCATGTTTGGTGTTCAACCCGTTTACAGTTGGACGCTATGCTTCCCTCTTTGATTGTGTCTGACGGAAGAGGGGGAGGACTCTGTGATGGGCAGTTTTTAAATCCCACTGGGACGAAACTGTTTTGATTTCTGTCCTCTGGCCTGTTTCGTCGGGCCCTTAAGGGTGTTTCTCTTGGTGCTCTGCCTTCTGCAAAGGCATTGAGTACATACGTTTTTTGGTTCTCAAGGTTTGCTTTTTATATATTTATACACGAGCATTTTTGTGTTTTACATACCATGCCTTTTGTTTCCATTGCGTGTGTTAGAGATTCACCTAGCAGGGATTACTTTTATTTACACTGTCCTGTGACTTTGGAACATGGTGGGGGTAAGAGTGAGGTTGGGTGCGCACCATAAACCGGTTTAAGCTCCCCAGTGGTGTCTTTGCCACTGACCGTTCCAAGGCGGTGCCCCACTGTGTTCCTTTAATTGTTCGTTTTGTCCTCGTGTGTTTGCTTTGTATGCTAGTGTGTGTTGTTAGTGTATATGTGTGTTTGTACATGATTGTGTGTGTGTGTCGTGTGTGTGTGCGTGTGTGTGTGTGTGTGTGTGTGTGTGTTGGTGGTGTGCACTTCTGGGTGCTGTGGGGCTCGTTTTGGGGAGGCTGCGTTTTTGGTACGTGGCATTCCCTGTTTGATGTTATTTTTGTTTTTTTGTCATGCATTGAAGGATTTTAAAATAATTTGGCACAAATGTCTAGCACATCAAGACGACGTGTCGCGTGCAAGACCAACATCCCTACCACAAAGGTCAAGGTCACACTTAGAGTTTATAGGTAATGGAATCCTGTATATATGCATACATTTGTGTCCGGACTATAACTTTATCATGCTTCGAAGGATTCTAAAATAACTTTGTACAAATGTCTAGCACATCAAGCGGATGTATTGTGTGCAAGACCCAAGTCCCTACCTCAAAGGTCAAGGTCACACTTAGTGTTTAAAGTAATGGAATACTGTATGCATGGCTACTCTGTCATACATTGACGGATTTTAAAATGACATAGCACATTTATTGAGTACATGGAGAGGACACAGACTGAGGCTCCTCTTTCGGGGGCATTCGTCACTTGTGAGGGACAGCTCTTGTTTTCCCTTTAAAACTCATAAAAATTGATTGGTTAAGTATGACGTAAAGGCATAGCCTAGAATATAGTGTTATATTCACCACGGTGGTCAGTACTGATGGGAATTTAGATTTAATTGTACATAAGTCACTTGACCACTTTGTCAACCACGAAGTCTTCGAACATTTACTAAAGTCTCCTTATGGTATATAATATCCACTGCTAACAGATAATATGAAAGTATGGACAACCAAATCTACTTGTACATGTATTTTAAATTGTGCAATACAGTTATCCAGAGAGAGAGAGCTGTAATTGAATTACAGACCTGTAAATTCACAGTCAACTCCTTGATTCAGAGACTTCTCCGAAAGCTAAAGGCGAGAAAGACTATATACCCAATAACTTTGCTTCGTGGAGTGTTAGCTTTCTCGGAAATAGGAAGCAAATAGTGGTTATAACTCAAACAGGATAAACATTAAATCAGGTGTACTCCAGGGTAATATTTTGGGACCACTGCTCCTTCTGTTGTATATAATTTTGTCATGCAACTAGCCTTATATATTTACCAATAATGATTTACCATAGGCAGTGCAAGTAAAGAATTGTAGGCGTTTCAGTGATGATACAAAACTACAGAAAAAAATATATGAGCATTAATATCTCTAATAAGACACCATTTTCATTTATTGGTTTACTTCATAACTATCTTATTAAAAAAATTAATTTGTGTGTTTATGCCATAATGTTACTGACGTGGTGTCACTGAATCCAAGATGGCCGCAACCATAGAGCCAATATCGGAGATGAACTCAGATTAAAGGGGCATACCCTTTAACTGATGTTAAACTAAACAACCTCCAAAACATAAATAATAGAATCTTTTGAAGTATTATAACTTAACCTAAAAGTTTTAGCTACATGCGTTCCCAGTCTGTATTGATAAAATCAGCGATTCAAAATATACTGCAGTACCGGAAACCATTCAATCATCTATGTAGAGTTGTTGTTGTGCAATTAACGGATGGATGCAATTTACTACAGAAAACCTACTTGTGGTAAAATGAGGCAGTTTTCGCCTTAAGTTCTTCTTTGATATTGTATTTATTTATCAATTTGCGTTCATTGAATACATAATTTATGTTTCAGGAATGTAATATGCTAGATGTAGGGAGTGCCCCTTGAAAGAGACATACAGTATATCTGATAACAAACTGAAAACCTCCAAAACAAAAATAATAGAATCTTTAGAAGTATCATAACTCAACCTAAAAAACTCAGCCATGCATTTCCAGTTATTATCGATAAAATCAGCGGTTTAAAATATACTGCAGTACAATTAACCATTCAATAATCTATGTAGAGTTGTTGTTGTACAATTAATGGATGGATACAATTTATAACAGAACTCCTTTTTATTGATTAATTGTGGTAAAATGAGGCATTTTTCGCCATAGGTTCTTCTTTGAAATTGTATTTATTTATCATTTTGCGTTCATTGAACACATAATCTTTGTTACGAGAATTTAATCTGCCAGATGTAGGGAGTGCCCCTTTAAGTGACATAAGTAATTACATGACAAAAAAGCCTTCATCAACAAAGCTGCAACAATTGTTTAGACAATATTAAGGATGTCATAAAAAATTGACCGTCACTGCCTGGCATTTCTTTCTGGGGACTCAAACTGGCGTGTTGGTTACTGAGGTAGAGAAACGGCTGTACATTGCAGTATTTAACAATTATCCCAAACTAAAACCACTATCTTAATTAAGGTTGTAGCAAGGTCGCAGCAAGATTACAGTTGCAATCATAATAAGCGTGTGGCAAACTTATTTAAGCACGCAATAAGATTGCAGTTGGAACATTCACAACCTTAAATCTAAGCATGCGCAAGCTTGTTTACCAACAAGCGTCTTTTTCTAAGAAGCAATTTAAATCAAATTTTATCAATAATGTTTTTAATATGAAAGCAAATAACTTCATTGTAGCATTTAGTTTTTCTTTGTGGACCTTGGATAAACAATGAAATAGCTGTACATGGGTGTAAAGTTTCTGATTGATTTTCACTTGCAATTTCAATTGCTCCCACACGTTAGAATGAAAAGGTCTGGTTCTCTAACCCGCCCCTCCCCGCCAACTTTACCAATGCATACATACTGTCACTTTTGGTATAGTGGATTCCGCCTTGGAAATAAGGTGAGGATCAAAGTTTTTAATCCCAGCAGTGGTTAGGTCTGATTGGCCGGTTGCTCAACCGACAGCTAGTTAAATAATGGTTAACATATGCATTGTCCTGACTGACCAGTGTCTGGTGTTAAAGTGTAGAGTTCGGCCGGTAAATGTGCTTTATGATGGTGTTTCATAAGTCAGAAGTGGTTGGTCATATCAGTAGGGGTGGTGCTATAATAAAGACACACTTTACCTTGTAACCCTATGTACATGTAAATAAACGCATACTGAAATTTGTTTTCGAAACGATGGAAGGAAGCCAATTATAGAACATGTACATGTTATCCCTCTCTCCCTGACGGGCCAGACAGAAACTTTTCGGGGTGACTGTTCCTTTCAATGTAAAATAACATTAATCAACACCATTCTTAAAGAGCATACACAGAAATCAGTGATACATGTTTATACATGTATATAGGAGTCACCCGGTGGTTAGTCGGTCGGTCAGGCGGTCTGTTGCATTTTCCTTGTCCGGAGCATAACTTGAAAACTACTTCTTGGAATTCAATACAACTTCATACAATGGTCAAGCACATTGAGAGGAAGTGCAGTATATCTTGACTTATTTCTTATTTTATATAATAAATGTGTCACACGGTTACCAGTAGTGAATGATAGAGTAATTGGTATCCAAGTAGAGCTATCGCCTAAGAATTTTTTGTATCTGTTCCAGGTTTATTTGCCTTCAAAGAATCACAGTACAGATATCTTTGCAAAATACTTAGATTCTGTTAATGATATAATCTCCTCCTATAGCTGGAAGGGGGTAACAATGGTCATGGGCGATTTCAACTGTCACGTAAATACAAAGCGGTTCGTTAAACATCTTGATAACCGTGATTTACTGTTTAATGATTTTCTCGACCATTATAGACTTACTGCGATAACTTCACTAGATTGTTGCGGGGGAGCTATCGCAAGTTTTGAATCGGCTTCAGGGTGTACTGTCATTGATACTGTTTTAGTATCTACAGACGATATAAGTATCATTGCTTCTTGTGATATTGTAAATGATGACTCCCTCCTTTACTCTAATCACCGTGCTTTACACTGCTCTGTGAATCTTCCGGTCACGTGTTGCCCTGTTACGAGTTTCTCTTGTAAGCGAATCAAATGGGTAAACATATCTCAGGAGCGTAAAGATGCTTATACGTATTCTCTGGAAAATGATATAGGTCTAAAGGCGGCTCTTAACTACGAGGTAGAGTCCACCTATGATATCGATATGTTATATAACGTACTTGTACAAGCTCTGTTAAATACTGCTGACTTACTCATCCCATATGGCACGTATAAACGTCACCTTAAACCATATTGGTGTAGCGAACTTTCATCTCTTAATAAGTCTATGAAACATTGCAGAATGGAATGGTTACGCTCAGGATCACTTAGATACGGCCCAGCCTATAAGTCCCTTAAGGAGTCTAAACGGTTATTTCGAAATGTTCACAGAAATGCAGTAGAAAATTTTATAGTGAAGCTATATGATGATATTGATAAAGCAGCGGAAGTTGATCAAACACATTTCTGGCATCTTATTAACATTAAACGTAACTCCTCGAATACTGCACCTGGAGCTGAAATAATTTTCAATGGAAAGATATGTCGAGACAGCAGTTCAATAGCCCAGGGTTGGCAAAATTATTTTCAGCAACTCTATAGCTTTGATGAAAATGATCAGTTTGATAAGGCTTTTAGATATGAGGTTAAAGCTGAATTGACACAAATGTTGTCATCTAGTAACTTTCGTAAGAATGAGTCACCAAAAGTCCCAGTGGGAATGATTGATATCATTTTAAAAAGTGCAAAACGTAATAAAGCTTCAGGCGCAGACAACGTGACCTATGAACATCTCTTACATGGGGGTCTTCTTGTGAGGAGAATTTTGGCTAAGCTTGTTACAGCTATGTTAGAATATTCGTATGTTCCAACAAATATGAAAAAGGGTATAATAGTGACTACTTTTAAAGGGGGTAACAAGGATAGAAAAGATCCCAATAGCTATCGAGCGATCACGTTAACTTCATGCGTACTTAAACTTTTTGAAAAAATTATTTTGGAACGCTTAAAATCAGTTCAAACTCTACGAACTCACACGTTACAAGGTGGTTTTCAGGATGGTTTAGGATGCTTAATGTCGTCTTTTTCTTTGAATGAGTGTATCTGCTTTGCAAAAGAACACAGCAGCAAATTGTACGTCTGCTTTCTGGACAGTAAACAAGCATTTGACAGGGTGTGGCACAATGGCCTTTTTTAAGCTTATCAAATATGGAGTTGATAATGTTACTTTTAAAAGCATTCTAAATATGTACACAGAACTAAACAGTGTAGTTCGCCTTAGAAATATCTGCTCAAAAGATGGCTTCCCCATAGTACAGGGCACTCGTCAAGGGGGGATAACTAGCCCTTTTTTGTACTTGATATACATTGACGGTCTCATTCAAGAGTTAGAAAAATCTGCACTAGGGTTTTGTATTGCGGGAATAGACTGCAGCTCTCTCAGTGTTGCTGATGATATGGTCCTTGCTTCCTTTTCCAAAGTCGGTCTTCAAAAAATGATAGACATCTGTTACGAATACTCTTGTAAATGGCGGTATTTATACAATCCTGCTAAATGTGCTGTAATCGTATTTAACGAGTCGAAATATGTGTTTAAAAATATCAACAGAACGTGGAAACTTTGATCTAATGATATAATGGAAACTGAAAGCTATATTCACTTGGGTATTTTGTGCAATAAGTATTTGAATTCGGTGGCAACAACTGACAATGTTAATAGAAAACTAAAAAACACACTGCTAAGTCTGGTAAATATAGGGCTACATGACAATGGGTTACATCCCTGTACATCGATTAAAATATATAATTCGGTAGTTTTACCAAGAGCATTGTACGGCTGTGAAATATGGCCGGATACTAACGCTAGTCAACGTTTGCAGTTAGAAAAAGCGCACAGATTTTGCATCAAACATATTCAGAATATCCCGATGTATACGCGGACAGATATTTGTCTAAGTATGGTAGGGGCCATGCCTTTAGAATATGAAATTGATAGGAAACTATTATTCTTAGGCCAGTTGTGTCGTGTCACTACGCGTCATATCTGTAGAAATGTATTTAGTTACAGGTTGATTTCTTATATCGACTACAATACGGAATTACAGCTAGGATTTATACCAATGATAGTCAAAGTGTTAACTAAATATTCACGAAAATTTGCATGGAGATCACTAGTCCGCAAGACAGTATATGATTATGCTCATTCTTCTTGGTTATCTAGAATTTCATCAGACAGTAGTTTGTGCGATTTTCTCTTTATTAAACCTAGACTCATCTCGTAGCTGAACTCTGGGCACTCGGTAGATCGTCGCCGTCTTTGGCAAGGCATTGTGATAACTGCGTAAAAATTATGGTCAAACTGTTTAGTGACAATTTTTCCAAGTGCTGCGAACGATGTAGCTCTAGATTCTCTGTTTTATATTGTGAACACATAGTATTGGACTGTCAATTTACCTAGCGTTACAGGATTCTCATTGGAAACATAATGCAATTTGCTGGATCTCAATTTTTAACAAAGTATTTGTCATTAAACAGAAAACAGAAGATAGTTGGCTTACTTACAGGTTTCCGTAATATTTTAGATGACAATGAGCTAAATCATTCACTTTTGGTGAGATAAGTTCCAATTGTTTCCAATATGTCGAACGTTTTGTTCCTTTTCAGATTAACCGTGTAGAACGTATATAATACCGGAAACAAAACATTACTATGTAGCCGTTGGCACATTTATCTCTCCTGTTTACTGTTACGCAAATATAGTTCATACAATAGTTTTTTATCATAGTCTGCATTTGAATCAGAAAGGCAGAAATTACTGTCTGGTATTATCTAAGAACTTGGGATTTTCAACAAAATGCTGCAGTTCTGATAGCTGTCATTTTCATTAAGAAAATAGTAGAAAAAGTGGTCTGTACAGTAAATAAATCACAGGAAAAGTAATAACAGAGTATGGACATGGTGGAAAGTCACCTATCTTGATTACATATTACTTCTTACCTTTCCAAGGTAATATTACCACCATTATACAAATGTGTTGCTTTGACCTACAATTTTTTTCTATTTGTCTGAGCACTGATCTCACAAAAAGAGATCAGGCTCAAGACCTGACTTTTAATATCTGAATGTACACTAATCGTTTACATGTTTAAAAGTCAAATGAGACCTGTAACAGTTGTAGATTTGGGTCTGTTTAAGGACACCAAGTGTATCCATTATTCATTGGAACAATTAATCTTATTCTCTTGTTTTAAGAAATGAAGCTGGTCCCTCATTAATCCACAGCCTATTCAAGTTGTTTTATTGCCTTAGGCAGTACTTAAACCTTTGCTTCAACTTCCCCCTTATCAGTATGTTATGTATGATTACATAACAAAGATATGCCAGAGGGGCCATAAAGTACACTATAGTCCAATTTTGAGCACTGAACCATGAATTTACTAAGATCTTACTGTAATAAGTTTAGTTTATACTTATAGTAATTCAATATTCAAGGTCAAAATTCAGGCTATACTGAAGAACTATTGGTCAGCGGGACGCTTTTTTATTTTATATTCCCACCATTTCAGTTTTACTGAAATGCATTCAACAGCTGTATTTCATAATCAGTTGATTGAACCGTAGTTGGAATTGTAGAATTATGTTTCAAATTGGAAGTTTCTGATTGAAAATCATTTTTGGAAGTTTAAAAACTAAACTGAAGAAGTGTTATTCTGTGGGATATTTTGAATAAATATCAGATATCAAGTGAAAAGTGGTAAAGTCCTTTTTAATAAGTTCCAAGTTAGACACTATGTAAAATATGACAATCTTTTATTTTATTTAGATAACAGTTCAATCATTCACGCAATTAAGTCCAAATATGTTTAAGAGTCTCAACGAATTAGAAATGTCTAGGAGTTCACTAAGTACACAAAGTTTAAATCCAGAGTAAGTATTTTGATTTGAATCTATAAAATGCTGCTCAAGGTTTATATACCTCTGATATTACATCTGTCGGATATTAATAATATGAACACATTTAACAATAAAATTTTAACAATAAATCACACAAAATAAAATATTTTACTTCTGAATGATAGCCTGGCAGCCAGAATCAGCCTTTAGCTCGATAAGTCATTAGTTCATACTAATTTATTTTAACTCGATTGTGAAGAAAGCTTGTTCAATCTAATATAGAGTCACTCTCGGGTCCGCTTCCTGGAAAAGCCAGTACTGGTGTCATATGAGAAGTTACCGTCGTACACCACCGCTCCTCTCAAAAAGTCATTGTTTGAGAATAGTGACGTAAATAAAAAATCAGTGATATAAATAAAAAATGTTTGATGATTAAAGCTTGCCCTGTTGAAACTATGAGAACAGTTAAAAGTACAGATGTTTTTGAATATATGTTTAGAATGGTTGTGGTTACATATATTTGATGTTCAAGAACTGTTCTTATAATGTCCTAGAAGAATTCAACTATTCCTTAACATAAGAACACAGTTTTGCAGTGGTAAACAATTAAACTATTTCCTTGATCAGAAATTGCAAATGGCTTTGAGTTACTTAAAAATATTTGACATTTAGCAAACATTACAAGTTTGAATAAATTACTTTACTTGAATACTGAAATAAATTGCATTAAACAAATCCTAATACACTACATAGACAATCTACTGTAAATCCTGTACATTTTGATACCAGAGTCAACATATTTGTTAAACATCATAACCATATTTGTCGAGCCGCTTACGAAAGCTCGATATACGTGTCCAAATGATGGTTCGGTGTATGTGCATGCGGGCGTCCTTGCGAGAGTCAGCATGCGTCCGTCTGAGTTTAGTTTGTCTCGGCTGTAACTTACCCATGGATCAAGGAATTCTTAAATAACTTTGCACAAATGTTCAACATCATTAGACGGACTGTCATGCACAAGAACCAGGTCCCTAAGTCTAAGGTCACACTTACAGGTTAGACTCAAGAATGACTGTCCGGAGCATTTCTTCTTAATGCATGATAGGATTTTTATGTTACTTGGCACAAATGTTCACCACCATGAGACGGACTGTCATGTGCAAGAACCAGGGTCCCTAGGTCTAAGGTCAAGGTCACACTTAAGAGGTTAAAGGTCAAACTCAAGAATGACTGTCCGGAGAATTTCTTCATTATGCATGAAAGGATTCTAATTTTACTTGGCACACATTTTCACCACGATGAGACGGACTTTCATGCAAAAGAACCAGGTCCCTAGGTCTTAGGTCGAACTTAGAGGTAAAAGGTCAAATTCAAGAATATCTTTGTCCGTAGCATTTCTTCTTCATGCATGGAGGGATTTTGATTTAACTTGGCACAAATTTTCACCACCATGAGCTAGCCTTGTTTTTAGAATTACTTCCCTTTATTGTTAAGTACTATCAATAGCTTATAAATACTGGAACATTTTTATTACTCGCCGTAGAGAAAAATCAAGACTACTTTTATGTGGTACAACTTGCATGTTACATCCAATATTTAGGTGTTTTTTTACCTATCTCTACTTGGTAAGGAGTAAGTCCTTTTGACAGCTGACGGGGTCGACATGTTGCACATAGGCATCGAGTTTAATTTTTAGCATTTTGCTTACACGTTTGCCTCTTGTGCAGATCAAAACCATGTAGTCTGATCATAACCTGCACTGTTAACTATTCATTCAGTTAATTGTCAGTATATGTATCAATTATTAATTGTAAGATTAAAACAAAATGCAATTGCTAATTTTTCTTTTTAATTTAAATTAGAAATGCTTCATGTACGTACAGTGATGAGGGAAGTTCAATAGACCAAGATATGAAAACAACAGAAAACAGTCAATCATTGCAATTGTTAACTGAAGGATGTGGTGATCCAGATGGCTGTATCAGTTTAGAAGATGAAGTTCTTTTTTGATTCATCATATTATCTTGGTGATGAGCATGATGAGACTTGACATCATATGCTTAATAGTAGATTTTTCAGCTTCAATGGAATAAACAAAACGGGAAAACAAAAGCATCAAATGAAAAGAATTGATTATTGAGGTGAGACAATGGGACACTTGATGTAATGACAATATGCAGTTAACATTAAAGAAGAACTTTGCTGAGTTTACTCATATTTGGAATTCATGTTCATGTTTTCTTAAGATAAGGAAAGAACAACAGTAAAATCAGCAAATTGATAGCTCACAAGAAACATCATTTGGCCAGACAACATGGACAACATCCATATTGGATAGATTCCCAAGTTGCAGCTGAAGTGATAATGTTACTCTAGACGTGAATCTTTGTTCTTATAAGAGAAGCCATTGAAACTCTAGAACAGTAGCTGATGATGAAGAATTAAGCACGCGAGATAACCTTAGTAATTTATATTTATATAATCAGAATCACCGCATGGTGAATGAAAGATCAAATAGCAAGGTCGCACTTGGAAAAAAAATGGACATATGAGAACTTGTTTCAATTTTTCAGGTTGTAACTTTTTAATGCATTGAGAGATTTTGAATTGATTTGCACAATACAGAAATGCAGAGCTTTAGCAATATAGAATACTATTAAGTTCTGCAGTACATACAGTAATGGTTACTAGAGTACTACAGTGACATTAATAACAATGTTACTGGTTGCTCAGTCATAATAATTTTGTGTATGAGAAACAAAAATAAGAAATAGGAAAAACTGAAAGAACAGGACTGTTTATTGTAGTGGCTAATTTTTATACAGTCACCTTCAAAACAATTTACCAATATCTCGACCTGCGGAAATGTTTCTATACGCCAGTTGCACAAAGTGTAAGGGGGTAATTACTGGATTCAGCTTGACTGTCCGTCCGTCCATCCGTAGACTTACGGACGCAATCCCTGAAAAACTCCTGATTAGAATTAAATTGTTATTCACAGAAATGATAGGTATCATGCCTTGGTGTGCATGGTCCAGGTTTCTGGTAACTAGGTCAAAGGTCACAGTCACAGGGGTTTTAGATAGTAAAATATGTTGCACTCTATCTCCAAAACCCCTTATCACAATTTAATGATATTTCACAAAGTAATAAATACCATGCCTAGTTGGATTTGGTCAATGTTTTGGGTCACTACGTCAAGGTCATAGGTGTTTAAGATAATTAAATATTGTGCATTCTGATTTTCCAAACCCTCTGGTCAAAATGATGCTACACAGAAGAGATAAGTAACATGCCTACAGTCGTTGTGCATAGTTCAATTATAAGCATCAAATGTGATATAAATTAAGAACACTGTGTCAGTAGGGCGTTCAGGGATGGGGGGGTTTAGGGGGTATTCATCACCTTCAGTGATAGTTCTATTTTATTATGCCACCTGGAGGTGGGGGTGTAGGCCATTGTTATAGTTGCCGCTTTGACTATGGTATGTTCATCCATGCTTTTGTCCCTCATTTGTTCGGGACCTATTTCACAGAAACTATTGGCGTGTTCCACTTGATCCATTATTTTTCCTTATCCGGCTACCTTACCACTGCCTTCCTTTAAATGCCTTGAGATTAAATCCAAAGTTAAATGTAATACATGCCTTAATTCTAGTTTTAGCTAAATGGTAGAGCTGCTATGTGGTAATTGCGCGTTTGCATCAATATAAGAGTCATGGGTTTGATCACTTAAATGCTAAATTAAGGAAGAAGTATCCTAATGGCAAGTTAGGCAAGACATTTTAAATACTTCTACATGTATGCGACAATGCACATCTCTTTTCAGGGTTGAGTCCATCTGTAACTTGTGTAATGAGTATGGGGTGTGCGATAAGACCGGTATATTGCAATTCCCTTGAGATTCGATACATACCGGTATGGTTACACCCCATACTGTGGTATTTTGAAGTAAGTGAAAAGCTGCAATTTCTCTGTCATTTCTTAGCTGCGTGCTTTTTCTGTGACAGCAATGACAGACAGTAACTTATAACTGTCGGTATATTGTTCAATCGTAAACAGATAGACTTTAATGTCTTTGCCGAAGGAAGTGTGACTAGTTCAAAGTAAATTTCATTTAAGAAGTAATAAATTTGTCCCTGTATTTGTTGTTGAATAAAACACTGCCAGAAGTTCTAATGCGTAGTAATTTTTAAAAAATGAATACATAGCACGAGTGATTTAATTTTTTTCGTTTGAACTACTATTTTCTTTATGAAATAACATCCGTTCCAGCGGTGTTCATCGTTTAAAACACAATGATTTGGAGTACTAATTCACAGTAATTAGCTATGAAGGCAGAAAGCCTGACTGGTTTTTAGCAGCGCATCAGTACGACAGATAATTGTTTATAAGATCATTACAACGCTGAGAAGGATGTTATTTTGATTCTCACATGACCAGATATTACAAAAGGTGAATAAATGCGAAGCGTTTTCTATGCGAACATTCATTTAACGT
>JAFMSR010000025.1:404516-484048 GCA_022818135.1 Saxidomus purpurata | reverse complement strand
ACTGCACTTGTACACTGCTACATTATGCATTTTATGACCGTTTGCTGTGTTATGGGCTGGTGGCCTTAATCGCAAATAAATATTGCTGTTGCTGTTGGTATCACATAGCTTGAATTTGCATTTTTTTTTAATTGACTGGATTAATTTCGTCATCCTTTCTGACAGCCTTTATTTTTCACAATTATCGCGAGTGACAATTGCTAAGGGACCAATTAAACAATTACACGATTGATTAATTTTAACGGAAATAGATATTTCAAATCAGCACAGAGGTGAGAAATGTTTAAGGTTTTGATAAATAATAACTCGCAATAAAAAAAATATACATAACGCTGTGATAGTATACATTATCAGGGATTATCAGGAAATACGTTGGCCGCGATGTCTGATTTGATTGTGATTCAATGGATTTAAATGCAATAGGTCGCTCTTACAGGTGTATTGTACCAAATATTTAATTAAAAGATATTTTCACTCGAAGTCACTCGAAGTCACTCGAAGTCACTCCAAAATACTGCAAAAACGCCCGCGATCAATAGTTTCCCTCAAAACGCCCGCGAAGTGACTCCATTGACTTTCCTCCGAGTTAATCGCAGTCACGTTATTTCCACTAACTTCACACTTTTTTTTTTGCATAATCCTCCAGAGCTGTACTGTTATTCCTTTTGTTCAGCAACACACTGGTTCGATGGTTTATGTCGTGAAAATGATTTGAAAAGGCTTATAGACACTTGGATACACATTGTCTGAAAACAACACCTTCGCTACCTCAGCTTTCTACTAATCCTACGATCATCTGCCACCCAACTGAACCCTGGAACAACACAGCGAAAGTTTAAGTTCCCATGCGGCGTTTGTGAGAAAGGCTGCCATTGGAATCAGAAGGCCATCTGCTGTGATTAATGTGAAACATGGTACCACGCCAAGTGTATACAGCTGAATGATGCTGTCTTCCTGCCTTTCACTAAATCTGACAACGATATGAGCTTTACATGTTTTTCTTGTGGTATCCCCAACTTCTCCTCAAGCCTATTTGACTCGGTCCACGTCCACCAGAATGACACAGATCAGCCAAGCCAAAGTACCAGCCTACATTTGGTTATCAGCAGCGACATCTCATATCTAGAGAGCGTATCCAGCGTCAACATATCCAGTATTTCCAGGTCAACTCACAGCACTTCTAGTATGGAAAACTTCCCACCGTCATGCTCTAGTCCTAGAAAGAAATTCAAGCACAAACTACGCACCAACAACATCAGACTAGCCAGCATAAATATTCAGAGTGTCTGCAGCTCCAAAAAGAAAGCAAGCTTCTGGAACTTCCTCGAATCTGTCAACTGCGATATCATATGTGGCTGTGAAACGTGGTTAAACCCAACAATCTATGATGCTGAAGTTCTTCCAACTAACAGCAACTACACCATTCACCGTAAGGATAGACCTGACGGCTATGGAGGGAGCCTCATTCTTATTAAGGACAACATTGTCAGTGAACCAGTCGAAGTCAACACTCCATGCGACATCCTATTCCAGAAAATTGAATGCATCAATAAAGAGACCCTTATCATCGGCTCAGCTTACAGACCAACTAATAATGATAAAGAATATTCAAAACATCTATTCCAAGCCATCTCACACATCTGCAATAAATTTAAGAACGCTACTATTTGGATTGCGGGTGATTTCAATCTACCAGATATTGATTGGTCAAACAACTCAATCAATGGACACCAATACAGAAGGGCCATAAACGAACAATTTCTTCTCCTAGAACCTGAACTAGGCCTCACACAAATTGTTGACTTCCCTACAAGAGGCAACAATATACTTGACCTTTTCCTCACCAATCGACCACAACTTGTCAACCGCTGCACAGCAACCCCAGGGATAAGCGACCACCATGCCATATTTTTGACACCAACATGTGTGCCACACGTCTTAAACCGACAAAGCGTATCCTGTACATGTGGGGGAAGGCGAACATCAATACCATTAAAGAAAAAAGCAAAGCCTTATCAGATACCTTACTAGAGAAAATCAACCCCTCTTCAGACATTAACTACATTTGGACTATTTTCAAAAATGGCTGCCAAAGATCATTGAAGATGAAGTCGCACATCGCCAATGTGCTCAAAGATTTAATCAGCAATGGATTAACCGGGATATAAGGCGAATTACCAGACTGAAACGAAGGTGGTTCCGGCGTGCCAAGAACTCAAATTCCACTTCTGACTGGTCCAAATATAAAGACATTAAAAGGAAAGCCCAGCGCCTATGCAGGTCCGTTCACGATGCCCACATATCAGACATGCTCCAGCCAGACCATCAAAACCCAAAAGTGTTCTGGAACTATATAAAATCCAAGAAGAAAGACAACTTTGGTGTGTCTTCACTCAAGAAGAACGGGTTGGCATACAGCGATGGGAAACAGAAAGCTGAACTTCTGAACGACCAGTTCACCTCTGTCTTCACCAAAGAGGACGTGGCCCAACGTCCTACTCTTCCTCCTAGTCGCTTACCAACTCTAAACCCTATACTTGTCAAGATTAAATACGTCCAGAAGCTTCTGTCGAGTCTCAAACCACACAAGGCTCCAGGCCCAGACAAGATACCCACTAGGCTCCTCAAACTTGCCTCAGCAGAGTTGTCTCCAGGCCTAGCAAACCTATTCCAACTGTCTCTGGATCAAGGTCAGATTCCACTTGACTGGAAAACGGCCCTTGTCTCACCTGTCATCAAAAAGGGAAATCGTTCCTCACCATCCAACTACAGACCTATCTCTCTAACATCAGTCTCCTGCAAGGTGCTGTAACACATCATCTTCAGCAACATCATGTCTCACCTTGACTCACACAACATCCTCTCTGAATACCAACATGGGTTCAGAAAAAACCCCTGCGACATAACTACTAAGACCATCAATGACTTAGCTAAAGGAATAGATAACAACCATCAAATTGACGCTGTTCTGCTCGACTTCTCAAAAGCATTTGATAAAGTTCCACACTCACGTCTTCTTCAGAAACTGGACCATTATGGAATAAGAGGCACAAACCACTCCTGGATTGAAGACTTTCTCTCGTCGCGCACACAACAGGTTGTCTTTGAGGGCTCCTTTTCAGCTACCTCACCTGTCACCTCTGGCGTCCCTCAGGGCAGCGTCCTTGGTCCTCTTCTTTTCTTGGCCTACATCAATGGTCTACCGTCCAAAGTCCAATCCACAGCTCGACTCTTCGCCGATGATTGCCTCCTGTATAGAATCATCCGTAGCCCTGACGACTCACGCCAACTTCAACATGACCTTGATAGTCTCCAATCCTGGGAGGATGATTGGCAGATGGCTTTTAATCCCGACAAATGTGAAGTCATCTACATCTCCACAAAAAGAAAACCTATCACCAACACCTATAGCATCCACGGAAAAGAACTCAACACCGCAGATCATGCCAAATATCTTGGAGTTACCATTTCTTCAGACCTCACTTGGAAAAAAACACATCGATAACATCACCAAAAAAAATTCCACCATGTCTTTCATCAGGCGAAACATACGATCTAGCCCTCCAAGCGCCAAGTCTAATGCTTTCAAGACATATGTTCGACCTCTGTTGAATACGCCTCATCTGTCTGGTCCCCTCACTCTGAGGGTCTCATCAACCAACTAGAAATGGTCCAACGTCGCACTGCAAGATTCATGAAACAAGACTACGCGCGAACAAGCAGCGTCACCGACATGCTTACCGACCTCAAATGGGACACCCTCCAACACCGGCGCAACAACACCAGAACAACCATGCACCATGCTTTATAAGATAGTGCACAACCTTGTGGATACTATACCAGATCCTCCACTTATCAATGCTAAGTATATCAGAGGGCACAACCAACGCTTCAGCCAAATCAGAGCACGCACCTCCATCTTCCAAAATAGTTTCTTTCCCGCAACCATCGTGCTTTGAAACAAGTTGCCGCAAGACGTTGTTGACCAGACCAGCCTGGATGCTTTCCAATCAGCTCTGGCCAGCCATCATATAAAATACTAGTCACGGAGTTGTTTTTTACCCTTTTAATTGAAACAGTAAATAGTGGAACTTTCTATTTTTTATTTTTGAAAACAGTCAGTCCTGCCTGCTGCGTATGTATATACAGTTTTAGCCAGTTGCGAGTATACTCCTTGCGGAGTGATGCAATCACTGGAGATGATGATGAAGATGATGAATTCATTCAATTATGACCGTTTTACGCTTCCGTACTTAAAATTTCTTTTCGAAAACCACAACATGATTCATGACGTTATTTTTCTTTTTTTAGTACACCAGATTACGTCAAAATGTCGGAAACTGTTTACTTTGCTAATTATAAACGGGATATATCCTCAAAAACAAAAACAAAAATACTTTTTCGTCTCTAAACATTCTCAAGGTTGCCAGTGCTATCAACGAAGTAATTTGCAGATTTTTTTCACGAAAGCCTGTATACGTATCCTGTGTTTACCGTCAAAAATTAATACACATTGTTATTGCATACATAATTACTAATATCAATAACTTATATAAATAACTCAAAATGGTGCGATTATCGAGTTCCTCTTCGCTGATAAAAAAATAAAGAAAGTATCCTCCGCCGTAATAGTTCCGTGATGTCATCAATTTTTTTTACTATTACGTAGGTATGGTAGCGTATCAGGAACATGTTGCGGAATGGCATTTTCAAAACATTTTAGTGTCTATTTTTTTCAATAACTGCACTAGCAAAATGGCGGGACTTTTTGCTATGAAATCTTTACAAAGGTTTATTTCGCATAGTGCAAAAAGAAATTCTTTTGCAATTTTGTCTAGGTCATAACTTTCCCTGACTGGACTATATCAAAAACTTGTATTATTTATATAAAATCTATAATATCAAGTAGAGTTCTCTAGAAAAAGTATGTTACACTTTGATCTTGATAGCAGGTAATTAAAAGTATACCCAAGGTATTACATGGGTAACCGTGTATTATATCAGTAAGAGAAGAAACTAATAAAATAATGCATAAAGAGAAGAGTAAGAAAGAAAGGTTGAAAGCCAGTTGTGATTGAATGTAGTAGCCTTTCCGGCTCAGGGTGCATTCAGGTATTATTGACTCATGGTCCAAAATGTAATTTGTAAATCAGGTGTACAGGACTGTATACTCTACAAACTCAAATTATAAGTCACACAAAAAACA
The DNA here is from genome assembly GCA_022818135.1 of Saxidomus purpurata. Lineage (NCBI taxonomy): Eukaryota > Metazoa > Mollusca > Bivalvia > Venerida > Veneridae > Saxidomus > Saxidomus purpurata. The sequence goes on along the minus strand of JAFMSR010000025.1, from coordinate 478,842 downwards.
TGAAGAAAATAGGATTCAAAAAAACAGTAATTGAGAGCAGACATTTAGAGTTGGCAAAAACTTTTATATCATTCCAATTAATAAATTTATCATGAAAGCTTTTCAAGATGGCGGTTTCTTCGTTAATCTTGTAAAAATATTAAATATATGCCTTGGCTCCATCTGTGGATAGTTTTATGTTTTTTAGTTTGCGACTGTATATATACATCTTGATGTATATACATATGTAAGTATCAAGTTTATAGCTAAATGTTCTCTAAAGCCAAAAAGTATGTTTTCCATATTTAAGTTTGACAGTTTTAGTTTTGAAACACAAATTTCATTTATAAGATTTTTAGTAAATTTACACTCCCAAAACAAATGGTTTCAAGTTTCATTTTCTGTTCGACAAAACATGCATAATGGGTTATCTTTATAGTTTATCTTGTACAGAAAATCATTTGTTTCGAGAATTCTGTGAATAAGTCTAACTTGAAACCATTGTAAATTAGTATATTTTCTTATTTTGAATGGTTAGGAAAATACATTGTTCCAATGAATGTCTTCTGCAGGTAAGTTAAGTTTTTTGAGACCATTTGAATTGGCAAGCTGGTTTAATAACATTAACATTCAAAGAATCGTACATTAACTTTGATCCTTTTTGTCTATCAAAATTCCCCTTATATGTAGTGGCATTTTGGCTATGTTTCTTTGACATAAGTAGAACTGTTCAAAATTAAATGTCTTAAGAAACTGTTTTACTGCATTTACTATCCCACAGTAAAAGAGATGGTTCATTATTATATTATATTTTTACAACGACAAAGATACATGCCCGTCTTATTTTATTGACTTAATGATAATATTTAATCCTGATAACAATATGTAGCGTTCACTCTTAAAAGTGTCATGCCTTACTTACTAGAGATGACTTCTGCATGGAGATGTATTGAAAGTAACCTGCAATATTCACAACATAATTATATTTAAAATCTAAATAAATCTTAAATTACAGGTACAGTGCACATGTTCTAATGATATTTAACAATTATTTCAAATATAAATTGCGATGTTTGCTTTTAAAAGAAAAAGGGTACTGAAACTCTATCAACTTAGTGTTTGATATCCTTGTCTAGATGTCTTTGTCCGTCTGCAATTGATGTGCGTTTTTCCGTCATGCTTCTCATAAAAGGAAGTGATTTATAGAAAGAAATGTTTAATGTCTTCGTAGTTTCTTCAGTAGTTCTGTTTAAATACCACTCCTCCATACAATCGAAGGCGTACGGCTGGTAATGACTGTAGAACTTATTTGCAAACAGGTGATGTTTACCAGTAATGGTTTTCAAGTCCCCAACACCAAACACACATACACTACGCACATATTTTCCATTACACGGGTGTTTTCCTGCCCATGCCGCAAAAACAACAAGCCATGGTTTTTTGTCGGGTTTTCCTGAAAAAACATTTTGATTCTAATATTGCAATTGTATATTTGTACAGTCAATTCAGAAGCTTTAATATGATAAAAAGCATGGTACAAGTAGGCGAACAACGGACATGAAAGTAGCTCCTTCCGACTTTTCTAATTTACGTCCGCGCAGAAAATAGAATATAGAAATATAAAAAATGACTGTTTAAATATATCAGTCGCGTGAAATAGATATGATAAAGAACCTTAATATTCTATTGATTACCAGAAACATATTTATTCAGTATATGTGAAATACAAACATACATACATGTGTTACAATATTAACACTGAAAGGGATTGAAACGAAATACTATGTCGTATGGACAACTATTACACACGACGGCATTAAATGGGAAAATAACCCGAAAGTCACATTTGAGGTATGGAGTATTGCAGTTTTGGTCGGAAACAATTGATTAAGCTGAACTAAATACTAAGTACTGAAAAACAAAAAGTAGTACTTATGTAGCAAAAGACAGGGCGAATCTTTCGAACACATTTTTATACTGGAAACACAGTCGAGATCTACAAATTTATTACAGAATTTACTTCTTAGTGAAATATAATTCTAAATGTTAGCCTGTAACTATTAAGTCAATATATTACGTTGTTATGAAGTTTTCAAGTGACTCAAGATTGTTGCATGTGTGTTCAACGTCTACGGCTATTCTAGTCGGCGTCTATGTCAGCGTGACTTGAACATTTGAAACATGTAAATCGATTTGTGAATGATGAAATTCTTTTGTTTTTATCCAACTGTTACTTTTTATTTGATTAATTAAACCGTATAGAAATTTTGTAATTCGGTATATTATGACCATTTAAAAAGGATAATTTAACATTAAATGTTAACATAGAAACAATGGCCGGACTTGATCTTATAAGCAACTGACACTGAATACAATAGCTAAGTACATGTGTATAAGAACAATAAACTGTCAAATGTAAGATAGGGAGAACGATTTGTCAAGCCTTTTACAATATTTGTTCATGGTTAAAAGTTGTAACCGGTGTACTTTTAGATTCCTTCCTGCAAGTTCCTTGAGACATTTCCACAAGTAATTCCATGACAGGATATGATCAGAATTTTACTAATTTACCACTGAAAGGGACACTCCATACATCTAGCAGATTATATTCTCGAAACATAGATTATGTGTTCAATGAACGTAAAATGATAAATAAATAATTTCAAAGAAGAACCTATGGCGAAAAATGACTCATTTTACCACACTTGATCAATATAGAGGCTTTCTATAATAAATAGTATCCACCCATTTATTGTACAACAACAACTCTACATGGATTATTGAATGGTTTATGGTATTGCAGTATATTGTAAACCGCTGATTGTATTGATAATGACTGGGAATGCATAGCTGAAACTTCAAAGTTAAGTTATAATACTTCAAAAGATTCTGTCATTTATGTTTTGGAGGTTATTTAGTTTGATATCAGTCATAGGGTATGTCCCTTTAACAGTGATAAATTTTAGTGTTTTGGTAAAAGCGTTTTTAATTGAAAAAAACGTGTATACTCATGTAATAATGCAATATTTAATGACATGCAACTTCCTTTATTTATTTGTTCTGTCATGAAGCAAAAATCTATTTGGTTTCTCAAACGTAATGAGTACAAAAGTAGTTTCGTTTGCCTAATATATGCTTGACAACGGAGACTGTAATGACTTAAATTGACACATTTTGTCGCTAAAATATAAAGTGCATAGATGTGAGAGAATTCCATGTCTTTATCTAAAATGGATAATGCATTAAATGTGGGTTTATTCACTGAATTTTTAAAACGGAAATAATATACATAATGTGTTTATGCCAGCTGCTATAATGTTAATATACCGTTTGTGTTACATACGTTTGCATTAATTATGCCATAGATAAAATAAACGTGTATTCGATGATTGATTATAGTATCAACGTATTTGCTTGAATTGTGAAAGATATTTCAGTAACTTGTCTACAAAATTATATGGTGTTTAGCTCGACTGGCACGAAATGCCAAGGCGGGATTTAAGGACCGATAAGTGTCCGGCGTCCGGCGTTTGTCGTCCACAGTTTGCATCAAACAAGATATCCTACCAAACCAATTTGAAAAACGCTTCACACTTATGTTTCTTGCATAAAGCTCTGCAAGAAGTCTTCAAACAATTTAATTGTATGCAGATCCCTGGTTGTTATGGCAACAAATAAGATACTCTCCAAAACTCTTCTTCTGAAACACCAGAAGCTTAGATATCTGACGTGTAAATATATCTAGTATATACATGTATATATCTAGTAGATCTCTACCAAGATTGAAATAAATCATGACCCTTGGGTTAAATTTACCTCGCCATGGGAACAATTGGTTTTACATAGATTTCTGTAGTGAACAATTAAAAAGTGCCTTCTCTGACGCCCCAAGGATTAGACCTAAGATATTTGACATGTAGCATTGCCTTGATGACCACTTCCAAGATGGGCTAAATCATGTCCGCAGGTCAGTTTACATTGGCTTATATAGGGGCACCTTTAAGCTTCGGTAAGAGGAGTGTAGCATTGCGCTATAGGGCACTAGCAAGATTGTTCAAATCATGACCTCATGCTTGACACCTAATTTTACATAGATTTCTTTCGGAAAAAAACTTTTCGTTTTAACCTAAATACCTAGAGGTCAGATACATGGCATAATAAAAAACTCAGTGAACCTCTACCAAGATAGTTGAAATCATGACCCATGGATCAAAATTGACCTCATCCGGAATTCACTTGATTTTGTATGGGCTTATATGGAGAAAGCTCGACTTTAAAACCACAAGGCATATTGTTAAGATATTTGGAATGTAGCATTGTGTAGTAGAGCTCTGCCAATACTGCTCAAAACAGGACCCAAGGTCAAAATTTACACCCCTCCTGGATATTTGTCAGATAGTATTACTTATTGGTCTTCTACCTAATATTTTCTAATCCTGCCCATCGGGTCATTATCAACACCGCCCAGGGTTGTACGTGATTTTCCATTTAAATATATAAGAACATTTTTTAAAATCGTCTTCCTCGGATCACAAGGATGAGTCTCAGTTTAATATTTGGCTTGTAGGATTTCCAAGTGACCCTGTACAAAGATTGTTCAGATCATACTTCTTGGTACCCGGAATCACTTTACCTACTGATATACTTTCTTGTTAGATTTTGGAGTAATGGTGTATTGTTTTTTTTTAGTTTGTTTTGTCTACGTCACCGTTGTTGATCTTGTGTAATAGCCAATGGTAGCCAGGTGAGCGATGCATGGCCACGATGTCCTTCTTCTTCAATGTACTGTTACATAGTTATGTAAGAGTTTTCAACATAATTTGTATTTGCAATTGTATGCACCCTTTCTAGTACATTTATATATGCAAAACATCGGACAGGAAGGTAATCAACCAATTACGGTAACTTGTCACCTTCGAATCAAATTATTTTGTACGAGCCCTCATCTAGTGAGCAAACTGTTCTTCAGCTAACAGCTTGACCGGCTTATGTACATTGGCCCTCTTTTAAACACTGTTCGAAGTGTCAGTGTCACTTTAGTTTAGTGTCTTCTGAAATTTTTCATTGCTGAGTACGCCGCATTGCCTTATCATGATTTTCAAAATATTTTATTGATGTTGTATAGGGTTATAGTATATGTCACAAACAAAAGTAACAACCTTTCCCATTTTGCGACTATTAGACGGTTGACTTGAGAAATTTTACAAAAAGTACAGGCTACGTTGTTTAATGTATGTAACAGGAACACTGCAACAACAAAGATGACACTAACACTTTCTACAGTTTACGAAGACAGTCTGCAATACCAGTGTCAATATGAGAAAGCTGACACTAGGCTACTGTACCATTTCAAGTTGTCTTGACTGAGATCATCAACAACATAAAATGTTATCCAGAAACAATCATACAGATATTTTGATATTGCTAATATATCACAAATATATGCTTCAAGTATCAAATGTCTGGAAGGATGCTGGCCTTTGCACACGCAATACAAGGAGTTACATATATATTGGCAGTATAAATACATTGTACAAATTTTGGATCGAATGTAACAAAAAAACTCAACCCAGTTTAAATGCCTTAACTTGTTATGAATACATTACAGCCTTTGCAAACAAAAGCAAGATCCTTAACAAGTGACGAATACGTAACAGCGTTTCGTGAAATAGAACAATTTACAGATGAAACAGCCTGCAAAGTATTGAATCATTTGTGTGGTGTTTGTAAGGCAAATCCGAACAGACAGGTGTGAAGTCAATGTTCGTTAAGTTGTCTACACCACTTGGCAGCATAAAAGGATCCGTGCCATATCATAAGATTCTGGTTCAGAAAATAAAGAGAGCGAATTTTGTTGCCCGTGTTAGAAGAGCACCAGCCAATAAATGTAAATCGGTCCAGCATTTATCCGAGGAACATGGGTGGTCACTAGATGGGAGATCGTACAAAAGAACTTGGTTCGAAGGTGACTAACTACCGCAAAACATTGTTGACCTTCTGACAACGGAAGCGATGCTCTGTGAATGTAATGACAATTTTGTTGAAGTTTTTTTTTGTAGACATTAAAGTGAACGACAGACAAAGGAATCAGAGTATGAACAGGACGAAAAAGCAGAAATAGAAAGTTGCTGAAAAGAATGTTCTTTATTATAAACATTAATTATTTTCTTTTGTAAAACTGCTGTAGTCATATTGTAGAAACTAGAACATGCATTTGCAAATATATGTATGATTCAAACTCTTCATCTGTAACACTACATTTAAAAACCTTTATTATTTTTTTGAATAATTTACATAAATGTTATTTTAAAATCCAAGAAAATGCTTGAATACAGAAATCAATGACATAATGTTTGCAAAATTATAACACAATATATACTAGCGGGAAAAAGAAACTTTGCATGGGTATAATATGCTATAACTTAAGAGATATATATATAAGAAATCTTAAAAAAAATCAACAGGGTTTTATCTGACCTTTATGTAACACCAGCTCAATTGATATAGTTATTGCATCAGCAGCGTCTTGGATAGACATCAGTTTTCAGAGACGTTCTCTAAACAAAGTTCATCTCATCAATACCGTGTATGTCCACCATTGGAATCCATGCATGCTTGGCAACGACGCCTCATTGATGCGACAAGTGTGGTGAAAAATGCCTGGGGAATACAATTCCAGATTCTCACAAGCGCACGTGACAGGTCAGGTAACGTCAACGGCTGATTTTGGAGGCGACGTAAGCGACGCTGCATCTTATCCTACACGTGTTCTATAGGCGACATACCCGGTGACATTGCAGGCCAGGGCAGCACATTCACATTGTTCTGGATCAAGAATAGGTGACGACCCGCGCGACGTGCGGGCGAGCGTTATCCTGTTGCAGCGTGGCGTTACGTTCCTGCACAAATGGAAGGACGTGAGGCCGTATGATTTCGTCACGGTATCTGATGCCTGTAAGTGTGCCGTCCACAACCACAAGAGCTGTTCTGCCACGGGATGAGATGCCACGTCACACCATGACACTACTTCCGCCGTTGAATCACATAACTGTCATGGAAACGTTCACCAACACGACGGTACACTCTAGAACGACCGTCGCTGCTGTCGATATGAAACCTGGACTCATCCGTGAAAAGAACACGTGACCAGTCCTGTTGCGTGAAGTCTATGTGTCGTCTACACCAGACAAAACGTGCTACACGATGACGTTGCTGGAGAACAGGACATATGACTGGACGTCGTGGACGTATGCCTTGTTCAAGCAATCGATTACGTACCGCTCGGGGACTAATTCTTTTAAGGCCAGGAATACTTCTAGCCGTCAACGTAGCAGTTCTGAGTCGTTCATGGATATGCGTATCCTGGCGATTAGACGTTACGCCGGTCTCTGGTGGTCCCAAACTGTTTGTACCGTCTCCACAAGGCGTCTACAGTATTTCGGTGCACACTAAATTGTCTGGCAACGTCAGTATGACGTACACCAGCTTCAATCATTCCTACGGCGCGGCATCTGTCAGTTTCATTTAGCCTTGGCATGGCGTATCAAAGTAAACTACCAGTGCAACTCATGTACTGACCAATGTAAATGACCGAGAGGGATACATAACTTACCTGTGTAAAGCTTTAATTTATAAATTTGACGATACATTAACATTTTACACATGCACTGTTTCTTTTTTCCGCTCGTATATAATATTAATATTAAATCAGCCCTTTGCAGAAATACATATATTTTCGTTTCCATGCTTTTGTTTAAGGCATTATCCTCTTAATTACAGACATGACATTCTAGAAGAGAACAGAGTTAATTGAAGAAAAATGCCAGTGATAGATAAATCTGGACATCTAGTGGAAACAAAATATAAAGTATACTCAGGTAATTCTTCACATTATACTTTAAATATGTATCATACGAAATCGTCGTGCTTGGTAAATGGTAAAAATACAGAACAGTTTCTGCAGATAGACCTTCCAAAATTATTTACTGCTATCGAAAGCAAGATATCCGGAGAAAACTGCACTATTGAGGACTTTAATGAAAATGTGCGAAATATGATATTGCAATATTTTAGTGCAAATAATGATACTGTACAGCATGGAGGTACTGGACAATACCTATCGATTCTTGATACCGAAGCTTCCTCATCTGACAAAAGATTTAATGAAAATATGTCAGTACATGCTTATTGTCAGACTGATAAAATGAATGAAAAACTTACTGCGAACGTCTTTTGTCAGACTAAGGAATGTGGTAAACAAGATATGTGCACAGAGATGAAAGATGGAGTAACTCAAACTTCGGACAACACAGTGTTTGACATATTGAGAGTGATACACACCAACGTGGTGGAAATAAAAGAACAGCTAGCTAACCACGTTATTCACAATTAAAACACGTTTTCACAGCTTAGAGATGAAATTGTTAGTGTAAAGAAACACTTCGCAACTGATAAAGCATGTACAGGTCGGACTGTCGAAGATATATCAGACAATCAAAGAGAAATGAATAAATGAGCTCCAAAAGGTCAACGAAACTCTCCAAAGGCGTCTGCAAGGAATACTTGAATCTCTTAAATCTTTTCACGAGAAAAGACCAGCTGATACTGTGAAGTCAGTACCGGCTGTGATGGGAGTAAGATCTTTCACTACTGATCAACCAGATAAACCTGCAAGGCAACCTGAACAAAACGACGGTTACAGCTCAGACACCCGAAGTGACCCAGTGAAAGAAAATAAACCGAAAACTATGCTTATAGGTAGTTCAATACTAAAGGGTGTAAATACCCGTGGTCTAGACAATGATGTTTATGTGAAGACAAACCCTGGAGCTACAATTCTGGAAATTGAAAAGAAACTGCTTGACATTAATACATGTCGAAACATAGTTGTCTATATTGGTGGCAATGACGCAGCAAACGGTAAACAAGTTCAGGATTTCAACAATGACTATGAACAATGATAAGGAATATGAGAGCTCAGCAACGCACACCACATCTTTGTACACTTTGTCCAAGAAAAGATGTAGATGTACGACCGTTCAATGACGCAATCAGAGGTTTAGCTGACAAACACGAGATTCCTCTAGTTGATTGCTACAGCTCTTCTGTCTACGGAAATGGTGCTATTGTACAGTCAAATTTCATGACAGATGGTATTCATCTTTCAAATAGAGGTACCAAAGTCCTTCTACAAAGCATTAATCGTAAGTGTAAAATATTCAAAATCAGACTACAAACAGACAATGATTATCACAGTGGTCAGATTAGTGCATGCTCTTTTTGCGGTCTAACTAATCACCGTTCAGACGATTGCCGACAACGTGGTTCAATCGGAAACAGTTTGATACAAAGAAACAAAAACCGAGGAGGTAATAATCGAACTGCGAGGAAAGAAAGCCAATTTTCAAGGTCAACTAACGCTTTCCGAAGTAGACCTGAAGTCTGGCAGTGCAAGAAGTGTTTCTCCGATGAACATTATACTAACAACTGTCCAAATATTAACACAAATCGTTATTATTAGGGACTCGAAGACAAGCACTCAGCTTTTAAAAGTTTCAATATATATAACGTTTTAAATTCTGTATGTGAATATTGCAGTTTTGAACTATGTCAGTGTAATGATTGTGTAACTTGTAGAGAAACTGATAGCGCTGACAAATGTGATAAATTAACAACCAAACGGAAGGTACTGCTTACAGGTAATGTTCGTAAATTTTTATCCACTAATGGATCTACTGATTATTTTAAAATTCAGAACGATACTAATACAAAAGTCACTGTACGTGTTGTAATGATTAAGAAACCAGAGTTAGTGATACAACTTTTGTAAGTAGAAATGCGTTATCTAGCTATGAGTTTTAAAAACAAAACACTCAACTTTAGTGTGACAATAAGAAATAGCTTTCAAGTTTTAAGCTCTTACCCTTCGAAAACAGGTGAAATCTCAAACGTAAATATGTCACTGTCGAAGCATAATACTAATAGTAAAAATTCAGATTTGACTCGGAATTCGCATAACTTAAAAAATAATCATTTTCATATGTTTATCTCTATCAATACATTACATGCGAATATATATTATCAAAGAGAAGTTTTAAAAAAAAACGTTATAGAGAAACTAACGGCATTCGAAATACACCTAATAATGTTTCTATAGTGGCAACAAATGTTTTGCAAAAGGCAACGGTAAAAAACGCGATTGGTTCGCGTGACAATTCATTTAAAAAGAGGATTACATATAGCCAGCATAAACATTCAACATATTTTACCAAAAATGGATGAATCAAAGTATCATTTGGGTTCTAATAATTCGTGTGATATTTTAGGCATTGTTGAAACTTTTCTTAGTAAAGATATATGCAACAATGATCTGCGTGTTCATAATTACAAATTGAAAGACGGGACAGAAATCATAAAAAGGGGGGGGGGGGGCGGGTTTTAGTTTATATAAGGAGTAATATTTTATAAAAACTATGCGATTTCAATATAAACTATGTTTTATATAAAAATGCTTGGAAATACAGTAATATGCGTTGGGAGGATAATGTATTACAAAATGGCCTTACACAGATGATCACATCCCCTACTAGAGTATGTAAAACTAGTTCTACCATTATTGATCATTTATATACCACAAGACCTGATTTACTTTGTGACGTTCGATGGCCAAATTATTCTATCAGTGATCATTATCCAGTATGCTTTACGAGAATAAGTCAACATCTAAATTGTAAAAAGGCGGATCACGAGACTATTAGATACAAGTGTTTCAAAAACATTTAATGAACAATTATTCAGTTACGATCTAGCCACTTTCACGCTTGAAAATTCTGAAATTTAGAGTTCTTTTACGCAGTCCTAAACTCTGTACTGTTAAAACATGCCCAAGTAAAGCAAAAGAGAATTAAATTTGACACGCAGCCAGGATGGTTTACTGCAGAAATTAGAAATGCCATATTCAAGAGAGATAAACTGCATAAATCTAAAAAGTTAAATGAATATAAAATTCAACGTAATAAGGTAACGTATATGATCAAACAAAGTAAAAAGAATTTCTACAATAATGCAATTAAGGAAAATAAAACTCCAAATTTCCTTTGGAAACACCTTAAAACTATTTCAAACACTGGGAAAAATAACAATGAGGCTGCTTCTATTCCGGATAGTTTGACAATAAACGAAACTATCATATCGGGAAAATTAAACATTGTAAATGAGCTTAATAAACATTTTGTGAATATTTCTAATATTGTGAAGAAAACAACATTTATAAAAGAATCTTTTACGAATTTAAAAAACATTCTTGATGAAAAATTAAAGCACACTGAGTTCAATATTGAATACATTACAGCGTTCGAAGTGAAGAAACTTATTGATAAACTTAACACTAACAAACCTACAGGGATAGATCATATCGGTCCAAGAATTCTAAAATACTGTGGCGACTATGTAACTGCCCCTCTTGCCTCTATCTTTAACAACTGCATTGATAAATGTACATCCCGTTCATTAAAGCAAGCTTATATTATTCCAATACACAAGGGAGGAGATAAAAATGATCCAAGTAATTATCGCCCAATATCAATTTTACCGACAATTTCTAAGATTTTTGAGCGACACATAGCAAATCAAATTCAAGACTACTTCAAGAAATACAATTTAATTCACGAGACACAATCTGGTTTTAGGCAACATCATTCCTGTCAAACTGCCTCAACCCATCTCATTGATTCGTGGATAAAAGACATAGACACTGGAAATTATATAGGTGCAGTGTTTCTTGATTTACGAAAGGCTTTTGACCTTGTTGACCACACCATATTAATTAATAAACTAAAGTTCTACCCGTATTTTCAGGTAAGAGTCCAATCACATGAAAAATACAATTAAGAACTAGAAATCAATTGAATGTATTTTTCATGTGATTGGACTCTTACCTGAAAATACGGGAAACGTCATTTGGACGCTTAGTGTATATGACGTCATTAGGACGTGACGTCATTTCCTGACGTTTTTTTTTTTTCATTTCTAAGCTTGTCATGAATATGATCATCATGTGAATTTAAAAAGTGTAGACAAATTTCTTGAAAAAGGTAATATTGTTTCTTTTAGTATGGTCAGTAAGAAATTTTTGTTTCCTATACAGAAATGTCAACCTGGCATTTGCCTTTTTGATAATAGAGCTAGCCATGTATTTACCAGTTAGACTCTGATCTAAAGTTGCACCTAGGTACTTGACAGATGAAGTGGAATTTATAATTTGACCATTGCAACTTATATGGTCGAAGGTTCGAATCCCAGCAGGGGACCGTTCTGATATGGCCTGTTGGTGAGCCGCCAGCTAGTTAAATAATGGTTACCGTATGCGAACCTGCCTGGTACCTGGCATTAAAGGGATAGGACTCGGGAGGTACATGTGCTCAAAAGGGAAGTGTCTCATAAGTCAGAAATGGATGGCCGTTTAAATATGGGTGACACTATAATAAACAAACACTTTATCTGTTTTATATGAAGGTTATTATTTGACTTTAACCTCGGCTTTCAGCCAAATAAAATTGACTCTGTTTTTCCTAAATGCAGGGACATCTTGTTATCAATTACCACTGACTAACCGATTCAAGATCCTCTGTTAACTCTTTCTCAATGGCTGACCTATTCTTACAAGAAACCAAAATAGCGGAGTCATCCGCATAAAGTAACAACTTATTTTTTACCACTGCAGACATATCATTAACGTAAATTAAAGATAAAAGAGGTCCTAGAATTGACCCTTGCGGAACACCACATGTAATCTTACAAGGCTTACAACATCAACAAGCTGTTGTCTCTCAGATAAATATGACCTGAACCATCGAACAATATCTTCCGCAAGACCGAGTCCTTTAAGTTTCATCAGAAGGAGAGTATGATCAACAGTATCAAACGCCTTTTGGAGACCAAGTAAAATCATACCAATAAGATGACCTTTATCCATTTCAAACTTGATATAATCAGAAAGATGTACAAGACACGTTTCAGTTGAAAATCTTCTTCTGAAACCAGACTGAAACTTATACAGTAACATATTATCATTGAAATATGATTCCACTTGATCATACACTATCCGTTCAAAGATCTTGGAAATAATACTTAGTATGGAAACTGGGCGGTAATTGCAAACATCAGTTTTATCATTTTTCTTAAAAATGGGTACAACCCTGGCTGATTTCAAATCATACGGAAAAACTCAATGACAAATTTATTACATGAGTGAGAGCACAAGCTATAATTGAAGCACCATCTCTAACAAATTTAGAGGGAATACCATCCAGCCCAGTTGACTTACTTACACTAAGCTTGTATAAGTACTACAAAACCTTATTTTCAGATAAAATTGAAAATGAAAAGTTATTAAAACTACACCCTTTTCTGAGTAAAAACTTAAGACAAACTTCCTTCCATATTTATAAAGAGACTGTGGTAACTTATCAACTAGTTTTGATGCAACTGTTGTGTAAAAAATATTAAATTTCTCTGACACTTTCTGTTTATCGAAACAAATCTTAGTGCTATCATCCATTTTAGACCTATATTTGAACAAGATGAATATTTTGATTTTTTTTAAGGCAGACCAAGGTCTTTTAGAGCAGTCCATAGTGCCTTAGAATCAGACTTGTTTTCTTCAACTCTATCTTTAAAAAAGTTTTGCTTAGCCCTATGTATTAGGAACTGAGTTTTATTCCTTACATGCTTGAAATGTTCTAAACTTTAATCAGACCTTTCTTGTTTATACACATGAAATAGCTTGTCACGTTCATTTATACACTGGAGAATTTCAGGTGTTATCCAAGGCTCAGTACGTTGTTTGATCCTAACCTGTTTAACAGGAGCTACACCATTTATAGCAGACAAAAATATAGATTTAAAAGAATTCCATGCATCAGAAACATTATCACATAATAAAACAGAACTCCAGTCAACATTTAACAAAGTTCTCTGAAAGTTGTCCTTATTGTAATTTTTCATGGAGCGAATGTTGACATTATTGTGCTTGCCAATAAAATGTTTACTGATTTTTCTAGTGCAATATATCATAAAATGAGCACTTATACATGTATCAATAATACCAGACTGTAAACCTTTTTCATTGTTAGACACTAATATAGGATCAATAATGGTAGATGACACTTTCCCAATTCTAGTAAAATCAGCAATCAATTGCCTAAAATTAAACATGTCCATAAAAGTTCTCAAGCTAGTAAACAATGCACACTTTTTGTTGCGTTTACAAACGTCTTTGTTAAAATCCCCTAAAATGTATGTTTCCATAGAAGTAAAATCTGACATGTTTGCACAGACAGTTTCTAAAATATTGTAGAAGTTTGACTGTTTTTGGGGTCTATAAATAACTCCACACACAATAGGTTTCGTCTTAGGTAGTAACAACTCGCACCAGACTGCTTCCAACTCCCCATGTAACAAATCCGGCCGGATGTTAAAGGTCCACTTCTAAGCGAAAATTAAGTGGGCATGTAGATTACCTTATGCAAGACACTAAATAATGAAGATTGTCAGGTTAAAATTTACAGAAAGTGTTTGGAACACGAAGAAAAGTATGTGTATTATGTTCAAATCTCAGTGATTCGACAAAATGACTACCCAGAACTTTTTAACTGTCTTCATAATGCATAGAAAAGTAACTGTACATGTACTGTGGTTTAATTAGAATTTCTACATACCAACTTTCATTTTATATTAAAAATAACTTATTTTTGTGTTTTTTAAAGTATATTTGAATTTTTGCTTTCGTTAGTATTGGACCTTTAAAGGCTATATCACTTCGTATGTAATATTTAATAAACGGGACTACTTATATGTTTCAAAATACTTTTTTTTGCAATTGGGTTCAATGTATGTTTTTTGGGGTCCACAAGGAAACTTAAGGAACTTTATTATTTCAGAGTTGTTAGTACTGGTCATGGAATTCCTTAAAAAGAAGAGTGTTTAGTATGTAGGCTTGTATGTTGTGAAATGGAGAGCAGATAGTTGACTATATACTCCTTCCATAGCATGGATCGCCGTAGTTGTCTTATGTTAATACATTAAAAGTTGTCTTGTTAACTGAGTGTACTGTCTTTTTAAAATAGTTTCTATATGTTCTAATAGTTGTGATGTCTTGAAATGAACTGTTATATCTTCTTAAGTGTGCTGATATCTTGTCAAAGTGTCGTACTATTTTGTCTTTTTTTATAAAATA
The DNA here is from genome assembly GCA_022818135.1 of Saxidomus purpurata. Lineage (NCBI taxonomy): Eukaryota > Metazoa > Mollusca > Bivalvia > Venerida > Veneridae > Saxidomus > Saxidomus purpurata. Next base: position 463,628 of record JAFMSR010000025.1, on the reverse strand, counting down.
TCTTCTTATTTTGTTGTTATATTATGTGAAACATACATGCTATCTTGTTTAGATATCACATTAACTTCTCTACATGCGATGTTGTTGTGTCAAATTGTCATGTTATCTTGTCGAAATACCGTCTTACTTTGTTCAAAATACATGTTGTTAAAAATTGTACTATTATGTCCAATGAGCGTATTATCATCTTGAAATGGTGTGTTATCTTGACAAAGTAACGTGTTATAATGTCAAACAGTCATGCTATCTTCTTAACGCGATGTGTTGTCTTGTCTACTTAACGTGTTATTATGTCAAACAGTCATGATATCTTCTTAAGTACGTGTGTTATCTTGTCAAAGTATCGTTATATTATGTCAAACAGTCATGCTATCTTCTTGGAGCGGTGTGTTATCGTGTCTACTTAACGGTTTATTATGTCAAACTGTTATGCTGTCTTTTTAAAGTGGTTTGTTATCTTGCCAAAGTGATATTATGTCAAATAGTCATGCTATCTTCTTACAGTGGTATGTTGTCTTGTCAACGTAACGTTATATTATGTCAAACAGTCGTAATCTTCTTGAAGTGGCGTGTTATCTTTTCAAAGTAACGTAAAATTATGTCCAACAGTCGTGCTGCCTTCTTAAAGTAGCGTGTTATCTTGTGAAAGTATCATTATATTATGTCAAACAATCATGCTATCTTCTTCAAGTCGTGTTTGACATAATCACACGTGACTAGAACAAGATAACACAATACTTTAAGAAGATAATATGGCTGTTTGACATAATTATACGTTACTTAGACAAGATAATACAAGACTTTATACTCAATATGCCTCATAGGACCAATATAACATGTGGCACATTGGAAGCAGTAAGAATTTAAAGCGCCGATGACAGGGTTAAACAACTTAGGCTCAACCATGCGTTTTCTATGATAATGCACCACGATACCTCAATTACAATTTTACAGAAAGTTTCATCCATTTAGAAAAAAGCTAAATATAGTCGGTGCAAATTGATTGTACATAATATGAAACGTTTTGAAAAAAAAAAAAATTTTTCGACGTAGTCGTATACTTTTGATTTAAACTTCCGTTGGTATGGACGCGTTGCTAACCAACTTCGTTATAATGTGACCAATCAGAATCTGCAAATTATTGGCTAGCGTTTCGGTACCGGAATAAGCAGTGTACTGCCCGGGAGCCTTCTGAAACACAAAATGTGTATATTTTTTTATATTATAGTTATTTATAATAAATCATGTTGTAAAAAAAGAAAAAACAGAACACGTTATGTCAAGGTTTCTGGACAGTACGAAGATCAACTTTTGTATTCAACGAGGTGTTGTCCGGGGCCGGACATCTAGCGTCATTGATTATTGGCTAGCGTTTCGGTACCGGAATAAGCAGTGTACTGCCCGGGAGCCTTCTGAAACACAAAATGTGTTTATTACGTCACCTACGTCGACCATCTTTTTTTTTTAAAGATATTACTTGTTTCCTTTAATTCCATTCATTAATTGAATAATCTGCCCGATAACATTAAGAGAAAAAACAACACACGAGTTAGTGGTTGCTATAGGAACTCGTTGGAAGCTTGGATTTTCCTATAACTCTATATAAAGTAAAGGGACCCCCTCACACACACACAGGCGTGGTCAATTTTGATCCAAGGGACTTGATTTGAACAAACTAAATAGAGGAACATTAATTGTTGCCATAGCAACCAGAGTTCTGCATGGAATGGAATTCTTTGAGCAACTTTGGTAGAGCTTCAGGCAAGGAACATCCCTGCCAAGTTTCATCAACATTGGCCATTGGCCAAGTGGTTTCAGAGGAGATGTCGACGGACGACGGTCAAGTATTCATCCATTAAGCTCAACCTGGTACAAAGTGCCAGGTGAGCTAGTAATTAAATCAAAACAGGAGATAGATTTCCACCCTGTTAGACTAGAAAAAATCAAACACTTTCAATCAATTTGAACACATGACAAACCTGATCATATATATTAAACTAAAGGTGGTCAATCAAATTTTGGCCATGTTACAGATTTGTTTGAAACTTAAACATCTGTGGCCGAGTGCATAAAGAAGGCGTAGATTGCGCTGTCGTAAACGGTCTGCGCTGGCGTAACTAATCCTGTCGTACAACGGGATTTTAAGGTAGTGGATGTGTAATGAGTACTTCCTGTTTAAGGATCATTTGGAATACTTTGGATTTTATAGCAGTACCTATTTTGTACTGTGGTGCAGTGGTTAGAGCGTCTGCTTTGAGATCAAGAGGTCCTGAGTTCAATCCCCGAAGGAGCCAAAACTTGTTTTCGTTATTTTTTTCTTTTTTAGTTATCAAACTGAATAACATGAAAAATTAAGCCATTTTACAAGATTTGAGAACTGTATCTTAATTTTCCTTGGTTTTATCAAGCTGTACAGTTACTTGAAAATACAAAAATTGACCGTGCTCATTTTTAAAAGTTGAATATCTCAAAAAGTAGACGGTAAAACATTTTTATTTTTTCTTATATTTCAATTCATATACTACTTATAAAAGTTTTATAATCAGTAGTGATGGCCCTACTCCGAATCTTTTGCTAAAGCCGTGTATTTGTACATGTGTGATATGTCTCGTGGCAAAATTAGGAAAATTGTATACCCTAGTTTTTGGCATTATTGCATATTTTTTGTTACACATGTTAAGCTTGTAGAATTATAATTCATGTTTTGTAATTCTACATTGCTTGCAGTACTTTTTGAACGTGGAATTTTTTTAAATGTATATAGATACTTACAAACATACCTATTTTAACTTTTATGGTACTTTTTAATATGGTCAGTATTTCTAAAGTGGGGGTAGGGCAACAAAAAACGAAATTAATTTTTAATTAAACGGTGAAATGTCTTTACATTTTGCACACTAGTCGGTTAACAGATGTAGATCATATAAATGTTATGTTTAATGTGTTTTGGAATAGTGTCCATTAGACCCCCAATACCTTAAGTCGAGTGCATAAAGCGAGCGTACGTCCGTTGTAGATACGCCCGGGTTACGACTGTCTTAATTATTGTACCACATATTTCTCGTGCAAAATCATTGTATTTCTTGTTTCAATGCATGAGATTTTATATGCATGTTAAAATAATCTGTTTTAAATAATGGGAACATGTCTAGAAATATAACACTTTTTTTACAAAAAGTATTTCTAAAATTTAAAATTGCCTGTTTTGTATGAATACGAGAATATCAACATGTCTAGGAACTTAACAATTTCTTAAATTTAAAATGAACTCTGAAATAGTTGCAACATGTAACTAAAAGTATTAGATCTAGCTCTTCACTGTTCAAATGAAATATCTATTTTAATAGTCGTATAAAGAAAGATTATGCTGAATGTTACAACGTTTTATAGTTGAACTATAACATATATTGCGTCTAGTTAACAAGGATTTCATAAGCGAAGTTAACAAAAGAAGGCCCCTATACGGATTTGACTGTAATTTTATTTTAAGAGGGTGTATGGGAAAGGGTATTTAGAAATCACAGTTTCGGCAGTTGTTTGGCTTGTCTGTCTGTTTGTTTCACAACTATGTAAACTGTACTTGAGACTCGAACTTCTTCAAACGTTTTCTTTAGATCAAACCAATTACATGTAAATACGTGTAATCAGTACAAACTCCGGCGTGTCTCCCTTCATGCCTAGAAAAATAGAATTTTGAAGCCGAAAAGAGGAGAGATTTACCTGATTGCAATTTCCAGTCAGTTTTAGCCAAAGATTGAATTTGATTGATTGCCAAAAAGTAGGCCAAACGCGGTGACCAATTTGATCTGTGAGTGTGTTTGACCTAGTTTGAATGTCTGGGTCGTGGAAGCCTAACATTTTTATTGATGTATGATAACAGGAAGTATGCATTTGAGTTTTGTAATGTAAAATCCCCTTTTTAATAAATTGTTGTCCTTCTTTTATTTGACCTATCATTATGTTAGTTAATTTTTTAAAATTTAAATTGTAATATTTCATTCCCATCTTAATGTGTTCCAAAAATAACACTGTTCCACATTAACCCTTTGAAAAAAATCTTTGCATCTTAAACTTTTCTCCCATATGAATTATCCCTGTATCTAATTTTTGGTTGTACCAGAAATTAAATGGCGGGAAAATTAGTATAAATATGCATGCATAAATGTTACTCAAAAACAATAACGAGTCAGACTTTTTTACATAATTTCAACATCAATCATTTTTCAACACTCAGAAGTAAATCCTGCAATATATGTTTTCAAGTTGGAAATTTTTTGTTAAAATCCCTTACTGCACCTTTTAAGGAGAGAATAAAGTGTGCCGAAAGATATGTTACTTAAATTATAAAATAGAATATATGTATGAAATTTTAACCTTTTCACCTACTTTTAAATACCGAAATGTTAAAAGTCTGAGTATACGCTTTCCTTTCATATATTGATTTATATGTCTCTCGAATTTAACCGTTGTACCCGGTGTGACCGTGTCCATAACCCTGAACTGATCTATAGATGTCTTGTCATCGCCTCGATCAGGTGAAGTTTTTTAATTACCCTTTAAGGCTTTTATGGAAGACAGAAGACAGATTTAAAGCCGAATGTTGCCTTACCCTCGAACCGAGCCGGATGAAACAGGAGTTCCGTATATCGACTTGATATCTTAAAATTTTGTTCTAAAACCGAGTAGTTCAAGAGATATCACTTGAAACGCTATATTACAGACAGACGAGCAAACAGATGGACACCCCAAGACAAAACCATATGTCTCCAACAGACTATTACACCAAAATATTGCCTTTACTGATATTTGACATGATAAAGTATATAAAAATTCAAGTACGCTATAGTTACGCCTACTCCATAGCAGTCGTGACGTTCGTGCTAGATTTACTACTTGACTTACGCTACGTCTCGTTTATGCACTCCGATTAAATTTTGCGACCGTTATCTACGCTCTAGATAAGCTGGACGTAGGCGTACGACCGCTTTTAATAATGCACTCGGCCACTGATCAATTACACTCATTTATGTTCACTTTGCGCTTAAATCATTTTCACTGGAGGTATTTTTAAAATTTGATTTTCTCTAGAATTTGTACAAATTTGATACACATACTTTGCCTACGGAAAGATATACATATAAAACCTATTGTATTATAATTGTTGAATGTTTGCATTAAAAATTATATAATTATTTAGATGGAATTCATTAGAAATGCAAGTTTGAAAAAATATTATTACCTCCCTTTACCTATCTTGGTTGTGCACCCAAAATAGATTGGAAATAAATGAATTCAGAAGCTACACGTAGTTTTAAAACTTGCCTTTTGGTTCAGAATGTTAAAGTATTTGTATATCTATCCAATGCAAATGTAAAAGTAGAAATTATATTGAAATAAAAAAGAAATACTCAACTTTTTAATTACTTTCAAATTAATAAAGTGGAGTAATAACAAAATTTTATAAAAGTAAATAAAATGTAAATTTTGAATAGGGATCTAACTCTATGTAATGGCTCTTCTTGTTCCTTCTAGATAAATCTCTAACAGAATATACAAAAAATAAAAATTGTCATCAAATGTTGCTTAAATACGATTGACCACCTTTAACGGTTAGCTAAAAACATTCACCATCGATAAAATACAACTTAATAGTTTACGCCATAAGGCAATATGACTCATAAAGCCCAATGTCGCTTTGCTGTTATCTACAAAGGCGCAAAACAGTTTTTTTGTTCCCTGTTAATTACATATCCACCAGTTTTTTCAACAAGAATATTTGGTCAATTGTGCATTGATGTTTCTCGAAACCAGCTCATTCTTCACAAAACATTGTTATTTAGCTTTAAGTTAAAAAAAAGCCTTTAAGTACTCCAAAAATCACTTCATTCACGGTCTTGTTGTTTTTACCTGAAATGAATAAAAAAAGCCACATAAGAAACTGTTAAAGATGCAACACTGAAATACAGAAATTTTATAGTTATCTTGTAAGTATTATAGTATTGGTTAAAGTCCCATTACGCCGAAAAAAAATGTTTGTTTTAGGTTTCATGCCCCCCAAAAATAGGGTAGGTGTGTAGGGAATATTTTTTGGGGTGGGGAAACCTGAAACAAACATATTTTTTTTATGCCTTAGCAAGCTGGATGTAAAATTATATGAAGTTCTTATGTTACCAAGACAGCAGCTGCTGTCTTACCAGCTAGACTGACCCTTCTTTGCTCGAAAAACTTTTAAAAACCCGATTTCTGAATAGAAACACTATTATTGTACTAAGTTACCTTATTATTTGAATGTAATCTTTACTTTTTACGAAACTGCTATTACCCCGCTACAGTCTAAATATCAGCTAAATGTCCTTTAGTTTCCTTGTTTGGCTATCCTCTTTCACAGCAGCTCTGACATCAATGGTCAACCAATTCTGTGGAAGAATATACAATCACTAATTAGATATGTCAATGTACATGTATGATGCTCACTGGCAGTCACTGCCACAAAAGACAAAGGGGCAAGGCATGCTTGAATTTTTTAAAACATAGTATAATGTATCTATAAATAAAAAATCAAATGTGTACAGCCCCTTTGATAAAAGAAACTCATAACGCAGAAAAAAAATGTGTTTAGGGCAACAGTCCCAAAAATGTTATATAGGGTAGGGACAAAGCTTTTTTTTTAAAGTAAAAAGTGAAAAAGATTCTATAGGTTGGAATAAAACAATCTGTGTTTATGGTAACGGTCCAAAAATGCTAGTTAGTCTACATGCATAACATAGGGAAGGGACACTTCACATTTTTTTTACTTTGAAAAAAAAAACTCTAGGGTCGGGGGTTTCGCCAGGTAGGGTCGGGTTACCCGAAACACAGATATTTTTTTTTGGCCTTATCGCAGCAAACTGTTTTGTCAAACAGGTTCGTTTTTATCAAGTATGGCGAAGAACACAAAAGTATTGTAAACTTTGTGTTGGTAGTGTATGTGTGTGTGTGTACATGATTGTGTGTGTGTGTGTGTGTGTTGTGTGTGTGTGTGTGTGTGTGTGTGTGTGTTGGTGGTGTGCACTTCTGGGTGCTATGGGGCTCGTTTTGGGGAGGCTGCGTTTTTGGTATGTGGCATTCCCTGTTTGATATTATTTTTGTTTTTAGATTATTACCTGAAATTTCCAGAGATCTCGTTTCACTGCTGATTTTTTTGAAACTGCCAAAATATCAAATCACTCAACATTTGTTTACTCTGGATCAGTGACATCAAAGCTATAGGAAAGGTAGCACGTTCTATTTTATGACGTCAAAGCCCTATGACGAAAACGCTATGACGTCATTGTCATCTACACTTATTCTAAACGCTGTTGAGGTTGGACATGGCATCGAGAAACAAGTTTGCAGGGAGAAATAATAGACTCTATGATCAATGGGGATCAACAGAAGAACAATCAGCATATAATTCTCCAAGTGGTTGTAAATTGTTGTTTTCTTCGGATAAGACAAATTATAAAGGTGAGTCAACGTTTCTTGGTCGATGCTAAATATTCACAAGATAAAACATCTATTTTCGTTTACAACTTGGTGTCCGTTATTGTCATTACTTAGATCTACAGTACAGTACACGCCATTACCGTAGAAGGCTTGTCGGCCACTGCCCCATCATCATTTTCCGACCGCTTATCAAAGTAAAAATAGATCTATCTATATTCACTTTAGCAGCATTTAATTTTTGAGAAGTCGGAACCAGATCTACATTCTCAATGGGGTTCGTTTTGGGGAGGCTGCGTTTTTGGTACGTGGCATTCCCTGTTTGATATTATTTTTGTTTTTGTGAAGATGACTGACGATGTCTGTGGTCCCCTTTATCTCTGTAAAGACGACGGAGTACGAACTGTCTTATGTACGAGGGCATATCTACTATTCTGCCATCTGGTGGTTACCTCCCTTTTGAATTGCTGGCGCCATTTGTAAACATTTAGGGTTTTCACGTACCTGGTAACAATAAATGCTATTACGACCCAAATAGGTGTGTAACTAGGATTTTCATCATGATTATGATAGTTGCAAGTTTAGTCTTACTATTTACACTTTGAAGGTATACCGATTTTACAGGTTGACATTTTACTGGCTAGAGTCCTACATTGTAGTTAGTCTCAATAATAAGACTTCAAACGCAGACCCATTTTACATACAGACATTTTATAGTTATCTTCGCTCGGAGGCTGGATAGCGCCTAGTAAAAAATATAACGATATTCACCCGCTGAGTACAATTATTTGGAGTAATATATATGCAAAGAAAAAGATAGTGTGTCTTGCATCTGTGCTATGGTTCTGTCAAAGGTGTGACAGTCAGATCAGTGAAAGGGGTCACACTGAAGCGCCAAATGAATAAAGACTGACGGATGTGTCGTGCCAGCTGGGCTTTAGGGCTGCAGTTGACCCCCTCCCCAGCCAAGTCCGCAGATACATTTTTGCTCGAGCTGGTACTTTTGTCCTCGTTAATAATAGACACAGCGACAGTGTATTCTCTTATCACATAAGTGAACATTTAATATTCACATCTATCTATGTCTTATATTAAAGATTGTGTATTTGACATTGTTTTTGTTGCCACCTGAACACTTTGCAGTTGCAAGTTTGGTGCTTCAGAGATGGTGAAATATGATGCTGGAAATTGTACCATTTCATAGACACAGCTCAATTTTTTTCCTGTCTGGAGGGAACACCCCTCCCTGATCCACCCCGAGTCAGCCCCCCAGACATGCCTTCTCTGTATCTGCCAGTGCATACCCCAGTCATTTCACCTCCCAAAATTGTAAATGATTTCACCTCCATGGCCAGTCACCATGATGACAGAACATGTTGCATGCACTTCAAAACAGAACGTTTAGAAATTATTCAGTTAATGTTAAGACTTTGATGCGAATTTTCAAGCTTTTTAGAATGTTTTGAAGAATTTTATGATATAGATGTAATTAATAAATTGTTTCACTAATTAATTTTGCATATTTTATTATATTATGTTGTTGGTGTTCTATTATTTCTATATAAATATTTGCCGTCACATTTGATGCTAGCCACAGGGACCTGGCAGCTCCCATAGATACTGATACATTTGTATATTGAAACAAAAGAGTAAACTTTTTTTTCACTATACACCTATATGCAGATTGTGTTAGAATTGGCAGTTTAACATTCAATCATTTATACTGTAAATTTGTATACTCAAAGCCTGAATTCTGATTGACCATCCCAACATTAAACACTGCTCTGTAACATGAAAAAGAAATATTCTTAGATGACCCACCAAGAAGATGTTGTGTACCAATTTCAGGGGAGAAAAATGTAAATAAGAAAGATATATGTAAACAAGAGAAAATTGATGTGTATACTCAGACCTTGTTTCTGTAACTATGTTATTTTAAGTTTTGTACTAAATTTTCAGGAAAGCATGCATCTTGTAGTGTCATCTCAACCATTTTCACATCCTGCTCTGCCTGACAACTGCTGCTCTGAAGCCAAATATTCTGCAGCTGCATGGAAAACACATTGGTAGGTGAGTTAACTTGCTTAAAAAGTTTCTCTTTCATTTTGGAATTGATATAATGCATTATGTTACATGTGTAGCAAGTTTGATGGTGATTTTCAGAACAAAAATAAATATACATGGTCTTATTTGCAATGTTGTGTGGTCAAAGCCACCCCGGTCAATAATCCAAAGTGGTCAATATATGGCCGATTGGTGGTAAAATGAATATTTTGTGATCACTTTTGGTTGTCTTAATATGAATAATGAATTAACAATTAAATTGATAGTATTAAGAATAAAAAGTAAAGTTCAGCTAAATCACCTGGTCAATACCTCCAAAGTGGTCAATATTATATATACATCAGTATTGGTTGGTTCATCTAGCCACTCTCTACGTGGTTAATTGAAAATTTTCTCGCATTGTGATCAAAACTCAGTCTGGTCAATTAAATATGTTGCGATATTTTTTTGTATGTTTTGATGCAAAAAATGACTTAATTCTCCAATGTGGTAAAATTTATAATTAATGAAATAAGGGTAATGTACAATTAAATCTACCCTTTGGAGGTAAATGTAAGTCAATTGTGGCTGTTTTGTCTGTTCCCTCTATTGTTGTATATACTGGTCAATTGATGGTCAGTTGAATATTATTTTTAGTGTAATATACACTTTTAAATTCAAATACAGACATAAGTACTTTCTTTGTTCCTAAATCTGTAAGCTAGCAAATTCCTTACTATTATTATTTTAAAAGTTGTATAGTATTTTCTTACGGTGTTGCTTATAAACATGAATACTCTGAGGAACTTTTCTACAACCTTATTTGATAGAAAAATCTTGTTTTCCTGGAATGTCCACGTAATTTTTTTCTATGTAAACATAAAGTCCAGTGAAGGTGATGTAAACTTGAAAGTTCATTGAAAGTGATAAATATAATGTGTAAGTTGCAATGCTGAAAATTTTGATGTACTATTTTCTTTCTATTTTCAGTAAATTACAAGTGAATTGTTTGACAATGTAGCATACATGGAGGGATTCTGTTTGCAGCTAATTTCAGAAAAAAAAACAATTGGTGTGTCTTTCCAGGTACCTAATCATGTTGTTTTATAAAAAAAAATTATGACCTATACGTGAGAATTTTACTCACAACAAATAAAAGTAGTGATTTTTAGAGGTAACGTTCGGCAGAACTTATGCCATGGTGGTTTGTCTGTTGACTTGTCCGTACATCTGTTCGTAAACTTTTCCTTTATAACACTGTACAGGTCAAAATTTTCAAATTTGACTATCATGAAACTTTCTCAGAAGGTTGCCTCCAATATGTAGGGGGTCAATGGGTCAAAAGTCTTTGCATGTAACAATTTTCATTCAGCTTTCATCAGACTTGCTCAGAATATTGCCTGCAACATGTAGATAATCCCTTTCGTTTTTTGGGTGAATTGGTCAAAGTCACGGTCAATATTTTGAAAAAGCTTGAAAAAATTGCTACCCATACCCTGTGTCATGCACAACACCATGTTCGAATGTGGGACATCTTGGGTCAGAAACTAGGTCACAAGAACAAATCATATAAAAACCTTCTGTATGAATTTGAGTTTTCATTTTTCATTTGATTTTCATGAAACTTTGTCAGTATGATCGCCTTGATGAAATTTAGGTCGAGATCAAATATCGGTCATCTGGGGTCAAAAACTAGGTTACCCAGTCAAATCATAGAAAAACCTTGTGTATGCAATAGAGTTTGCATTTTTAGCTCACCTGAGCTGGCTCAGGGTGAGCTATTAGGATCGATGAATGTCCGTTGTCCGTCCACACTAAGTTCGTTTACACTCTAGTGGTCACATTTTTGCCTCAATTGTCATGAAACTTGGTCAGGATGTTTGTCCTAGTAATTACTCAGACAAGTTCGAATATGGGTCATCTCGGACAAGGTCACATGACCCAAAAATAGAAAAATCTTGTTAAGGCTCTAGAGGCTACTGTTTCAGTCCAAATATCCTGGCAATTTGTCAAAAAGGTTGTTTGGCTGATTTCTAGATCAAGTTTTAATATGGGTCACCTGGGGTCAAAAACTAGGTCACACAGCCCAAATATGGAAAAACCTTGTTAACATTTTCAGCCCAAATATCATGGAAATTTGTCAGAAAGGTTGTTAAGATGATTTCTAGCTCACGTTTCAATATGGGTCATCTGGGGTCAAAAACTAGGTCACACAGCGTGAATATGGAAAAACCTTGTTAACACTCTAGATGTTACATTTGCAGCCCAGATATCCTTGAAATTTGTCAGAAAGGTTGTTTCGATGATTTCTAGCTCAAGTTCGAATATGGGTCATCTGGGGTCAAAAACTAGGTCACACAGCCCAAATATGGAAAAACCTTGTTAACATTCTAGAGGTAACCTTTTCAGCCCAAATATCCGAAAGATTATTAAGATGATTTCTAGCTCAAGTTCGAATATGGGTCACCTGGGGTCAAAAACTAGGTCACACAGCCCAAATGTGGAAACACCTTGTTAACACTCTAGAGGTGACATTTTCAGCCCAAATATCCTGGAAATTTATCAGAAAGATTATTTTGATGATTTCTAGCCCAAGTTTTAATATGGGTCATCTGGGGTCAAAAACTAGATCACAGAACCCAAATATGGAAAGGCCTTGTTAATATTATAGAGGTGACATTTTCAGCCCAAATATCCTGGAAATTTGTCAGATAGGTTGTTGAGATGATTTCTAGCTCAATTTGGAATATGGGCCATCTGGGGTCAAAAACTAGGTCACACAGCCCAAATACGAAAAAACCTTGTTAACACAGTAGAGGTAACAATTTTTAGCCCAAATATCCTGGAAATTTGTCAGAAAGGTTGTTTTGATGATTTCTAGCAACTTTGTTAAAAGCAGTTGTACTCTGGTGAGCGATAAAGGGCCATCATGGCCCTCTTGTTCATTGTATCTTCATGGAACTTTGTTAGTATGATTGTCTTGATGAAATGTAGGTGGAGTATGAATATGGGTACTCTGAATTCAATAACTAGGTCACCCGGTTGAAAACCTTGTGTATGCCATACAGGTGACATTTGCAACCAAATCATCATGTAAATCGATCAAAAGTTATGCCTTGTCAAGGTCAAACAGAATGTTTGTGTTTATGATATAAAGTTTAGAGCTGGAAGTTTGGTCACATATTGTCATAAGTCGCAGATCCACGTGAGCGATAAAGAGCCATCTTCAGGCCCCCTTGTTTCATAGAAATAGAAAAGAAGAAAGAAACAAGTCCAGCCTTGAACAACTACACATATTCCTTCACTTATTAGCTCACATGGCACAAAACTCCAGAGTGAGCTATTAGGATCGTTCACTGTCTTGCATGGCCCTCAGCCTCTTGTTAATTATCTCTCTTAGTTAAATTGTCTCTTCCGTTAAATATTTCATGTAAAGATTTTGCTTCCATTTTTACTCTAGCTGAAATAGCTCATATAGTGTGTGCAGAATATGAGTCTAACTACACTTACTATAATATAAGCACATGGGTCACATTTGACCAGCAATCATCAGGAAAAATTTAAAAATAATTATCTTCATGATATCAATGCCAATTTTGAATGTGGGTCATAATGGTCGCTATTATCACTTCTTCTGTCATCTGATTTGGTGCTTCTTTAGTCAAATCATTACAAAACAGTCTCAAAACAGTAACAGTAACTGGTTCTAAAGTAAAACAGTACTCCATAGAATTGAATGTTGACCATATAAGATACAGCATGCTCTGATGAGCAACATATTGCCAACTGAGTCTCATGTTATCATAGCATGTATTGTTCAACTTTCTTTCTACATACATTCTCTTATTACCACATATTTTTTTTTCATTTCAGGAGCCATTGTCATATCGTGGGAGTGAAGAAAGTTCCTAAATATTGTTTAGAAAGACAGTCGTGTTTTAGAAGTTAGCAGCAAAATGAACTGAAACTTTAAGCTTGTCAATAATTTAACGTACAACAAAAGTGTGAAAAAATACATTTCAGAATTAAGAGGCAGATGCAAGAATGATATGTTTTAAATAAGTATCTAGTTAGGTATGCTTTGTATGAACTTTAATCTTTGAAATGCCAATACTACAATAAGTCTGTTTACAAAATTTAATTCCTGTAATATTAACCTATAACTCACTAACAGTGTTTGTGTCGCCCTTTAGGAATACTTGCGACCATTAAAAACCGTATATACAGTCACAAATATCAAAATTACGAAACAGTTATTCCTATATTTTATACTTAGATTTTTGCTATAACTTTGCCAAATCTTAAGATGTCTTTATCAAACTTTCAAAATTGATTGCTTATGTCAAAAGGGTTGTGATGCCACCAATTTTGTAGGTCAAGGTCATATTTAACAGAGTAATGCCCCTTTTAGTACTTAGATTTTGTCACAAAAACTTAATGTTGACTATAACTTTGCCATTTCTTAAGATTTCTTCATCAAACTTTCAAATTGTATTGCTTATGTCAAAGGGTTGTGATGCCGCAAAATTGGTTATTCTGACAAAGTGTAAGAGGGCGACACAAGTGTTCTACTGAACATCCATCTAGCCTACACCTACAGACCATAATATATCTTGCTTAACTGGGTTGAAACGAACATGAAAGTGCGTCTACGGCCGACCCCAGTATTTTTATTGAAGAAATAGAGGGTAAGGCTTGTCCCTTTTAGGCTAGCCCTACCTACAAAAACAAATTTAACTAATTAGTGGCATTAACTTTTTTCATAAATTGTAAAGCATTTGATTGGATTATACATGAGGGCAAAATGTAAGTGAACGAAATGTAGTGTGTGTTATAGTATAGAATAAAAAACATTAAAAATGACAACTTTGTTGGGCAATTGTTGTTTGTTGAATGTATCTAAATTTTGAGTTTGCTTGATTAGGTGTGTTTTACTTAAATGTTTCAAACTAATATTATCAACTGGTGTCTAGTGGGCAAGGTATATGAAGAGGTTTAGTCTGTCTGTAACTCTCTATATATGTTAGAAAAGCCCTAATTGACAGCATAAAGGGAAAAGCCTCGTCTTTTCAGGCAATGGCAATTTGAGAATGTTTGTCGGACAAGGCTCTGCAATCCTTAGTGCCTGTCGTCACATTATATTTGTGACACGGTGCCTTGGGTGCGCTGTGGGTCTTATGTCAGACACTCTCATTTCCAAATTCATTGATAACCACGTGGAGTGTACAGACAATTAGAACAGCACATCCGTTGGTCACATTGAGCAGATAATACACTGCATCAATAGTCCAACTACTTTATGTAGTATACAATTTTGCAGTTGATGAACCAGATCCCTTACACAAGAAATAAGTAACTGCATTTACTTCTTAAAGTCATTGTCTGTCTGCAGTTTGTACCATGCATACTCTGCATGCCTGAAGCAAAATATGTACAACCATAAAGAACAGGTATTCTGTAATTGCAGGTCTGAAGACTATACCATGCATAGTCTGCACGTCTGCAGACTATACCATGCATACTCTGCATGTCTGCAGACTATACCATGCCTAGTCTGCAGGTCTGCAGACTATGTGATGCATACTCTGCAGGTCTGCAGACTATACCATGCATAGTCTGCAGGTCTGCAGACTATACCATGCATAGTATGTAGGGCTGCAGACTATACCATGCATAGTCTGCATGCCTGCAGCAAAGTATGTGCACACAGCTGCAGTTAATAAAGTGTATCATTGTGTATCTTGCATCAAACTGTTCAGCTGTTTGACATGTTAAACGGGTAGACAATGTAAAGACATTCGCAGCTCTTGTTTACTAAAACAAGACAGTTTACACTTGTGTTGCAAGCTGCAGCATAACAAAAATATAGAGCACACCTCTTCCATACCTGCAGTCGATGAATACTGGCTTAAGACAATCGCCATACAACAGCTATTGAATCTTATTTAAAAGGAAGTTTTGTAAGGACTGCTTTTACTTTGCTTTAAACATGGTACCAAAGATAAGGTGCATAAAACTGCAAAACAACAACTTTGCCCACGGGTTTTGTCTATTTTACTTAATTACAAGATTTTTCTTAGAAAAAAAAATAGCGTGTTTTAAAGGGTTTGCGATGAACATTATAGTATAGTATTTCATGTAATTGATATGGCGATATGTAAGCGATATCTCATATAGACAGTACATGTAATATATCTAAAATAGTAGTAACGCATTTCATCCCGGCTTTAATATTTTAAAACTAGATTTGGTTTCATGCATTTTTTCCTAATTTCAGTAAGAAGTATAAAGTAACCTTTTCAATCATTTCAGTAAGAAAAATAGTAACCTATTTCAGAAAAATGCTATTTTCGCTAAACTCCGCTAAAGTGGTGTATCAGCTTCATACATGTACATCTGCATAAAATTATAAGCAAAACGTAAGCATTTAATAGTTTAGTCATAGTTTATATTAATTTATTTTAGCTCGATTGTGAAGGACGCTTGTAGCTTATAGAGTCACTGAATGTACTGTTCCATGTTTTCATTTTGGTGAGATTCTTTCGCCAGTTTAATACAACCATTGTAAGCATCTCTTTCTTTTTGAGCTTCAACTATGTGATTTTTCATAGTTGCCGTGTATTTCTAATATTTCTTCCTCAGTGACGGAATCAACAATTGCTTTTTCACAAGTCGCACAAACATCGTCTCTCGGACAGGCTATTCTAATATGCGATAAACAGTGTGTCCAGATATTACAGAATGTTGAGAATTTAACAAAGCGACATTGAGATACTGACTGCAAACATGTGTCAACATACTTTTCATGCATTATCTTTTTCGTTGTTTCACTGGTCAAATATATAGGCGCAATGTGATTGCGACCTCTGGGGGCAGCAGTATTTAACAAAGCGACACTGAGGTACTGACTGCAAACATGTGTCAACATACTTTTCATGCATTATCTTTTTTGTTGTTTCACTGGTCAAATATATAGGCGCAATGTGATCGCGACCTCTAGGTGCAGCAGGTTGACGAATACCGTATTCATCTGCATAATTTGAAATGTACTGCACTACTGTTTTGAAATCTTCAAATATAAGTGATTTAGATGGTTTCCTACCACTATTTCCATGAGTTCTAGACACAACACCAGATGTATTAACATGTGTCATAATGCTTTGCAGACTGTGTTTACCTATGTCAATAATCAACATGAAAGTTTTTTTACATACTTGTTTTCCAAGAAACATAAATTCGTGCCGAACCCTCATACGCTTGTTTCCTTTCTTGGTTTTCTCATTGTCTGCATTGTCTACTAACGTTGCCAAAATGTACATTTCTGTGTCTTGTTTTTTTTCCATTTCACGCATATTCAGAATGTGTTTATGAATATCAGCTGTTGTAAATACAGCATGGCAAGCTCTTTGGCAACCACAGCCATCTGTCTGAAAACGTCTTACTTTGATTAAGTCCGGGTCATCTTGCGCGATTGTTGCACCCGCATACTGCAGTTCGTTCCCAGAATCATTACTGTCATCAACATTCTCCGTTTCTGAATTGACAAGATACTCTCTAGCTCTGTGATCAAGGTCTGGTACATTCAGTTCAATGTCACCATTGGTATCGCTTTCATCTTTGTCACTAGCATCACTCAACTGGAAAGCATACGGAGTAACACTCGGCGACCGACCAAAATTCTCGGAAAACAAACTCTCCAGTTCCTAAAAATATGATATGTCTTTTGTTTTTATTCATACAAAATTTCTTGCAAAAAATCTTATTTGAGCCGATTAAACTTTTTTTAAAAATAAAGACAAAGAATCAAGTAAAATCTACATGTACAATACATGTACAATGTGTATTTGTAAAAATAAACGTTTAATTCTATTCCCATTAATGATCTTGTCCATGAGTGAACTGCATGAAGTGCACAAGCTCAAAATTACCTGAAAGGATTTTCTAAGAAATAGCAGAAAAACATTTTGAACTCACGCAAACAAATTCTTCAGGATCGTCAGTGCATTACACCATTCGGCTACAGCGGATTTAACATTCTTCTATCGATTTTTACTACTTGTAATTAAATTACACAAATCCATCCGATAAACTTTTATAACAAAAGGAATTTACATTTTTTATCAAATAACTATACAACTGCATTGCTAGTTATCCTTATTTCATGCTGTAAAGTCAAAAGTTCGTTAATCTGATTAGCGTGTAGGTACGACCAAAGCTATAAAGGGTGAATAGGTGGGGTAAATTAAAACTGGCTATTTAGACAGCATGCTCTTTGGTATTTTAGTTTCTTTTTCTAAAAGAACACAAAAACAGATCTAGTACATGACTGTTTCGAAACTTTAAACTGCTTGAAATCTGAAACTATAATACATATTACAACAGCACAGTAAAGGTTTAACACAACAGCTTCGTGATTTTCCGCGCCAAATATTATTGTGATTAAATACATATTTTGCCCTTTCAGACAAAATGATATTAAAGATACTGCAAATAAAAAAATAAATCACTCACCTCCAATTCGTCGTCCATAATATTTAATCCAAAAATCTTTTAATATGACTTAGACCAATTGTTTTTAAAATCACATGTAAATTTCCTGATGCGATTATAACGTATTGCTGATGACGTTAACTTTATACTGGAAAATCCCAATATCGTTCCGAATGTCAATAAGCCCGGTTTTCCTGTGTGTTGTAATTATCAACAATTCAACTATCTGCCAGCTTTGCTATATCTGCACGAAAGCTATCATGTATTATATTTATGAAGACACTCGGTAAATACTTCCGTTACCTGAATTTCAAAATGATCGAGTGATCTAAATTTTAAACGAAACGGAAGATATTTTTAGGAGTGGGTTTCCTAAGGGAGAGGATCGAGACAATAACACATGTTAAAAACAAAAATAATATCAAACAGGCAATGCCACGTACCAAAAACGCAAGTCTACGGAGGTTTAAACGTTAAATTATATTCCATATGATTTGTACCATTCGGTCATTTTGACATTCATTTAACGAGAATATCTACCCAGAATCTTCATACAGGCCAAACACGATAGCTTTCCTTCAGTTAGCTTAAAATAAGCTGGCAGATATTGGAACGGTTGAAAATTAAATAAAGAAGGGAAAGGCATGTGGTGCCTTAGACGTTTCGTTTAGAAAATAATTGCTACAATAGATTTAATATTTGTAAACATTGTACTTCATTTTAGAGGACTCCATTGGATATAAGAGATATATCTTGCTTTATCAGGCAATTCTAGATCATAAGATTAAGGGAAATAGTTATATGTCTTTATTTAATGACACTATACAGTTCTTTAAAATTAATCGTTATTATTATGACCAATTCTTAACTATTTTTATTGTCTATGTACTAGTTGTACTTGTACCAGTATGTTTATGATCGTATGCCTAAATAAACTTTAATTGAATATTTTTACATATTGTCTATTACTCTACTTTTCACTTTTCCCCGTGTCTGCTTTTAAAGTAGGATAAACAGTTGGCTATCAAGCACGATCATCAAGGAATACAACAAGAAAAGACGTCAATTGACGAAATTAAGTTATTACTCAACTGACTTAGTTTAAATAAGTGTTAGAATCAAGATCAGGCAATGTCGTGATTGCTCTTTCTTTTAATTTAGACGAGTATCCGTATGCTTAATTTGTGACTATAAATAGTTGATAATTATTAGACATGGTTGATGAGAGCAATAACAGTTCTAAAGGACTAACCGAAAATATAAATGTGTATATACCAATGTAGTAGGACCCAGGTGTTCCAATGTGATGGTTGAAATTCAAGGTAGCCCAGTAGTATTCATCGGGACTGAGCACATCTCGAAACCAATCCAGTAACTCACGAGCAATTTTACTATATATTACAAAGTGAACAAAATTCCGACTGAAAACACCATACGCACTTCCCTTTACAATAGTTATGTTATATGGGGGATTTTCTTTTGTCTGATTAGTTTGAAACGCTTTTGGTTTTACATATTGTTTCAAATACCGGTACAAATGTCGATGTTTATACCTGTGCATCAATTTACGCTTACCAGTCAATCCCTCAATGTCGTTTGCACCATTATAGATCTTCAATATCTTCACTATTTCTTTGTTGGTTTTCAATGGAAATTCTTGACTTGGCACATTTATATAATATTTCCAATCATTCCCCTTTTGTAATAAATTGTCCATGCAGTTAAGTTCCGCTTGCAAACGGGTAAAACCTGCATAAACTATATATTCTTTCCTAGACACAACAAAGACATTTTCAAAGCAGTTTGCAATGCGTTGAATTGCGTCGTGCACTTCTGGTCGAGAATCTGCATCAACATGGACACAATAATAATTGGTAGGTGTATAAATGGCACGTAATAAACGTTCAGCCTGCTCAACTTCTTTATAAAGTAGAATGCTGTAGGCGATAGAAAATCGAGACTCCTCTTCTGATAAAAAATAATTAGTGTAGCCTCGCAAGCTTTTGAAAGTACCACATGATTTTGTAAGCTCAATATACTCCTTGTCCTTCACAATTCTACGGACGTATTTTTTTCCCGCATCAGACCTTTAGCTTTTTCAATTTCATTATTGTCTCCTCCCAAAATGGCAGCACAACTAACGTCTGTAACAAGTCTTCGTTTTGTTCTCTTAGTAAAAAAGAACTTATCTGTTTCATGCACGTTATGAATATTGTCTAAATAATCCGGCACGTATAAAAAAAAGATCATCACCGCTGAAACGAAAGTTACTATGAATAGCGTTCCATACATTAAACAGATGATCACCTTCAAATTCAGATATCGTCTACAAAGAAGTCCTCGTTGCATTGCTTTAAAAGAAATATTGCTGAAACATACTAAGAATTTACAAATTTCTAGATACAAATAACTCTTACCTCAAAAGCAAGATTGATACTTATTTTCTTCTCAACGTGTTAATAAAATATTGTCCTAACAATCTCATGCGATGGCTTTTAAATACACGATCATTGCAAATACAAATCTTAAACGTGAAGTAGGGAAACGGTGGTTTGTGTAAAACCGATGAAATACAATTAGTTTTATGCTTTGCTATACCAAAAAAGGAGATAGTTGCATCCCAGATTCATTTATAAAAATGGCAAATTGTTTAATAGTTTTTATTTGGCATTTTATTGATCAAACATGCAGTTGAACTCCAAAATGTAAGAATACTGTTTTGGATATGTATTTTCATTCACATATATTTAAGGTGTCACTCGAAAAGTTGAAAAAATGAATTTGTTTTTTTTTATTCGTATATTAAGATTTGCATTACTTCAGTGCCTGGCTATTAAATATACAAGAGATCCTACGAAGAAATAATGTATCAATATCAGATATATCGAATATATGTCTCAAATCTCTTGGATACGCCTATTTTTTGTTAGTGGAGTTACGGATGATGTGTTTTAGCAATTTATAACTTTGTTCAGATTATAAAGTAGTGATACAATATAAAGAAGTTGTAACATAATGAAACGCTGTACAAAATATTACGATAAATCGATACACTGACAAAATATGGATGTCTTTGTCCATCTGTCGATATCAATTTCAAAAGACACTTTTTTAAAACACTTACGAGGAATGTTCAAATATGGATGCATCTAAGCAAATAAAAATGTATCCTTGACATATTTCAATGAAAATTTTATTTTGTCCCCTCGGAGTATTCACTTCCAACAGATGTGCAAAGCTTCATTCTTCTAATCCAGTTTTTCTGAAGGCATTTTCATAGTCTTTTCTAGATATACTATGACGACAGTGGAATATTGCAGAACCGATGAGCTTGCGCTGGACAAATTTTCGACCAGAAAGGTATTTTGTTAGCCTTGGGAACAAAAAGACGTCACACGGGGCAAGATCAGGCGAATACGGAAGGAGCACAACAACCTTTTCCTGCTTCAGATAGTCTTGTACAATAGACGCCTTGTGCGATGACGCATTGTCATGTAGCAATCTGACATTGGCCTAACTAGTTGCAGGTCTTCGACTTTTGAAATATTTCTTCAGTTTTAGAAGAACTTTAGTCTAGTCTTTAGTCTCGCATTTACGGGTTTGCCTTCAGGTACAGCAACCTGAATGGCAGGACACCCATGATCCGCTTTGCAATACATGGTCTTTTGCCAGACTTTGTTGCCCATATTTCGTTTCTGAATCTTTCGTTTGGGCTCAAAAAGGTGAACCCATGTATTCTCACCAGTGACAACATTTGCAAAAGACCGTGCATTGTAATTTGGAAACTGTTTAAGCAACATTTTCACGCATTGCACGCGTGCCCTTTTCTGCTCATCTGTCAACAGATGGGGGATCCATCTAGCACAGATCTTTCTCATTTTCAAATTACGTGTCAGAATTGAATGAGCTGCTCCTAATGAGATGCAAACCATACTAGCTATTTACCTAGTGGTGTATCTTGCATCAGTAGCAACTATTGTTTTTACTCTAGCAACTATCTTGGCAGACGTTGCTGTTTTCGGCCGACGTCCATGTGGTGCATCTTCTGTTGAAACATTTGAATTTCAGCGAATAACTGTCGAAAAAGACATTTCCTTATGCCCATAAACAAAACATATTTCATCAAAAATGTCTTTACACCCTATGCCAAGAATACAACGAAAACACAAAATACTTTGAAAATCTTGAAAAGAAAAAAGCCGAGGAAAAAATAACAAGAGGGCCATGATGGCCCTGTATCGCTCACCTGTCTACCATTGGCAAAAATAAAAAGGTTATTAATAGCAGAAAGGATCAATTTTTACCTTTGGCTCATGATATCCTCTTAATAAGCCTATGTAAAATCAAAAGACCCCCCCCCCCAGGCAGGGTTAATTTTGACCCTGAGGTCAGGATTTGAACAATCTTGGTAGAGAGTCAATTATTGCCACATGCTGAATATCTAAGCTCTAGGCCTCATTATTTTGCTGTCTGATCATGATCTGCACTGTTGGCTATTCATTTTTTTGCTGTCTGATCATGATCTGCACTGTAAGCTATTCACTGTATGTTGGCTGGTCATGATCTGCACTGTCAGCTTTTTATTTCTTGCTGTCTGATCATGATCTGCACTGTTTGCTATGCATTATTTAGCTGTCTGATCATGATCTGCACTTTCATAATTTAGCTGTCTGATCATGATCTGCACTTTCATTATTTTGCTGTCTGATCATGATCTGCACTTTCTGACAAATTTCAAGGATATCTGGGCTGAAAATGTAACATCTAGAGTGTTAACAAGGTTTTTCCATATTTGGGCTGTGACCTAGTTTTTGACCCCAGATGACCCATATTCGAACTTGGGCTAGAAATCAACTTAACAACCTTTCTGACAAATTTCCAGGATATTTGGGCTGAAAATGTTACCTCTAGAGTGTTAACAAGGTTTTTCCACATTTGGGCTGTGTGACCTAGTTTTTGACCCCAGGTGACCCATATTAAAACTTGAGCTAGAAATCATAGAAACAACCTTTCTGACAAATTGCCAGGATATTTGGACTGAAACAGTAGCCTCTAGAGCCTTAACAAGATTTTTCTATTTTTGGGCTCTGTGACCTAGTTTTTGACCCCAGATGACCCATATTCGAACTCGTCCGAGTAATTACTGGGACAAACATCCTGACCAAGTTTCGTGACAACTGAGGAAAAAATGTGACCACTAGAGTGTTAACGAACTAAATGTGGACGGACGACGGACGACGTCCGACGGACGACGGACGACGGACGACGGACATTCATCGATCCTAATAGCTCACCCTAAGCCAGCTCAGGTGAGCTAATAAAAAAGTTAGAAGTAAATGAACGAGATATTATTGATCAGCAAGATATTCTAAAATATTCTCAACAATTCTATAAATCTCTGTATGCTAAAGACTGCTCAATAATTGAAAATGATTATTTTTTCCCTTTGAATTCACGAAACACATTAAATGAAGAAGCCAAAAATAATTGTGAAGGCCTTATTAATGTGAATGAATGTTGGATAGCGTTAAAAGAAATGAAAAACATGAAAACTCCAGGATCAGACGGAATAACTGTAGAATTTTATAAAGTTTTTTGGAATGACATTAAAACTTATTATATCAACTGTCTGAACTATTCTATTCAAATAGGAAAGTTACCTGATATGCAAACACAAGGAATAATTTCACTATTACCTAAGAAAGACAAGAAACTTACAGACATCAGTAATTGGAGACCAATTTCTTTATTAAATGTTGATTAAAAAATAGCATCGAAATCAATTGCAAACAGAATAAAAAAAGAATTAACACACATTGTTGAAAAAGATCAAACAGGCTTTATTAAAGGTAGGTATATAGGGGAAAATGTAAGAGTTTTATACGATATTATAGACAAGCTCAATGAAAACGAAGAACCAGGAATTATTTTTTTCTCGGACTTTCACAAGGCTTTCGATAGTTTAGATCATTCATTCATTTTTAAGTGTTTAGAATACTTTAATTTCGGAGAATCTTTAATAAAATGGGTAAAACTTTTTTATTCGGATGCTAAAAGCTGTATATCAAATAATGTTTTTTTGTCAAACTTCTTTAACATTAAGAATGGAGTTCGACAAGGCTGTCCTCTTTCGCCTTATATTTTCATTATATGTATTGAAATACTTTCTATGGCTATAAGAAATAATCAAGAAATAAAAGGAATACGCTTGTCAAATGTTGAGATAAAACAAACTCTTTTTGCTGATGATGCAAGTTTCTTTCTAGATGGGTCCAAGAAATCATTTGAAATACTAATTTGTATATTAGACAAATTTTGCAGTATTTCCGGTTTACATTTAAATAGTTCTAAATGCACTGTTATGAGAGTTGGCTCTCTCCGAAACTCAAAATTAACCTACTGTAACGAAAAAACATTTAAATGGACATCAGATCAAGCAACAACATTGGGAATCATATTCACAAATGACAAATTAAATGTACACACACTAAATTTGGAGCCAAAAATCACACAATTCAAACATACACTCACCATGTGGAAAAAGTGGAAATTGTCATTAATTGGTAAAATAACTGTGCTAAAAACGTTTGCACTCCCAAAACTTATATATCCTTTAACAGTGTTGACCAACCCCCCGTCTGAATTAGTAAAGGAACTTAACCATCTTATGTTTGACTTTTTATGGGATTCTAAACCAGATAAAATAGCAAGAAATACTATCATACAAAACTATGAGAATGCTGGCTTATCAATGATAGACTTAAAGTCAACATTAGTATCACTGAAAGCCAGTTGGGTCAAAAGGATTATTTCCGAAAACTCTTCAATGTGGCAAAATATATATAGAAATGAACTGGAAAAAGTAGGCGGCACCACTGTTTTTAAATGTAACTGCAATAGTAAGGAAGTACACAAAATAAAATTAGAGTATACCTTTCTCAAGGAAATCCTTTCCGCGTGGTGTTCTATTAATTTTTGTGAAAATATTACTTCTTTTTCGAAGCAGATAATATGGAATAACTCGTTTATTACTGATTCAAATGGAAGCACTTTTTTTTACAAAAATTTTCCCCTTTTTACCCCTACAGGGGCCCCCCCTGATTGTGGGGGGGGGGGGGGGGGGGGGGGGGGGGGGGGGGGCCGGGGGGGGGGGGGTGGGGGGGGGGGGGGGGGGGGGGGGGGGGTGGGGGGGGGGGGGGGGGGGGGGGGGGGGGGGGGGGGGGGGGGGGGGGGGGGGGGGGGGGGGGGGGGGGGGGGGGGGGGGTTTTTTTTTTTCCGGGTGGGGGGGGGGGGGGGGGGGGGGGGGGGGGGGGGGGGCCCTTCCCCCCCCCTTTTTCCCCCCCCCTTTTTTTTTTTTTTTTTTTTTTTTTTTTTTTTTTTTTTTTTTTTTTTTTTTTTTTTTTTTTTTTTTTTTTTTTTTTTTTTTTTTTTTTTTTTTTTTTTTTTTTTTTTTTTTTTTTTTTTTTTTTTTTTTTTTTTTTTTTTTTTTTTTTTTTTGGTTTGATAAGGGTTTACTATACATTGAAAATATGTTTGACTATCGCAAGGGAGAATTCCTGACATTTTCTGAACTGCAAAATGTGTATAATATACACAGATCTGATTTTTTGAAGTATTATTCATTACTTTCTTCCATAGATAAAAATTGGAAACAAAACATGATACAGGAATCAATGCAAGGAACAGTAATACCAGATTACTTGATCTCTAGAATAACGCCAGAAACTAAAATAAATAAAATGCTTTATAATATAGAGGTGAAAAAAAGGCAAGCATGCACGAAAATAAAACAATACAAAAATGGGAGAAAGATAATATTGATTGGAAAAAAGTATTTATATTACCATTTCAATGTACAATAGATACTAAAATAAGAGAATTTCAATGCAAATATATAATGAGAATTATTCCAAATAATGTTTTCCTGTTTAAATGTAAGATAGTTCCGAGTAATCTTTGTGACTTGTGTTCTATGGCTCCAGAAACTGTTCAACACTTGTTTTGGGAGTGTGAAATAATCCAACAGTTTTGGGTGGAAATACATAAATACTTAACAATTAAAGGATATGAAATTGCTCCATTGACATTTGAAACTATTTCTTTTGGTTTATTAGAGCACCAATTAGAAGGGGAGAAATCAAATATCGCTAATTTCATTATTATTTTAGCAAAGTATTTTATATTTAAAAACAAATGCAACAAAACTTTACCTTCCATTGAAATGTTTGTGTACTATTTGAACAGTGAAATTAAGTTAGAACATGTAATAGCAACGATGAGAAATAAGACTGACATATTTAACCAAAAATGGAGGGCGTTTATGGCATAATACACGCTAAATACATAAACAAAACATATTTTCAAAAGCAGAACATTTCGAACCTTTCGAGCTTTTCTAGCTCTTCTCTATCACTTCATATACTTTCTTTCTTTCTTCTTTCTCTTTATACTTTCAATTATAAAAAAAAATCCTTAAAGTACGTGAACCAACATTTCGGGTTTTAAAATATAGTAAATAGTTACCATGGATTATTTGTATGTTTGTATTATTTGTATGCGTTTTTGGTACGTGGCATTCCCTGTTTGATATTATTTTTGTTTTTTTTTAATATTAGATAAGAATTGTAAACAAAGTATTTGAATGTAGATGTACTGAAAGGAAATAAAAATGGTAAAAACGAGAATACAACGATTCTAAATATAGGACCGTATTTCAACGGTGTACGCGGACCTTCTTCCAACCATTTTTGTATTAGCATACACGAGTAGGTAATGTTTAGCAAGGGATAGACACAACTAAAGTGAACGTATTTTAATTGGTGTGGTATCAATGTAAAGCTAACATGTTTATCTACCGGACAATCTTTATTTCCTCCTGATTTTCGCATTATTGAGCGAGATAACGTTCTACATGCATTCATATTTGAACAATCCTCGTATATATGTTAAAATATTCTACCGGATAAAGTGTTGCATGTTAACACATGTATTACACTGTACAAACTGTTCAGTACTTCAATCACCGTATTGGTGATAAACAGTTCCTTTGTTGAATTTACATTTATTAATTGTTTTGGTGTTAACGATATTTGGTTTACCATCGAGTAAGTTGTTACAATAGTATAAAATTAAGTGTTGAGGAAAAAGGTTATCGATTTGCGAAAGAGTCGGAATGTTTTACCAAACAAACGTTTTGTTCATGTATTTTTAATAAATGATTCAATTATGAGTCTGATTTCATTTTGCATATTACCAGAAATATATTTGAAACATAAAAAAATTACAGAAAGCAAAGATAATACTTGGTGTAACGGTAACATTATCCTCGACAGATTCGGGCTAGCCAAAATGTCAAATTTATTACACAAATAGCTCTTCTTGCTGATAAATATTGTGAAACCTCTCACTTTTGAAATTTCGAATGACAAAAGAAATTGATAAATGCTGACACGCTTCAAAACTTCGGTAATACAGAAACCCAATATTGAAAACCGGGCAGCCGCGAGATAAGTTTGTATTATCCCAAAGTGCTGTCTTCAGAGATCGATAGAGCAATAGGGCTCTTACACTGCAAAGAGGGTGGATAAACAGGAGTGTACACGCCCTTATTTTTTCGATTTTAAAGGGACGTATTTGCATAATATATGGGCCTCGTACACGCATCCGTACATGGAATATATGAAATACGGGAATTCCGGTAACTTTCCACACATGTACGAACATCAATTTTTTTCGAATATGTACATATATGTATACTTGTATTATAAGTCATATATATGTCGTAGGGTGAATTAAAATGGAATCAGATATACTCTGATTTTGGTTGTTTAATTTCATTCCCCTTTCTTATGCCCGAGTCGGTGTTCCATACTTTTACCTACTTTTGTCCCATTTACTAACACTAACCAATAAATCACATGACTTTTATTAACCAATCACCTTAGAAAGTACTTCAGGTCATTTTTTGGATAGATAAACCATTGTTTAGACATCTCTAAATATTTCCAAATATCTCGGAATACATTAAATATTTATTCAGGTATTTATGAATTTTGTATTATTCAAACATTTCTCTCTTGTATTGTTAAATTTGTATTTATTGTGAACTGAAATTAATGACATACTTTGATGATCAATGTATCGGGTTTTTGAAAACGGTTTGCTACGCGCCATCACACCTGTGCTATTTTACATTGTTATTGTTTACCTTTTTGACGGAAAGCACGTGTTGAAAGTGAAATGTCATTAATATATATTTGCATGTATAACTGTCGATTTCTCATTACTCTGTATGTTCTATTTCAGATATTTACAAGGTTGTTATACAGCTATGTAATTCCAAACTATCGTCACCAATACACAAACGCCCCAACGTGGGGCGCCATCTATCGCCGGCCCCTTGTCTGCCCCTAGCTAGCACAACTATTTCTAGTTTACATAGTTTATGTTGGGGTATGGCATTGGTATGGGTTCAGTAAATGAAGGCTGAACGATATATAATTTGTATATTGGTGACGATAGTTTGGAATTACATAGCTGTATAACAACCTTGTAAATATCTGAAATAGAACATACAGAGTAATGAGAAATCGACAGTTATACATGCAAATATATATTAATGACATTTCACTTTCAACACGTGCTTTCCGTCAAAAAGGTAAACAATAAAAATGTAAAATAGCACAGGTGTGATGGCGCGTAGCAAACCGTTTTCAAAAACCCGATACATTGATCATCAAAGTATGTCATTAATTTCAGTTCACAATAAATACAAATTTAACAATACAAGAGAGAAATGTTTGAATAATACAAAATTCATAAATACCTGAATAAATATTTAATGTATTCCGAGATATTTGGAAATATTTAGAGATATCTTAACAATGGTTTATCTATCCAAAAATTGACCTGAAGTACTTTCTAAGGTGATTGGTTAATAAAAGTCATGTGATTTATTGGTTAGTGTTAGTAAATGGGACAAAAGTAGGTAAAAGTATGGAACACCGACTCGGGCATAAGAAAGGGGAATGAAATTAAACAACCAAAATCAGAGTATATCTGATTCCATTTTAATTCACCCTACGACATATACTACTCAAAATCTGATAAGGACCACTTGTGTAATCTGTAACTTTTAATGTGTAGGTTAACACATTGAAAAGTGTATGATATATTAAGTTTTGTTTGTATTGTTTATTTGATAAAATCGATTAATTAGTCATCTGAGTTGAATTATTTCAAGTTATATTATTCAACTAAAACATGAGTGTAAAGTTAGCTAAGCTGGAAAACTTGAACATTCGTAAGTAGGCGGAAATTTGTGAGAGTGGTTATTTTTCCAAATGCTGCATGGAATAAGTTTCAATATTTTGTATGGTATCCAGCAGCATTAATTACAGCCTGACAGGCTGAGAGTGACCGGCTGCACAGGGCGACACGATACGGCCCACTGAGGCATGTCCCAGACATGTTCAATTGGATTGAGGTCCAAGGATCTGGTGGCCAAGGCAAAAGCTGTTTCATGTGCAAGGTATGTGCTAGTGAGGCGGGCAGTGTGTGGGCGAGCATTAGCCTTCATTAGAATAAACCCAGGACCCGCTGCACCTGCATATGCGCGTACATGTCCGTCAAGAATCTCGCGACAATACCTTTTTGCTGATAAGGTACCGTTTTCAACAATACGGAAGTCAGTTTTGCCATTGACACTTATTCCTCCAAATTCCATGATAGACCCTCCACCATATAGGTCGTGTTCAGAAATGCAAGCAGGTGTAAAACGTTCATTTGGTCTTCTCCACTCTCTGGCACGTCTATCTGTTAAGTCTACACAAAATCTAGACTCATCAGTCAACAAACAAAACTACATTTCCTTCGATTTAGAAACGATTCCAAGGGTTAGGTTTTGATTCATTAATTTATATTGAATGCTCACACAAACGCTGAATTGTAAATTTTTAACAAGAACACGGAAATTCAGACATGTACACTTAGTTTAAATGCCATCAAATCGTGATTTTCGAGGTTTACGAAGTCCCCGTGTTCCATGTACAAGCCAATGATTCCCTTATATGACAATAACACCCACACTATAAACCTTCTTTTGGCTTAGATGTATGTCCCTTCACATCGTATTGATGACGCTATCATTGGAGAAAACAGTGGTCCTTATAAGATTAGTATATAAGTATGCTTAAGGACAACGGTTCTGTCCGGTTAAAAATTGTCTTATTAAATTTTAAGTGTACGTTACTTTTAATCTTTTATTTGCAAATTTATATTTTGAGACTACTTGCAAGGTGTTAAGAATATAAAAAGCATTCAATCAACCGTGACGGCAGAAACCATGAATTTCACATTTATCTAAATTTTATGTACATAAAGCTTATAATCACAAACATTTCAAGAGATTGTTGTCACCACAGGATAGTCCTATCGACGTAAAAATGTATACAAATACTCAACGTATGTTGTTATTACGAAGCCTTCAAGACAGCAAAATTTGCGCGTTTTATGTTGACTGGAGGTCAGTGAGCCTACAACACATGTTGCATGTGCGTTAAACGCCCACGAACATTCCATTTGACGTCAAGAACATTGCAATTGTGTTTATTGATTCGAAAATGATGATGTTCTTATGTTTTCCCTATTGTGAATAAAATATCCAATTTCAGTTTTTGGTTACTTTAATTATACAGGACAGAACGTTTGTCATTAAGTATATATAATATAGAGTAGTATATAAAGAAACTTTCGAAGGTTGCCTCATAAAAAGTCAATGCTTTTTTGTTGTTTTACGTTTCTATTATATTTTAGATAGTAATCGATATCCAGTTTACCGCCTGTATTTTTTTAATATACGGAGCTTATATATTCCTTGTATATTTGGAGTATATGGAACAGAAATACGGACTTGAACATGCAAGGTAAACGTCGTGTACGGGAACAATATTTCAGCCTTATACGGACTAGGTGTACATTCTGTAAACTTGAGATATACGGAAAGGAATACGGACTTTTATATACTGGTTTGTATATTTGCAGTGAACGGACTTGATTTTAATCATCTATACTAGACATTACGGAAGGATATACGTACATGTACCTGTATTCTGGACATATACGTGAAGATATACTGACCTGTAAACATATATAGATTACGGTACATTGTAACCTTTTATAAATAATATTTAAGTTTTCTCTGAAATGTTCGGAAATGCCGGTTGACGTTCAAAATGTACAGAATTTAAACTGAGTCAAATTATGCTATATCAAAAAAGTATATACTGTCTGATAAAGTAAATCTGTATTTCGATTATAAAAATATTGCCGTTATTTGATTCGAACCTACGACTTCTGCATCAAAACAAAATGCACATTGAAACGGTTTAATATACAACGTAGATATCGAAAGCGCATCGAGTGAAACTTATAGTTATTTAACTTGAAAAGCAAATGCATGCCGATGTAATGCCCTAAAAATACATCACGTGGTGTCTAAAGCACATTGACCGCACAAAATGGCCTCAAAATAAAGGGTATGATCATTGCTATTGATATTTTAGAATATGCAGAATAGACGCAGAGTGTCCGCATGATAATACAATTGACTTACGTGCTTTTCGTTTTTCCGAGGTTTTCTTGGTTAAGTTTTGTTTTAAAACAATAAGATAATGGGTTTGCTGTTTATAAAATCAAAGTTATTCTGCAGTAATATAAATTTCTTTTATGTTTCAACTATGACATCTTTTTACTTTTAAAACAAATTGATAATGAATTTCCTGTAAGAGTGATTACTTGAGCATATTGACATTTTCAATATAACTTTAAAATCACAGTTTTACTGCATTTATTACAAAATATTTTTCATATCCTGCAATAAAAGTAAAATGACATACTCTTTATACTGTTTATACAAAAGCAGGAAATAAGTTATAAAATAATTATCTGTACAAATCAATAAAATTTATGGTCCTTCATGTCAAGTCTACAGACACATTGCTGGACCTAATCAGACAGGATTAAAACTGTTAAGGGGCAATAAAACGATTAACATATCTGACCACTGCGGTTGGTGTACAGGGACGATTTGGTTGAAAAAACACCATGCTCTCTCGGATTGGATTCAACACACATGCAGCACGCACGTGATGTGTGCACTACTGCACAGTTTAATTAAGAAATATTTTTTTTTCTTCGAAATTAAAGCATTTCCCGGAATTGAAGTACCGGCAGAGTAATTCATAAGGGCGAAGGTAAACTATTACGCAGTCACATTACCGACAGAAAATGCTTCAAGTTCGAATCGTTGAATAACGAAATATTGTTAGAACTGCTTTCTGTAAAAACATTGGTCAGAATTATGGGTTGGACCACCATTGCAAGTGTTAATACTATACAATAACACAAAACAACTGTCACAAAGGCTTGTTTATATCAAAACATCGATTCAAGCTTTTTTCATAGTCAATTTAGCCCCAACCACTTGACACCCATCAAATATATCTATACAAAATTCCGGTAAAAATATGATATTTGAACATTTGTGCCAAGGTATAAACTTGATGAAGAAATGTACAGATCTGTAAGTATCTTCCCTTCTCTTGGCAAAATCCCAGTTTTCAAGATAGTAAATTTTCAGTTCCAGCCAACTAAAAAACAAATTAGCTTATTGTTTTTCCTTCCTCCATAAAAGGAGCCAGATCACCATTGTAACTAGAAAGAATATAAAATATTACAAAAAAAAGCTTGTTTTATCCAGATATGACAAATAACGCTGATCTTAAGGTGGAATTTTCCCACTCCGTTTCGCCGAGGTAGAACATAATATGAAAGTAGAAAAAGTATCATAAAATCTTTAAAAATGAACGTTTATTTCTGATATGCTTGAAAGTGACTTATTTAAGTTAGTAGGAATATATGAGATAAAAATATCATAAGTAGTTAAGAATTACAGTTTTCTTTCCGAAATTGTGCGTAAAAATGTTTACTGTTATACAAATAAGTAGGAACATTTCAAGCAAACGTTTATATTTGTAGTAAAGGATTTATATCTACATTTCGCCCAGAAACTTTATTTCGGTGAGGTAGAACGCATTGTAATAGAAGGAAATTTATCAGAAACTCTTTAAACATGAAATTTATACGTTCGTACCGGAAGAGAAAAGGGCATCTTAGCATGCGCATCTCAAACAATTATGTTTTCTTATTAACTTGAATTTATCTGTCTATGTATAACCTATCCGCCAGCGACTCCAGCGACACAACGTGTAACCAGATAATGCACGTGCGTACCAAGATGAATGGACCCGTTGCAAGAATCGACACTGACAATTTTGGTGGTATCAATCTCATTCACTCTGTACCGAAAGGTGTGTATTAATACCCCGTACATAACTGAAATACATACGCGTGCTTGAAAACCCGTTTGGTAATAAAATACGACATTACATATTCATAGTAATATCAGAATCCAGATGTGCAAGGTTGTTTACCTAATTATCTCAAAGGTTGAAGTATATGAAGAAAGTACTTAAGAAGTTGGAAAGGAAATCCGCTGTGACGTGCCTGATGTTTGAGTCGTTTAAGTGATATTTTCTGACGGAGCCGACGCCATTGATTAAAATTCAGTATACAAATATTACATTATGTTTGAATAATCACTTGTTTATTTTAAATGGTCGTTTTAGGCAGGACAGTGAAGTGAGAAACTTTACATATAAAAATTCTTCGATTATTGACTATACTATGCTGAAAATTTTTATTAACTTTAGCATAACGGAAGTTGACAGTATTTTTTCAGAAGGACATTCTCTGTTATCCTTAAGTTTGAACTATTACATAACAAATACATCAAAAACTACATATCCCAGCAGTTTGAACTCTCGTCTTAAATTTTGGTTTTGGAAAATATTGACCTAGAGAAAATAGCATTGATTGGATTTCTTATAAATGATTTTCCAAATACATCAGCGCACCAGAAAGCTTTAAATAGTATTGTCGAAAACGTAAAGAGTATTTTTGACAAGTCGGTCAAACTTACTTTTACGAATATTTTTACCAAAAATGCACAACAGGCAAACAAAGGTCGATACATGATAAAAATAGACCCTGGTATGGGCCTCACTGTCGGAATAAACGACTTATACATAACCGGGCAGTTCGCCTTGAATAAAAATAATAACAATAAATAGTTACTCAACCGTGCGATTAAGGGTTATAAACGGACAATGAAGTTGTACATGAATAAGCACAATTTATCAATGAATCCAAACTATGACAAATGCAAAAGTCAGGCCCGAAATCGTATTGGGTATTTTTATCGTTTTAATAAAAACAAGCAGACTAAAACGCCGACTATGGACGAATTTTACGACTATTTTAAAAAATGTGAATGCTAAATCAACAACAAATGACAATTTTGAGGCTGAACAGACAAATTTATCTTTTTGATAATGACATTTTAAACTCTGCCTTCACGGCTACTTAAATAAGTAAAGTTGTAAAAAATGCA
This sequence comes from Saxidomus purpurata, assembly GCA_022818135.1. Classification (NCBI taxonomy): domain Eukaryota; kingdom Metazoa; phylum Mollusca; class Bivalvia; order Venerida; family Veneridae; genus Saxidomus; species Saxidomus purpurata. The sequence continues at coordinate 429,124 of JAFMSR010000025.1, read as the reverse complement.
GAAAGTGAAAAGCTGCGAGTACAGAAGCGTTAATAATACCAATATACACGAAACTTTTTCTATTTATAACTGAACACGGGTATGATACATGAAACTTGGTCAGAAGGTAACATTATCCCCGTTTACAAAGGGAAAAGCTCACAATTATCTCCAGAAAACTATATACCAGTTACGATATTAAGTTGCCTAGGGAAACTTTTTACTTCAGCATTGAATGGAAAACTGACCAAGTTTGTTGAAATAAATAATATCATATATGAGAATCAAGCTGGATTTTGAAAAAAAAATCGACAATCGATCATGTTTTTACTCTTAATTTCCTAGTAGACTTGTAAAGAATACAAAAAAGTGTTTGTGTCTTACATAGATTGTTCACGCTTTTGACAATTAACAAAGGGTGCAATTATTTCAAATACTAATTGATACTAGAATTAATGGAAAATTCTTAAAAGTTGTTCGTAATATGTACGACGACATAAAGTCGTGTGTGCAGCTACTAGGCAACACTTCTTCTATGTTTGCATGCGAATGTGGTGTTCGTCAGGGTGAAAGTGTGTCCCCTCTTTTATTGCCTCTCGTCTTAAATATTTGGTATATTTAGACACTAACATGATATCCGTTTAAAATATTAACCAGAAGCACATTTTACTGACGATACGATTGTACTAGCTACCGATCCAAACTATTTCCAAAAATGCCAAGATGATTTTAATACTTATCGCCAAATGTAGAAGCTTCAAATCAAAGCTGAAAAACAAAAAGTGTGGTTTTCGGTTCAAACACACGAGGTACAAGAAATATGTATTTAACTATAAACGGCAATGAAATAGATATTGTTGAGCAATATGTTTACCTCGATGTTGTTTTAGCTCAACTAGTAAATTAAATAAGGCACGTGCTCACTTAATATCACAAGCTAGAAAAGAAATGCATCTTCTGTATAAACATATTTTAATTTAAACTTGCCGATAGATTTCCAACTCAAAGTATTCGATAATACTATTTTACCGATTTTGACATTTTCAAGCGAAATATGGGGAAATGAAAATACAAGTAAGGTTGAACAATTCACGTAGAAATTTTGCGTCAAAAGACGAATTCTAGGAAAAAGACACCGGCCTATATGTAATACGGTGAATATGGTTGATATCTGATGACATGTTGATTCGTAGCAAAGTAATCAATTATTGGAACAAATTAGTAATTGATTATGAAATAGTAGGCAACATTTATCTATGTTTGCTTTATAAATAAGGGCGAGTACCTTACTTTCAACAGTTCGCGTAAAACAAAAGAAAACATCAAATGAAAACTTTGTTATGTTTTAGGATTAATTGAAACACTTTAAAGCAAACGTGTCACATTTTTGTCAGGGTTAATTGAAGTTACTTATTTCTTGTCATGTTTGACACCCCGGCTACATAGCGTAATATTACATCACAAAAGAAAACAACACTTGGTCCTGTCAACGACCCTCAAGATTCAAATTAAAATCATTTATTTTCATAAACGTAGATGATTACGTTGTTAGTTTATTTTTATGTTTTTGAACTAAAGTGCCCAAGGACCCCATTACAGGCAACAAAAATATCAACGAAATGCATATACAGAACACCATTACCTGCGACTAAGTTTATATTTCTGCGCATAAAAAAGTGCATCTATGCTGACACTTACGATCAGTGCACTTTTAGTTTTAGTTGCAGATTCGTGCATAAAATGTTTTCTGCCCATATCAAGTTTCAATAATCTCAACAGTCTCAGTAAATATAATTAAAAACATACTGATTGATTAATAATGAATGATTATTAATTATTGGTGGACAAATTTAGTTGGCTTTCAATAAAATTAAGGCGTAAACAATTCCTTTTGATGATGTATTGTTGCGTTAGTATGGTGTACTGTATTTTCTAAAGTAGCGCCGATCTTTTGTTTTAAGCCGGAACTTGAACTCACAGCAGGGAGTCAGCAATATTAAACCCGACGCTGGTTATATAGTCATAAGTCTTTTCTTATTTGCCTTTTTAATCATTCACATTTTTGTATTTAATATTTTGTCCTTAAGGTAACACTTTAAGAATACCATTTTGCGGATATTTTCTAAAGATTTTCGTTCATGAACATCGCGTATATGCAAGTCTCGAATGTAGACAGTTTTTTTTCGTAGAGGCATCGAATTACATAAACAAAGTTACATTCTTGATATATTTTATTTTATTTATTTGTTTTACAAAGTTGATAAATAACATACATGTCACAAATATTCTAACACTAGTACGCAAATGGAACCATGAAAACGGACATTTTGATGATGTTGCATACACTAAATGCCGTTTTATTTACCATCAGAGATTGTCACAATATTCCACAAAATCCAGCTGTGACAAAATAAAGTTTTGAGGGCATGCACCAGGATTTGCAAAAGTGTGTGTGCACGTTCAATACTAAACAGTTTTATGCGGGAGTGAGGACTTAATACAAAAAACGAAATTTACAAGAGATCAAGATGAGATCAAGATGAGATCAAGATGAGATCAAGAACGATCTTACAATTTAAATCACCTGATACACAAATATACAGCTAACCTTCTTGAAATGTCAAAGAAACATATCAATATACAGGTTCAGACAAGAGACATCCCTGCCAAGTTTCATCAGCATTGATTAGGAGTCAAAAAGAAATGAAGGTGCTAGAGTGTAAACACAGTTTAATACTGCAATAATTGGTATTCAAGGGCTATATCATTTGAAGATTTAATCCGACCAAGCTCATAATTGAATTCAAAAACGATTTTATGGTAATACACATTCTCTAAAATATGCTTAAATTTAGTTAAGAACGAAGGAGCTATGGTGTAAACTTATCTAAATCTTTATGTTTTCGCTAAATCAGGAGTCATAATTCTGGGAGAAATGATCCGATTCAGTCCCTAATAGAAGTCATTTTAGGTCGTGTAGCCAATGTGCAAGTTTACGTATGATTGCATTGTGAGCTAGAAAGTTTAGTTATTTCACAATGCGTTCAACTTATGCTAGATCACATTTTTTATTGTTGTATTTTACAGTGATTAAAACCTGATTAACCGGAAAAAACACACTCTGTCCGCATTGGTGGCCCCATAATCATCACATATACCTACAGAAGGTATTGAAGCCGGACACCATCGTTAAAGCAAAAAGATTACAGTTTGTGATTATGATAACATTCTCATATCAAAACGCTGTGAGCGTTGAAGGCCTGGGGGACTATAGATTAATTCCCCTAAAAACAACTTTTGACCTTCGTGATTTACGCTGAACCTTACATAAAGCGCGGGTCGAAATGTGCATAGGGCGACATTTAGTATATGACACAGAATGAATGATTCACAAATATATGGGTGGCAGCGAAGTTTGTTTTATTATAAAACGTACTTTAAATAAAAAATAATCACATGGGCAACAATATCAATTGTTTGAGAGAACAATAAAAATAATACAATCTGCGCTTTGTTCAACTTCAAGCGACATCTGATGATGTGGATCGAAAATTATTGTGTACAAAGGACAAGACCTTGAAACAGAAATAAACAAAGCAATACCAACAATGAAATATAAATACAGTACTGTACAATGTGTATAACAGGGAAAACCAAAAATGATTCTTAGTTACCTAGAAGTTGTAATCGGTGAAACCATTCACTGGGCCTTGACATGCATCGTCCTCGGTAAATGGCGGGTGATTTTGATCACGGGAGTTCCTTCTCGGGAATGTACGTAAATTGTATCTTTTTTTTTAAGAAACTTATTTTGTAGGTGAATATATATGTAATCGTTCGTAAATAAGAAAGTTTTCAATGAAATATTATCAGAAATTTGAAAATCAAACTACAAACTCTTATATCGAATTCAGTACGGTTCCGTAAATTTCCGTAAATATCCGTACTTTTTTGTGATATGCATATGATTATCTTCCGTAATCAGCTAACAGCGCAGTAATTTCTAAAACAAAAAAAATGTGTAATGCAGCCCGTAAGCTATAGACCTTTCTGCAATCGTTTGAAGTTGTATGTACTGTTTTTATTTGTAATATGTTCTTATCGTATGCGACATTCAAACAAAAGATTGATCTGGTCAACTACTTTCCAAAAGCGCATGTTTACAGTTATTATTTGCACATAGCACTGTTAAATTGTCAGCAGTGTTTGAAATGTGGTATGCTAACTTAGGCCCAGCCTAACTTTCAGTCCCCAGGCCAAAAACAACACTACTTGGTTTTTAAAAGAAGTGTATTGGAAACTTTTACATGATAATGATAGAAAGTGGTGTTTTACAACAAGCAATTTCTGTTTCAAGATTTCTCCTTAAAGCTAATATGCTTAAGTATATAAATAATTTTTAAGTAATTATTAATTCAAATTTTAGAATGGTATATGTGCATTTTAACATGTAGTTGGGGCACTGTGACTGTCAATTCGATCTCAAAATTGAATATGGGAGCAATAATCTCCATATGGTTGAGATTTGATATGTTATAACGTGAATAATTAAATAATTATTTAGGGAATAATCTATGGCTTGGAGTGCTTTATCGAAACTGAAGCATTCTCCGGAGGTGATGTGCCTGGCGGAATAATTTACGAGGGCGAAGCCCGAGTAAATTATTACGCAGGCACATTACCGACGGGAAATGTTTCAATTTCGATAAAGCACTCCAAGGCATAGATTATTTCGATTCTTATAAGCCGAATTTATGAAAACTATCGTAACTACGACGGACCTGTTTTCGGTTCGGCGGTAATATGTAAAATAGCATAAATAGTGGCTGTTGGAATTCACTCCCCTATTCGGACAACCAGTCAAGATATCATACATAACTATATTATACAAATTTATTTTAGTTTAATCATCTAATACATAAAATATAAAACAAATACCCGACTGTGACATTATGCAGAAGACGTCAAATTCAGAACCTAACAAAGCAGACACTCGATTTAAAAGCGAACCGTTAATCTAAACTGTACAACGTTATAATGTGGAGTAATGACGTCAGTGTGATGACGTCAACGTTTTCAGTCATTGTTTTGTCTCCCGGAATCAAAACATTGTATGACGTTAATCCTGAATTTTCTTGGCCTTTTAAAAGAAAACAAGGTGAAGGTATTCTAAGGCTTACTTGACGCAATCAAAAAGAATATTTAGGTTCTTAAACACAACTATTTCATGCGAGTGGTGTATTTATATAGATCTTATTCCTATTTCTATATTTTATTTTCTGCGGGGTAGTAAATTAGAAAAGTCGGAAGAAGCTACTTCCATGTCCGAAACTCCACCTTCTTTTCCGAGTGCTTTAATCATATTAATGCACTCGAATTGTCTATAGAAATATACCATAGGCATATTAGAATAACTATCTTATCTACAAATCTTAGAGTGCACGGCTGCATTTAGCTGCGATCCTCAAGTGTGATTTCTTAATATTCTTACTGAACTTCTGACTGACTTCAAGTGACTAGGTCTGATTGAACATTACCTTACTGAACTAATGACAGACTATGAGCGACAAAGGCAAACTTAAACTAAGTAATGGGCTCATTGTGATATACTTTCACACCCTTGCAAAGGCTAACTGACTTTTACTAAGTTTATAGCTCTTCCGTGACTGTCAAAACTACTGGCTGATTGACAAAACTTTGCTGGAACAACAGAAATATTTGCCTGACCTAACAACAACAAAAACTAGCGTGTAAATGGCCTAACATTCAGTTAGACAGCTGCAGAAACAAAATGCTGACCGGTTAAAGTTTTGCCTGACATGTCAGGCATGCAGAAATTTTTCAGGAAGAGTTTTAGTATAAATTTAAGCAAATATGATATATTTTATCGGAAAACGGCAAATATGTAGTGTTAAGTTAAACCCACTGATAACGAAAATATATTACCTGTAATATAAACCTCTCAATAAGAGGCGGATCTAAGATTTCAGCTGTAATGGAAGGGAGTTCATACCAACTTTATCGAATCTATATCGAATATTTTCATAAATGGAAATTATCTTTTAAGATATTATTTTGTGCATGAGTAGATCTACTGGAATAATAACTCAGATCGTATGTATGTTCATAAAATTCCAGCTTCGCCTTATTTGGAGAAGGACAATTTTTTGGGGAAAAAACTCTATCAGAATTATAGATCTTGTAAATTGAAATTGAAATTCTGCTGAACATGCCTGTTTGAATTAATTTTCGACCCTTTAAGTTACCAGAGACGCCAATAAATGAATTTTGAATCAAGTACTAGTATACGGAAGAGGGAACTGGATAGTACCAGTCTGACCACATATATACAGACACATGCCACACATTCCTAATTTTTTAAATTACATTTTATACAACAATTACGAGTTATTTTGAAGCTTTAGAAAATGTACAATTGACATTTATATCGGACATATCTACACTCTTCGCCTACTTCTAAAATAAAATACTAGACTTTGTTATGTAATTTCCGACCAAATCTCTTGTCGGATAAGAAATGAAACCTATTTAGCCGTTAAGCCACAAGCCTGAAACACATATTAAAACAAATTTGAAGTCGATAACTCATTCAAATTTCTGCAGTCTGCTGAAGATGAAAAAAATGTTTTTATTTGAAACTCGATGTAGTTACAGTTCATGTATTTGCGTACAGACTGACGAAATAATTATGTCCACATGATTTTTTTTCTATGAGATAATACTACTTGCTACACTGTCTTTTTAGCAGGTATATTTTCAACATAAAGGAAAATCATTACTCTTATCCAGATTTCCAGACCCTGACAAAATACATATTAAGTGCAAGCGACGATAGGACGAAGCGAAGAGGCGATAAGACGATAATAAAATGCGAAGGGACGTTAGCACGATGCGAAGGGACGAGCACATGAGGCAAAGGGACGATATCACGATACGACGACGATATTCATATCGCATTGTCGCATTGTTCAATCGTGTGTTTGCATTGTCTCACTACGTGTTCGCATAAGTGTATAAGGTCTAGGCGCTCCAAAAAAGGAGTATGACCCGCGCTTTTTTGTTACAGGCTATATCAATACGGTACTGAATATGATTAAGTAGTACTTTTACTATTGAGTGTTTTGTATTAAATTTTATTTTTTATGCATTAGGGCATGTGCGCAAAGTGAATGCTCCTACGTTGGCTCCACTCATGGCACTAAGATATATCATTCGGTGTGACGCATTTCATACCACGTAATCTAATGAATATGTCACGAGTAAGCTTCGGAGGATTAAATTTATGCTCATAATTATGTCATTGTAAGATCTAGGTCATCACTGTCTGAGGTAATAAATGGATTTTGAATTGATTATGGAGTATTCAGGGTTATACTGTGACATGCATGTTGGGCCGCTGTTTGATTGAATGTGTGTTTTACTTGCACGTTATGCTACTTCACCTGAACTTCAACAGCTTTAAGGGACATACCCGATAACTGATGCCAACCTAAATAATCTCCAAAACATAAATAATAGAATCTTTGGAAGTATTATAACATAACCTAAAAGTTTAAGCTATACAGTCCCAGTCATTATCGATAAAATCAGGGGTATAAATTATACTGCAGTACCGTAAACCATTCAATAATCCATGTAGAGTTGTTGTTGTACAATTAATGGGTGGATGCGATTTATTACAGAAAGCATCTATATTTATTATTTGTGGTGAAATGAGGCATTTTTCTCCATTGGTTCTTCTTTGAAATCGTATTTTTTATCATTTTACATTCATTGAACACATAAGCTATGTTTCGAGAATATAATCTGCTAGATGTAGGGAGTGCCCCTTTAAGATTTTCCAAAATATTTAGTGTTGTCATGGACTCGAGCATCGGAGCTATTCTGAAATAAGTGACGGACTCTCAGTACGACAGTAGGCTAGGTCAACGAAAAGTTCACATGATGAAGAATAATTAGGTTAATCTTTTTATTCTAAATCTTTATAGATTTTTAGCATTTCTTTTACATTTTTCGTTTCTATATTAAACCTCATTATTCATAATCCTACCTCTGATTATAATTTTTAAATTTCCACCGAACATTTGTTAGAAAAATGCCTGAACTTTGGCATAATTTCTCTGTAACGGAAGAGTTAACTTCAATGGCGAGTCTTCGTAGAAAAAAGAAATCAGAATCTTTACAAAATGACGTGACTGTTTCAAAGACGCTTTAAATTCTCGACATGTGCTTTTTTAGCTTAAAAAACAGGTAAATTTTATACAAAAACTGTTCCATTTTTTCAGTTCAGGTCAAAGTTGGAGATACAAAGTGGAATGGAACAGACTTTAGTATTTATGACTACTATATGTAGGTAACTGTCAGTAGATAAAAAAGTTGGACGACGGTGGCTTCAGTTGAGAAAATATTTACCCTTACTACTTTGTGACAGATGATCAATTCAGATTTATATACCCAGGCTAGTGAACATATTAATTTCTTTCGTTAAAATGTTCCGTTCTCATGGATATAAACGAGATTGCTACAGCATCAAAAAGTACAGATACCATAAAAGTTTAATGTACAACAACAACAACAACAACAATACTTTTATTTCATCCCAAATACAAAAACTGGTATCAATATGGGGAAATGAGTATAATTTCATGTCAATCAATAACAGCAGTATTGGGGAAAGCCTACACAGTATATAAATATGTTGGTAAAAGTACAAACAGTGTATTTAAATTGTAGAGGGAAAAACAGTCTTTTTTATAGACTAAGACTGTGGAATCATCGAAACTTGTTCATTATGATACCCATACATTTTGCAAGCTTTTTGAAGTCATCAATACTATTGGAATTTAATAAATTACTGTAAGAGTCAGGTGAATTCACACGAAATTTGTGTCTAATGTATTGAGATCGCTCGTTGCAAAAAAAGGAGCATGTAAGTAGGTAGTGTTATTCCGATCCAACTTCTTGAGAATTACATAAATTACATAATCTGTCGTTAAACGGTGTATTATTCCATCGTCCCGTTTCGACGGGTAGTCGTGAGTGTGAAGTGCGGTAACGGAACATAGTAAGTGCGTAACACCTAGGTAATACAGACCAGTAGTGTTCTAGCTGGTATAATGATTTAAAGTATTATACACAATATGTATTTTAGTTAATAGATATAGTATCACTATTTAAAGAGTAGTAAATTCGAAACAAAGATTTCAGGAATGAAATATTTGCATTAACTATCCTTGAACATTTCCGAACTTCTATTTGCTGTATACACTAGTATAGGTAAGTTGTGTAAGTCCTGTTAAAAACCCTGAGTTGTTAACCCAGAGCATTGAGCTTTACTGAACTATTTTAATGAACGTTTGAACCTTCCTTAGGCTGGTTTATGATGCACATGTAGATTTATGTTAATACATTATCTTCTGTATTTATTTTAAAACGTTTAAACTGATTAAAGTAATTGTGAACATGATTACTTATATCCTTAGGGAACATCAACATAAATCTAAAAAGGTTAAATTGTGTTTAGGAAGTTTAATGCCTTTGGTATAAAAAGTATCATCCTACATTGGATTTTATATTGATTGATGTAGCTACATAGTCGCCTTAAGCTAGAGCCAGGAAATAGCTATTCATATTCGATGTTTACTTGCTAGTCTACTGACCAATGTATTAGGTCGCGTTCATTTCTTCATTTGATTTAAGGTGAAAACTTGATCTGTGACTGTTTACTCATATGAAAGTTTAAATTTATTTCAAACGAAACAAAAAGCTTTTAACAACATAAAATTATTATAAATGCAGTTTGATAGTTACAAGGTAATGGTAGACAGTGGTCTTATTTTTCTTTATTCTTGGTTTTTTGTCCATTTCAAAATTAAAGACAAATAGAAACAAGCGATTAAAGCCGAGGAATCACCTTTCCCCGAATGTAATCAATAAAACAGTACTCGGATGCGCGAAGCAGGTAATAAAACAAATTATGAATCTTGCATCTGGAGATGTTCAAAGATTTGAACAGTTCGATTGTGAGTAGGTCGAAACTTTTAAACTTACCTTCCTTTTGACTTTGAAGAATGATTGTTGTTTTTGGTTTCATGGCTAAATATAGTATTGTTACCGTATTGTGAAATCTGTGTCAAGCATCTAAGATGAAAGGTGGTGCGTTATTTTACAATTAAAGTCGCAGGATGGCACGGCTTTTATGTAAGGTTTATTTTACGGAATTGGACGAAACGGCAGCAAGGAGTATAAGAAACAACCTGTTATGATATAAATACAATAATGAATTTATTGATCAAACGAACTTCAATTTATAAAGATTAATCGTGTTAAAGATTCAGTTTATGCGTCTATAATAAATGATGTCCTATGATCTTGACTAGAATAATGTTAAATCTGTTGTTTATTCTAATATGCCTATGGTATATTTGTATAGTCAATTCGAGTGCTTTAATATGATTAATGCACTCGGAAAAGTAGGCGGAGTTTCGGAAAGGGAAGTAGCACCTTCCGGCTTTTCTTATTTACTCCCGTGCAGAAAATAAAATATAGAAACAGAAATAATATCTGTATAAATACATCAGTCGCATGAAAAAGTTGTGTTTAAGAACATAAATATTATTTTTGATTGCGTCAAGTCAGCCTTAGAATACCCTCACCTTGTTTTCCTTTAAAAAGACCAAGACATTCAGCATTAACAGTCATACAATGTTTTGATTCCGGGAGACAAAACAATTAATGAAAACGTTTACGTCATCACACTGACGTCATTACTCCACGTTAAAACGTTGTACAGTTTAAATTAATGGTGTACGCATTTAAATCGATTGTCTGCTTTGTTCTGAATCTGACGTCTTCTGCATAATGTCACAGACAGGTATTTTTTATATTTTATTTATTAGATGATTAAATTAAAATAAGTATGTATAATACAGTTATGTATGATATCTTGAATAGCTGCCCGAATAGGGGAGTGTATTCCAACAGCCACTATTTATGCTATTTTAAACATTACCGCCGTGCTGAAAAAAAGGTCCGTAGTAGTTACGATAGTTTTCAAAAATTCGGCTTATAAGAATCGAAATAATCTATGACTTGGAATGCTTTATCGAAATTGAAGCATTTCCCGTCGGTAATGTGCCTGTGTAATAATTCACTCGGGCTTCGACCTCGTGAATTATTCCGCCAGGCACATCACCTCCGGGGAATGCTTCAATTTCGATAAAGCACTCCAAGCCATAGATTATTTCTTAATTAATAAGGAGGGGATAAACAGAACACGCTTCCACACTGTCTGTAGTTATCAACAATGTTTCTTACGAAAGTTCCAATGTAAAATGAAATAGATATCTGGCAGTACTGTAACTAGCGAATTCCGTAAACTTACGGAATGTTGAAAAACAGTAACTAACGGAATTGTTATATAATACTTCAAGTTATTGTAGATACTTTTACTGGTTTTACTTTTATATCTTACGGATTTACGGATTTTGTCCACTACGGATCTTACGGACGTGTCCTTCTACTAGGGTATGTTACTCAGAGATAACCATGTTCTCACACAGTAGGAAAGCCGCCAAATGACCGGGAAACGCTACTTATATAGCTTTCTGTGTATTTATTCCGTATGTTATGCGGTTACTTTCAAATGCCCACTCGTCCAATGGTACCATCTTACGGTATTTCTCAACCAATGAGAATAGTCAGTGAGTCTGACAACTTTGCTATTCTGGTATTGTCGAAAATGTAAATCCGTACGCTTCCAAAACGTGCTCGAGTATGAAGTCAAGCTTGATAATTCACAATAAATAATAGTTCTTCCATAAACAGCAAGTTCCAAAGTATTATTACGTACTGTTGGTGAATTGATAAGAATCAGGGTAGTGTTTTTTATGCTTTCTGCTGCTCACGGCAATAAGTTCCTTAGCCGTCTGGCATTTCTTGTAAACAATAGATAAAAGTGTTACTTCATATGACTTTTACTGGAACATTTGACATGGATTCATTTGTTTTGGACAAAGCAATGCATAATAACTATCAATGATGAATAATGTGAACTTGATACATTAAATCCATTTGTCACCAGTTTTCACGACTCCATAAAATATCAGACATGGACTTCAAAGTTTCGTGATAGAATATTAAGAAGTATAGACCACTAGGACGTCTAATAATAGTAAAATGGTATGTTTTATGTTTGTGTTGATAACTACCATCAGTCTAGGCTACTGAAACGCTGTATTATTAAAGTTAGAATGAAGATAGTCTATGTCAGTCTACATTCGATTACACTTCCCCTCCTTTGTCATAAATAATCCTCCTGGATTATAGTAAGTGTTTTGTTTCTGCTTGAAATGTCATTAAATCAAATTTAGAACTTGTGCATTACAATAACACATGAAATAACAATATTAAACATATATTGAGTTTAATTACTCATATATAACTCTATAATGATAAACTATTTAAAACAATTATAACATGTAGGTAATATAAACCTTGGAACTTTGAAAGGTCATAAAATTAATGCATTTGTCACTGAAAGTATTTCCTTTCATAAATAAATTGCTCATTAATTGAGTCTCTTCACTTCGCTGATACTTAAATATAAAGTCGCTATGTTAGTTAAACAAGAGTGAAATAATATTATATAGTGTGACTGTTCTGCTGTTTCTCAACTGTCCACATATCCTCATACATGTATACATATATATACATTTGTATTAAATCACACATTAAACTAAGTGTACTTGTATTTATGCAGTGTGTCATTGACACTGCTTATATGAAATATTCAAAACATTGTATACTTAAATGTTTAAACTTTACCAAACTGGGAACACTTTATGAACAAAAATAATTAAACATCTGTTATCTTTGCTGATAATTAATATAAATTATTTGCATTTCACATCTGCAAATTCCAGTTCTATGTAAGATTTCTTCATCCATAGAAATTTATACGGTACACTCTGCATAGATAACTTTCAACACCGTTATCTACACATTTTGAGAAAGAGCACTTCACCGTTATGCAATCATTCAGCACATTTCCTTTAAATTTTCACACAGGTTCAAGAACCACAAACTTCACCATTGCATTTATACTATGCATTCACACATTTCAGCACAATAAAAGCAAATTTAAACATTTCACTTGATTTCACAATGCTCTGTTTTTAATATGTTGCTATCTTATTTAACACACATACGGATCCATTTTTCTGTGTAGAATTAGAACTTAAATATAGAACTAGATTTGAATTTGATTACCACATATTTAAAGTATACACATGTACAAGAGAATTACTGAAACACATAACACTTGTATTTCTCACTTCAACTTCTCTAAACCGATAAAATGAATTTTACACATAAATCTTGGCTTTAAGAATGAACACTTCTGTGATATTTATACTAGCTTGTGATAGTTTTACTTCATTTATTTTTGCAAACTTGTTGATCAGGAATTTATGAGACGTAGGGGTGCCAGAATGCTTCTTAATTTCAGAAGAAAGTCATTTGTGTAATTACGATGTTGTTCTAGGCTGATGATATGATGTTGTTCTGCCTTAGTAGGTGATTTGCCAGTAGCCACTTCTCGGAGCATTTGGTATGTGTAAAATCGTGCTCTTGATATAACCATTTCTGTTCCTTCTTTTCTTGGTTTGGCTGTGCCAGGGAGAGCAAGGAAGTTATATTTGTTTAAAATGAATATTCTTGATAATTAGGAACACACTTCTTTTTCCGTAGCTTCTTCTAATGACAATGCAAGGTACTCCCAGGCTAGTAGTTTTCGGTCTGGTGTCATTGTTTTCCAATTTATTGGTGGCCATGAGAAGTTGTGCCCATTTATTGTATCCTTGTATATTCCTGGAACATCCCATTCCCTGCGGCCAGGAGGACAAAGTGGCATTACCCCTGTTGTAAGGAGATCTTTCGCTCTTTCAGTGAAACTATTTGATGTAGATGTACAATTATTGTTGTTAATGTCCATGGTAAGTGTTGTATGTTTCTTCTCTGTTTCTTCTTTATTATTTGTTGTATCTTTGGTTGATTTAACTATTAGCCTTCGGAAATTTCCTTCACTAGTTATTATTTCGATTTTTCTATCTCTTTTATTTTCTTTACAACAGTTACTGTCCTCACTCACGTCTCTCTTCCTTTTTTTGTTTTCTCCCAAGATCTGACAGACCAAAGATAGCTCTCCTGTCAAATCTTTCTCTTCGCTCTCGTTTATTTCGTCAAAAGTGGCATGTTGGATCCACTGTCCTCATTTATTACTTTATTTGTTTTGTTCTCTATTGTTTCCTTTTCTTGTATTTTAGGATCATATTTCAGTTCTGTCGTATACATAGGCATCGAATGTTCGTACATATTTTGACTGACAGTTGGATCTGTATTACATGTATCTGCGTCTTGTCCATTGTTGCATTTAACTGTTATGTTTGTTTGTAATATTTCCTGTTTATTTTTGTCAATTGCCGCTGTTGTTTCAATTTCTGCTTTGTTACAGTAACTTATCATTAAATGTGCATCACCCTTTTCATTAGGCTTAGTTACTTTCTCTTTTTCTATTCTTGCCTTTGAATTTTCTGTAGTACATGTACTCTGTGTTTTACTAGTTTGTTCTTGTGTATTTGTTTCAACTGTTGTTTCAAGTTCTGCTCTGTTACTTATCTTTACCTTTGCATCAACCTTTTCATCAAGATTAGCTAATTTCTTCTTTTCTTGCCTTTTAATTTTCTGTTGTACATGTACTCTGTGTTTTATTTATTTCTTCCTGTGTGTTTGTTTCAACTGTTGTTTCAATTTCCCTTTTGTTACTTATCTTTACCTTTGCATCAACATTTTCATTAAGTTTAGCTAATTTCTCCTTTTCTTTTCTTGCCTTTGCATTTTCTGTTGTACATGTACTCTGTGTTTTATTTATTTCTTCCTGTGTGTTTGTTTCATCTGATTTCTTCATATCCAGTTTGGTGGCAATGAATACTTCCTGGTCATTTGAAGTAACTGCTTTCGTAGCATTTCTCCAGCCGTGTCTCCAGTTGTCCCGTTTCACAGCAGCTCCTGGCTGCTGCGCTAACCATTTCATTACCAGACGTCTGGCTTCGATTGCATTTTGGAGTTGACCAGCTTTCTATTTGGTTATCTTGCTGTAATCTTGTGGATATACGGAAAAGTAAAAACAATTCATTGTTGAAAAAAATGACTTATGTAGACTATTCCTTTCCACTAGATGCTTTTGCTTACAGTGAAAATATAGATCTGACGGTCTTGTAAATGTCTTTTCTCCGTTACACCACACGCATATTACCGTCATACGTCTGTGATCTCTAGAAGTTAAGTGGATGTTTAATTATGTCTTACTTGCAGATTCTTTACCGCAAATCCAACATAAAGCCATTGTCTAAAATGAAGAAAAAAAACAATCATAAGATTCAAATACGATTTATAGATGTGTATGGCTGTAATTAAATGGATACTTGTCGACAATGTTTCAGCGTGTTCATTTCATCTAACAGTTACCTCATTCCATTGTTTATATACTATTGTTGATTTACACAGGTTGTTCCTTGTTATTATTGTATTCTTATACTTGTTATCACCATTTTACACTAAACACTGGTTGTTGTCTCTTTTGTTATTATCGTTATTTATTGATTATAATAGTTATTGCTATTATAAAATGTATTGTTATTAATTCTATTTTAGTTGTTTTGTAGCTTTCTGTTGAATAAAACAACTATAGTTATTCAGTGTTATTAATTCTATTAACAAGTGATAGTTAATTTTTGACATTGTTATTATTGTTATTATGTTATTGTTATTTATGATACTATAATTCCTGTACATATACATAATTGAACTATTTATTCTTGAAGCTAGTTTTACATTGGCTGTTGTTATTACTGTTGTTTATTGTTATTAATGTTATTACAGATCTGTTTTCTTATTTCGCTGTCTAAACTCTGGACATTTGTCGTTTAACCCAGATTGGGATATTTGTTCCCGAGTACGGCCACATTCTGTCAATATGATAAGCTCTAGCTTTCTGCTTATTTGATCGTTTCACGAGACAAATCAAATCGTCCATAGTATAGGTTACAATATATGGACCCTTCTACTTTATTTATTAGTTTTGTGCATACACTTTTCTTCTAGTTGGGTCGTGCAGCCAAACAAGTTGACCTTTATGATACCGACGTTGTTTTGCATTTGTATCGTAATGTTTCTTTAGATAGTTTGCAACTTTAGGAATGTTCTCTCTTGCCAAATTATGTATTTCAGTCATCTTGTTTTCCAATTCGTCAATGTATTTATCGTCATTTCGCTGCTTGTTTTCAACAGTGACAGGATGTCCAACAACTGCATTTAAAGGTAACATGATTTCACGCCCATACAACATTTTTTGGGAGAGACTTTAGTTGAGCTATGACATGAACTGCGATATGCCATCATGGCAAGTTGAAGATATTGGTCCCATTTTGACTGATCATGTGAACAGTAGGCAGTTAACATAGAAATTATACTTCTATTCAGGCGTTCAACGAGGCCATTGGCTTGCGGCCTTAGACTGGTTGTGCGAGTTTTCTCAATACCAAGGTATTTACAAAGTTCTGCAAATAACTGTGACTCAAAGTTACTACCTTGGTCTGTATGAACTTGTAATGGCACACCAAATCTAACAATGAAGTTATTAACAAATGCCTGAGCTACAGTTTTTGCTTCTTGATCTGGAATTGGTACACATTCAACCCATTTTGTAAACCAGTCTGATATAACGAGTATGTATTTGTTACCAGCAGTGGTCTGCGGAAGGGGACCTAAAATACCCATTGCCACTCGCTCCATCTGCGCACCGACAATATATTGACCAAGGGGGGCTTTGTTTTTCTCCTTTGAAAGTTTATGTGCAGTACAGATATCACATAGCTTGCAGTACTGTCTAACAGTGTCTGAAATACCAGGCCAATAAAAACCTTGTCTGACTTTGTCTAGTGTCTTTTCAAAACCTAAATGGGCAGCGGTTGGGACATCATGACTAAAATGAATTACTTCCCTTCGTCTAACTTTGGGAACCACCAATTGCCATAGAATTGAACTATTTGCCTCTGCAAATTTACGATAAAGCATGCCAGCTTTAACTTCCACACGATTCCATTGGCGCCATAATGTCTTTAAATTTGAAGTACCACCTGAAACCTCAGACCAGAGTGGTCTTGGACTACCAGACAGTTTAGCAGATAACACTTTACTTATATCAGGATCGACTAATTGTTGACCTTGTACATCAGTTAGGTCCCACCCATCTAACTGCAAACACGCTATTTTTTTTTCCGAGAAAAATCTTGAAAATAAGAAAATTTGTCCCGATTGCTTGAACTAGTCGCATAGTAGCAGTTTGACAGCGGTCATGAGGATGTTAATTAGTAGGACAGCCTTTCTGCCTGTATAACTCACGCCAACCCTGAGTTTGTATGTAATCTGAAGTGTTGCATATCAAATAATCAATGAATCAAGGTCTGGCAAGACGCAGTCCATTAAAAGAGCACCTCAACAGATTTGCACGCATTCTGATTATAAGCAAGGTAAAGATGAACAAATGCACCTCTGCCTTGAAACAGATGAAAGCAGATGCAAGCAGACCTGCAGACTATGCATGGTATAGTCTGCACACATGCAGAGTATGCATGGTATAGTCTGCAGACCTGCAGAGTATGCATGGTATAGTCTGCAGGCATGCAAATTATGCATGGTATAGTCTGCAGAGAATGCATGGTATAGTCTGCAGAGTATACATTGTATTTTCTGCAGTATATTTGACAGTTCTGTAGTTTGTGTAAATTGTATACAGTCTTTAATTGCATGCTTGGTAATATAGGGTCTGCACAGCTGTGTTAATTCAATGCAAAGGTGTTGTTACTCCTTCTACAGTGTACATTGCTTTTTTTGTAAAGATAATAATAACAACTGCTGTTACAGTAATAATTTCTTTATTTCCAGAAGTTAACAGTGTAGGTTATACAAAAAGTGCAAATAACGAATACCCCGTAGGCCTCTTATTCAATAATTTCTTCTAGTGTATGAACAAAATAAGACCAAAAATACCAATTTTCAAGTATCTAAGAGATAAAAAGCTGTAAACCAACCTTAATTTTTTTGCAAGCCCCGACAGACCCTAACACATATATTTGGCGATAGTGTACCTGTATTTGGTGTGCGTTCAATTATTTAAAGTACACAATTATACATGTATCTTCTGTTCGATTCTACAGTATGATTTTATCAAGGAAAACATCCGACTCAAAGTTGATGAAGATCCAATGAAAAATGCTACCTCTATTGCATGATAAATATGGTTTTTCTTTGATTATACCTTGTGACATTTAAACCCAAAATGACCCATATTCAAACTCAACCTAAATTTCTTTAAGACAGTCATTCTGACCAAGTTTCATAAAGATCTTATGAAACATAGGCCATGATGGCCCTTAATCGCTCACCAGGGACATACTTATGACAATATTTGACTTAAGTTCAGCCCTAAACTAAATATCATTAACACAAACATTCTGTTTGACCCGTACTGCTGACCAATTTACATGAGGATGGGTTGTAAATGTCATATGTATGGCATACACATGGTTTTTAATCTGTGACCTAGTTTCTGACCCCAGATTAACCACATTCAACCTTGATCTTGATTGTATTAAGATAACCATTATGTCCAAGTTTCATGAAGATTCAATGCATTCACAAGTGGTTGCTGTGATTTGACCCTGTGACCTAAGTTTTGAACCCAGATGACCAATATGCAAACTCTATCTAGAATACACCAAGATAGCCATTCTGACCAAGTTTCATAAAAATCCAAAGACATATGTAACCTATATTGCATTCACAGGGGTTTTCTATGATTTGACCCCTTGACTTAGTTCTTTAGCCCAGATGATCCATATAACAATGTGGCCTTGAGTTATTAAGGCAGTCATTCTGACCAAGTTTCATGAAGATCCAATTAAAAATGCAATCTCTATTGCATACACAAGGTTTTTCAATGATTTTACCCCATGACAAAGTTTTCGACCCCAAATGACCCATACTTGAATTCGAAAATTCGAACGAAAAAAAGATAAATGCAACCTCTATTGCATACACATGTGAGTGACAAGGTTTTTCTTTGATTTGACCCCGTGACCCAGTTTTTGACCCCAGATGATCCTATTCAAACTCAAAAAAGATTTCATCAAGGCTGTCATTCTGACCAAGTTTCACCTAGATCCAATGAAAATAAGCAGATTCTATTGCATACACAAGGTCAAGTGTAGACAGACAGACGGAAGACTGACATCAGGTGATCACAATAAACCATGAGCATTTTAGCTGAAAAAACTATGTCAACATCATTATCTAAAGAAGACTTCTACATCATAATCACTTAATACTTAATTGACCTTCTTTGACAGAAATTATGGACTATCGGGCTCTTGTAAAATAAACTCATTTGGGTAATTTAAGAACAAGAGGGCCATGATGGCACTATATCGCTCATCTGAGTTCTAATGCACCTGCTGCTAAGAGAGTCAGTGGTTGCTTGAGAAGTTAGTGGTTGCTATAGGAACTCATTGGAAGCTTAGATTTTCCTATAACTCTATATAAAGTAAAGGGACCCCCTCACACACACAGGCGTGGTCAATTTTGATCCAAGGGGCTTGATTTGAACAAACTAAATAGAGGAACATTAATTGTTGCCATAGCAACCAGAGTTCTGCATGGAATGGAATTCTTTGAGCAACTTTGGTAGAGCTTCAGGCAAGGAACATCCCTGCCAAGTTTCATCAACATTGGTATTCAGAGGAGATGTCGACGGACGACGGACAATTATTCATCCGTTAAGCTAAACTTGGCACAAAGTAATTAAATCAAAACAGGAGATAGATTTCCACCCTGTTAGACTAGAAAAAATCAAACACTTTCAATCAATTTGAACACATGACAAACCTGATCATATATACTAAACTAAAGGTGGTCAATCAGATTTTGGCCATGTTACAGATTTGTTTGAAACTTAAACATCTGTGGCCGAGTGCATAAAGAAGGCGTAGATTGCGCTGTCGTAAACGGTCTGCGCTGGCGTAACTAATCCTGTCGTACAACGGGATTTTAAGGCGAGTGCATAAAGCGAGCGTACGTCCGTTGTAGATACGCCCGGGTTACGACTGTCTTAATTATTGTACCACATATTTCTCGTGCAAAATCATTGTATTTCTTGTTTCAATGCATGAGATTTTATATGCATATGTTAAGATAATCTGTTTTAAATAATGGGAACATAGCTAGAAATATAACACTTTTTTTACAAAAAGTATTTCTTAAATTTAAAATTGCCTGTTTTGTATGAATACGAGAATATCAACATGTCTAGGTACTTAACAATTTCTTAGATTTAAAATGAACTCTGAAATAGTTGCAACATGTAACTAAAAGTATTAGATCTAGCTCTTCACTGTTCAAATGAAATATCTATTTTAATAGTCGTATAAAGAAATATTTTGCTGAATGTTACAACGTTTTATAGTTGAACTATAACATATATTGCGTCTAGTTAACAAGGATTTCATAAGCGAAGTTGACAAAAGAATGCCCCTATACGGATTTCGCTGTAATTTTATTTTAAGAGGGTATATGGGAAAGGGTATTTAGAAATCAGTTTCGGCAGTTGTTTGGCTTGGCAGTCGGTCTGTCTGTTTGTTTCACAACTATGTAAACTGTACTTGAGACTCGAACTTCTTCAAACGTTTTCTTTAGATCAAACCAATTACATGTAAATACATGTAATCAGTACAAACTGTAGTTGTTAAACGTCTGAGTTGATCAGGTGAAGTTTTTTAATTACTTTAAGGCTTTCATGGAAGACAGAAGACAGATTTAAAGCCGAATGTTGCCTTACCCTCGAACCGAGCCGGATGAAACAGGAGTTCCGTATATCATCTTGATATCTTAAGATTTTGTTCTAAAACCGAGTAGTTCAAGAGATATCACTTGAAACGCTATATTACAGACAGACGAGCAAACAGATGGACACCCCAAGACAAAACCATATGTCTCCAACAGACTATTACACCAAAAATATTGCCTTTACTGATATTTGACATGATAAAGTATATAAAAAATCAAGTACGCTTTATATAGTTACGCCTACTCCATAGCAGTCGTGACTTTCGTGCTAGATTTACTACTTGACTTACGCTACGTCTCGTTTATGCACTCGGATTAAATTTTGCGACCGTACGAACCGAGTAGTTCAAGAGATATCACTTGAAACGCTATATTACAGACAGACGAGCAAACAGATGGACACCCCAAGACAAAACCATATGTCTCCAACAGACTATTACACCCAAAACATTGCCTTTACTGATATTTGATATGATAATGTATATAAAAATTCAACTACGCTGTAGTTACGCCTACTCCATAGCAGTCGTGACTTTCGTGCTAGATTTACTACTTGACTTACGCTACGTCTCGTTTAATATGCACTCCGATTAAATTTTGCGACCGTTATCTACGCTCTAGATAAGCCGGACGTAGGCCTACAACCGCTTTTAATATTGCACTCAGCCACTGATCAATTACACTAATTTATGTTCACTTAGCGCTTAAATCAAGTAAGATTTTCACTGCAGGTATTTTTAAAATTTGATTTTCTCTAGAATGAGAAAAAAAGAGTTATTTTATCATAAGTACAAATTTGATACACATACTTTGCCTAAGGAAAGATATAAATATAAAACCTATTGTATTATAGTTGTAAAATGTTTGCATTAAAAATTATATAATTATTTAGATGGAATTCATTAGAAATGCAAGTTTGAAAAAATATTATTACCTCCCTTTACCTATCTTGGTTGCGCACCCAAAATAGATTGGAAATAAATGAATTCAGAAGCTACACGTAGTTTTAAAACTTGCCTTTTGGTTCAGAATGTTAAAATATTTGTATATCTATCCGATGCAAATGTAAAAGTAGAAATTATATTGAAATAAAAAAGAAATAATCAACTTTTTAATTACTTTCAAATTAATAAAGTGGAGTAATAACAAAATTTTATAAAAGTAAATAAAATGTAAATTTCGAATAGGGATCTAACTCTATGTAATGGGTCTTCTTGTTCCTTAGATAAATCTCTAACAGAATATACAAAAAGTAAAAATTGTCATCAGATGTTGCTTAAATATGATTGACCACCTTTAACGGTTAGCTAAAAACATTCACCATCGATGAAATACAACTTAATAGTTTACGCCATAAGGCAATATGACTCATTGAGCCCAATGTCGCTTTGCTGTTATCTACAAAGGCGCAAAACAGTTTTTTGTTGCCTGTTAAATACATATCCACCAGTTTTTTCAACAAGAATATTTGGTCAATTGTGCATTGATGTTTCTCGAAACCAGTTCATTCTTCACAAAACATTGTTATTTAGCTATAAGTTAAAAAAAAAGCCTTTAAGTACTCCAAAAATCACTTCATTCACGGTCTTGTTGTTTTTACCTGAAATGAATAAAAAAAGCCACATAAGAAACTGTTAAAGATGCAACACTGAAATACAGAAATTTTACAGCAAAATCAATAAATTTATCTTGTAAGGCCACACCAAATTAATAAGTTGGTCATCGGGATTGCCGCACGTTTTTTTTTCTAAAACACAAAAAAATATTATTTTTTTATTATTGGCTCCCGCCCGCACCTTAAGAAAATAATCGGTTATATTTTTTTGGGTCGCTATTGACAAAGAGCAAAGTCGCGCATTTTCATGGTAAGATAACGGTTTTTACTCCGTCCGGAAACAATATAGTCGTCCAAAGAATACCTCGGAACACCCGTACTTGGGATGTCCGGTCACGGTGACGTTTTGTCACCGTGAATTATTGTTGTGACTGGACACGGTGTCATCTCAACCATTTTCACATCCTGCTCTGCCTGACAACTGCTGCTCTGAAGCCAAATATTCTGCAGCTGCATGGAAAACACATTGGTATGTGAGTTAACTTGCTTAAAAACAATTGAAGACTTGTTTCTCTTTCATTTCGGAATTGATATAATGCATTATGTTACATGTGTAGCAAGTTTGATGGTGATTTTCAGAACAAAAATAAATATACATGGTCTTATTTGCAGTGTTGTGTGGTCAAAGCCACCCCGGTCAATAATCCCTAAGTGGTCAATATATGGCCGATTGGTGGTAAAATGAATATTTTATGATCACTTTTGGTTGTCTTAATATGAATAATGAATAAACAATTCAAATTGATAGCATTAAAAATAAAAAGTAAAGTTCAGCTAGATCTCCTGGTCAATACCTCCAAAGTGGTCAATATTATATATACATCAGTATTGGTTGTTTCATCTAGCCACTCTCTATGTCACATTGTGGTTAATTGAAAATTTTCTCACATTGTGGTCAATACTCAGTGTGGTCAACTGAATATTTTGCGATATTTTTTTGTATGTTTTGATGCAAAAAATGACTTAATTCTCCAATGTGGTAAAATTTATAATTGATGAAATAAGGGTAATGTACAATTAAATCTACCCTTTGGAGGTAAATGTAAGTCAATTTTGACTGTTTTGTCTGTTCCCTCTATTGTTGTATATACTGGTCAATTGATGGTCAGTTGAATATTATTTTTAGTGTAATATCCACTTTTAAATTCAAATACAGACATAAGTACTTTCTTTGTTCCTAAATCTGTAAGCTAGCAAATTCCTTACTATTATTATTTTAAAAGTTGTATAGTATTTTCTTACGGTGTTGCTTATAAACATGAATACTCTGAGGAACTTTTCTATAACATTATTTGATAGAAAAATCTTGTTTTCCTGGAATGTCCACGTAATTTTTTTCTATGTAAACATAAAGTCCAGTGAAGGTGATGTAAACTTGAAAGTTCATTGAAAGTGATATATATTATGTGTAAGTTGCAATGCTGAAATTTTTTTCTTTTTATTTTCAGTAAATTACAAGTGAATTGTTTGACAATGTAGCAGACATGGAGGGATTCTGTTCGCAGCTAATTTCAGAAAAAAAACAACAATTGGTGTGTCTTTCCAGGTACCTAATCATGTTGTTTCAAAAAAAATTATGACCTATACGTGAGAATTTTACTCACAACAAATAAAAGTAGTGATTTTTAGAGGTAACGTTCGGCAGAACTTATGCCATGGTGGTTTGTCTGTTGACTTGTCCGTACATCTGTTCGTAAACCTTCCCTTTGTAACACTGTACAGGTCAAAATTTTCAAATTTGACTATCATGAAACTTTCTCAGAAGGTTGCCTCCAATATGTAGGGGGTCAGTGGGTCAAAAGTCAAGGTCACAATGACCTCTGTTAGCTTTTCCTTGATAGCACTTTGCATGTAACAATTTTCATTCAGCTTTCATCAGACTTGCTCAGAATATTGCCTGCAACATGTAGATGATCCCTTTCTTTTTTTGGGTGAGTTGGTCAAGGTCACGGTCAATATTTTGAAAAAGCTTGAAAAAATTGCTACTCATACCCTGTGTCATGCACAACACCATGTTCGAATGTGGGACATCTTG